>CM059267.1:27919544-27969544 GCA_030347295.1 Setipinna tenuifilis | reverse complement strand
CCCTGTCCCGAGGTCGACGCCCCCTCGCTGGTGGTCGACGCCCCCTGTCCCGAGGTCGACGCCCACTCACCGGTGGTCAACGCCCCCTGTCCCGAGGTTGACGCCCCCTGTTCCAAGGTCGCCACCCCCTCTCAAGATGGCGACAACCCCAGTTCCGAGTTCGCCACCCCCTCTCAACATGGCAACGCCCCCTCGCCGGTGGTCGACGCCCCCTGTCCCGAGGTCGCCGCCCCCTCTCAAGATGGCGACAATCCCAGTTCCGAGTTTGCCACCCCCTCTCAACATGGCAACGCCCCCTCGCCGGTGGTCGACGCCCCCTGCCCCGAGGTCGCCACCCCCTCTCAAGTGGACGACATCCACTCTCCTCCTGGCCCCATTTCCAAGTGCCTTCCGCCTCTTGCTCCCGCCTCCCAGAGCCCTGCACCCCTTGCTCCCGCCTCCCAGAGCCCAGCACTTCCTGCTCCCGCCTCCCAGAGCCCTGCACTTCCTGCTCCCGCCTCCCAGAGTCCTGCACCTCCTGCTCCCGCCTCCCAGAGTCCTGCACCTCCTGCTCCCGCCTCCCAGAGTCCTGCACCTCCTGCTCCCGCCTCCCAGAGTCCCGCACCTCCTGCTCCCGCCTCCCAGAGTCCCGCACCTCCTGCTCCCGCCTCCCAGAGTCCCGCACCTCCTGCTCCCGCCTCCCAGAGTCCCGCACCTCCTGCTCCCGCCTCCCAGAGTCCCGCACCTCCTGCTCCCGCCTCCCAGAGTCCCGCACCTCCTGCTCCCGCCTCCCAGAGTCCCGCACCTCCTGCTCCCGCCTCCCAGAGTCCCGCACCTCCTGCTCCCGCCTCCCAGAGTCCCGCACCTCCTGCTCCCGCCTCCCAGAGTCCCGCACCTCCTGCTCCCGCCTCCCAGAGTCCCGCACCTCCTGCTCCCGCCTCCCAGAGTCCCGCACCTCCTGCTCCCGCCTCCCAGAGTCCCGCACCTCCTGCTCCCGCCTCCCAGAGTCCCGCACCTCCTGCTCCCGCCTCCCAGAGTCCCGCACCTCCTGCTCCCGCCTCCCAGAGTCCCGCACCTCCTGCTCCCGCCTCCCAGAGTCCCGCACCTCCTGCTCCCGCCTCCCAGAGTCCCGCACCTCCTGCTCCCGCCTCCCAGAGTCCCGCACCTCCTGCTCCCGCCTCCCAGAGTCCCGCACCTCCTGCTCCCGCCTCCCAGAGTCCCGCACCTCCTGCTCCCGCCTCCCAGAGTCCCGCACCTCCTGCTCCCGCCTCCCAGAGTCCCGCACCTCCTGCTCCCGCCTCCCAGAGTCCCGCACCTCCTGCTCCCGCCTCCCAGAGTCCCGCACCTCCTGCTCCCGCCTCCCAGAGTCCCGCACCTCCTGCTCCCGCCTCCCAGAGTCCCGCACCCCTTGCTCCCGCCTCCCAGAGTCCCGCACCCCTTGCTCCCGCCTCCCAGAGTCCCGCACCCCTTGCTCCCGCCTCCCAGAGTCCCGCACCCCTTGCTCCCGCCTCCCAGAGTCCCGCACCCCTTGCTCCCGCCTCCCAGAGTCCCGCACCCCTTGCTCCCGCCTCCCAGAGTCCCGCACCCCTTGCTCCCGCCTCCCAGAGCCCCGCACCTCTTGCTCCCGCCTCCAAATGTCTCCTGACCCCTGCACCTGCATCCCGGCCTATCCTTCAACCTTCGTCCACTCGACCCCCTGTGTCCACATGTGCTCCGCCCCCTGTGTCCCAACCTACCCCCACTCCTCCACGTCCTTGCCCAGTCTTTTGTAAGCCCCTCCTTATTCCTGTTCCTGTGACTGTTACTGTGACCCTACCCATCACGATCCCAGTGTTTGTTCCCGTCTGTGTTCAGGTGCCCACTCGTGTGTCCATCCCTGTCCCCACCTGTGTTCCCAGTCATTGTCTACGCAACTCCTTACCTGTGTCCACCAACATCACTGTGACTGTGCCTGTCCCCGTTTTCGTCCCTGTTAGTGTTCCCGTCACCATCCCCATCTCCATCCCTGTTAAAGTACCTGTGTTTGTTCCTGTTTATCCTCCCCAAGCCTCTTGTTCTCCCAAGCCCGAGCCTTTCTCTTGTCCCAAGCCTGAGCCCTCCCCTTGTCCCAGACCCGAGCCCTCCTGTTCTCCCGAGCCCGAGCCCTCCTCCCTGCCCGAGCCCTCCTGTCTTCCCGAGCACGAGTCCTCCTCCTTTTCTCCCCAGCCCGAGCCCTCCTGTTCCCCCGAGTTTTGTGCCCAGTCCTGCCGGTTCCCCCGCTCCAGACGCCCCCCTCTCTTCTGCTCTGTTGATTCTGAGGACTTTGTGGGACGTCTGGAAGCCGTCCCTTAGGGGGGGGATACTGTCAGGATCGGCGTTTTATGTGTTCTGTTCGTCACTGTTTTCCCTAGTCCTTGCTCCTGTGCCCTGTGTTTCTTGTTATCACTTGTGCTTTCATTTGCCCCTTTGGTTTTCTATCTCTCTCGCCCCACGTCTCTCTGTGTCTCTCTCTGTGTCTGTGTCTCTCTCTCTCTCTCTCTCTGTGTCTCTCTCTCTCCCTCTCGCTCTTTGCCTACACCTGCCCTGCTACCTCGTTTACTTGTCTGTCCTAGTTAATTGTCTTGATTGCCTTGTTGTTCCCCCCACCTGTGCCCTGTTGTGTTTTGCCCTATCGTGTGTCCCCTTGTAATTGGCCCCTCTGTATTTATACCCTGTGTTCTCTTTGTCCTGTGCTGCGTCATTGTCTGAACTATGTCTGAACTTCGTGTAACTCTGTTTCCCCTGTGCCAGATCCCGATCCGAGTATTGTAAGTTTTTGTAACTCCTTAAAGTTTATTTTTGTGTTAAATAGTATTTTCTGTTTTCCCCCCTTGTGGGTTTTTTGTTGTAGCTTCCCTTCTCAGTGTCCCCCCCTCTCAGTGTTTTTGTAATCTTGCTTCCCGTGTCCTCCCGAGCTCTCCTCTCCGTGTTGTGCAATTCTAGTTTTCCGTGTCCTCCCGAGTTCCCCTCTCAGTGTTTTTGTATTTAACTTTCCTGTGTTAAATAAACCCTCTATACCCTGTACCTTTTGTATGCGTGCTGCATCTGGGCTCCCACTCCTTGAACCGTGACAGTATAACTTTTTCTGTCAACATTGACATCATCTTCAGGAAATAACGTTAAATCATGTTGGATTTAATATGGCCGAGGGTGGTCATCTTGATTGGTCTCAATTTTATCACGATCACGGATCACGATTGAATAATTGCCCAGCCCTACTTTATGCTGTACACCCTTAGTGCTAATGGATTACAACAAAATATAGTAATGACAACAGTAATTATATTAATATAAAACAACCAATAAATAATGGTTATTATAATTAAGTTTTGTTTTTAAATAATTATAATTGTTTTTATTTATTTGTTTATTTATTTATTTCTTTGCTATTTATTATTGCTATTTGCTATTTATTGATATGTTTATGAGATGTTTAGTGTAACATTGTAAGATGTTTAGTGTAACCTAGGGAGCACTGCTATTTCAAATCCTGTGTATGTGCACCTCTACATACGGTTTTGACAATAAAGCTGACTTCGACTTTGACTTATTTTTATTGCACTTTCCATAAACAGACTGCAGCTCAAAGTGTACATACGTAAAGGTGCGTCTGTCTAGTGTTTGCCTAAAAAATCACTATGGTTCAAAGCACCTGTCAAATAAAAAACTATGGATGTACAATAAAACATAAATTCCCTTCCATACTTTCTCAAACTTGCTCGGCCTGCTACGGTATCATGTTAGGGTGTGTGCTTTGTTGTAGAGTCACATAAGCAAAGCCACACATGATTCAGCATATACGCAAACACTCCCTAAACAGACTCCCATTCTGGAGTTTTCTCTCCTTTATCCTGTGTCGTAAGACACTATCAGTCAGGCTTAAGTGTTGTAATACCAGGTGCAACACCCCGGGGACTGCCGACACACACACACACACACACACACACACACACACATGCATACACACAGTTTATTTACACGGCCATGTCACACTCATATGATTCACAGTGGGTGAGAGGGCAGCGTACATCGTGAGGTGAACTTTGCCTTTCACATGATGATGCATGAGTTTTAGAGCGTGTGCGGGGTGTGTCAAGCATTTTTTGAACATGGTATACAGTATGTGATATATCAATAGGAGAAGCAGTACGTGAGTGTGTGTGTGTGTATGTGTGTGTGTGTGTGTTAGTGTGTGTGTGTGTGTGTGTGTAAAACAAAGAGAGAGTGCAAGCAATATGTGTGTGTGTACGTGGGGGCCAAATGACAAATGGATCAATAACCCAAATGACACAAGGCTCCATAGTGCTGTGGGTTTTTCCCAAATGGAAATACCCGGAGATAAGTCAGTATGGTGCTTAATCACTCTCCTTAACCTCAGTGATATAGACGTCACCATTGGGAATATGTGCATTGTCACTGTGATTTCTCATTTCTCAGTTAGTCATGTTGCTTTAAGGCTTAAGCAGCATTGTAAGAAGCCTGATGTGGTGATGCCTTTGGTAGTGACACAGCGTACAGTGGTCAAACAGATTTCATAAACGATATATGTTAATGGTTTTATCATGCAACATTAATAAACAGTTTGGCTTCAGTTCAGTGCATCCTACTATTGAATAAGTTAATCCAACAAACATCTACCTTTTTTAAACAAAAAACAATGTTTCTCTAACAGATGATATACTGAGGGTTTATGTGCTAGTTCTTCATGCTAGCCCACTAAACTAGGTGAAGTGTTTCTCTAAAACAGTGGTTGTCAAACTGGGGTACAAGATATTACATTTAAACTACCCCCATTACAATTCAACAGACTCTACCACAGGTACCACCACATAGAATTGATTATGCAGCAATAATTACACAAAAATATCAATTGATATAGCAAGCTTCCTGTGGTGCAGAGGTACTCGGTAGAACATAGACTGTCTTACTGTCTTGGTACACAGATGTTAAACGTTTTGGGAAGCACTGCTTTAACAGATGCCATACTAAATGTCTATGTCCTGGTCCTTCATGCTAGCCCACTAGACCACGGATAGACTGGTGGTTTACCAAGCTAATAGTGAATGTCTATGTGCTAGTTCTTCATTCTAGCCACTAGACCACTGAAGGACTGGAGTGTTACCTTGGCATTGAGCAGCACGTAGAGAACGTGATCCGGGTCAGTCTGGGCCCGCCACTGCAGAGCCTCAGATAGGAACTGGTGCTGCACAGAGAGGGGAGAGAGCGAGAGAAAATACTCATTTTATTTTTTTACTTTATTACTCATTTTTACATTTTTAAATTAATTTCTATTTTTTAATTGCTTGGTTTTCAATTATCTATTTATTTCACAAGTGCTCTTGTCGTGTCAATAAAGCTTTTTGAATATGAATTTGAATTTGAGAGAGACACAGAGAGAAAGAAAAAGAGAGCAAGAGAGAGAGGCAGAAGTAGAGATGACAAGGAGGCAGAAACAAAGATGTTGGCATGTGTTAGTGTGTGTAACTTTCAGTGTATGTGTGTGTGCGTGTGTGTGTGTGTTAGAGTGTGTGTGTGTGTGTGTGTGTGTGTGTGTGTGTGTTGCTGCATTTGTTTTGAGACAACTGTTGTCTGTGGTGAGGGTCGTTGCGTACAGCACTTATTGTGCTGTGGTGCGTCCAACACAACCTAACCTAATGTGTGACCTCACACTCAACTGTGATAATTGCTTTGCTAGTGTAGATGTCAATGTGCTACTGGTTTATTCCAGTGGTCGTAATGTCACTGTGTGTGTGTCCTGACCCAACACTGAGGAATGGAGCTGTCTGTGATTACTCACCATCATGGTGGGCCACATACACATCTGCTGAGTCCCATGGAAGCAGAAAAACAATGAAGTGACCCAACATTAACATTAACATTAACATTAACATTAACATTAACACCCAGCAATTTAATGACAAACATGAGCGGGAATATCAGAAAAAACCACGCCACAACCACTTACGCAACCTTGATGCGACATTGTTAACACTATATACTCAGAGTGTATGTGTGTGTGTGTGTGTGTGCGTCTGTGTGAGTGTGCGTGCAAATGTGTGTGTGTACGTGTGTGTATGTGTGTCCATGTGAGTGTGTGTGCGTGATTGTGTGCGTGTGTGTGTGCGTGAATGTGTGTGTGTATGTGTGTGTGTGTACCTTCCTCACGAGGTTCTGGTCCTCCATCATTCCCAGTTCTCTCCCTGCTGCCTGTGCAATCCGTTTCCCGGCAACCAGGTTCCCCAACACGATGGATGCAGGTCCAACACCAACTGTACACACACACACACAATCACACACACTTCATTGGTTATCGATTAATTTAACACATTGTATTTTAACTTAGTATTTAGCTTGTGCTGGTTTGTATAGCATTCCCCAGGGTAGATAGATATTCTAAGCCGAAACTGCCTCAAAACAGAGTATTATACTCTCTCTCTCACTCTCTCTCTCTCTCTCTCACACAAACACACACACACAGACACACACACACACACACAGACCTGGTTGTTTCTGGCGTGGTTTGGGCAGGTTGGTGACGCAGGTGTGTGGGCACATGAGGATGTTGCAGGGGTGGAGCGCCCCCTCCAGGAGCAGCTGGCGCGTGTCCGACAGGTGGATGCCCCCCAGCGGCGTCTTGGGCAGCGTGTTCGCAGGCACCAGCGCCAGGCAGTACAGGCCCACCTGGTGAATGCTGTCTATGGCCTGCACAGGGCACACACACACACACACACACAGACACACAGAAACATACACACAGGTGTGCATACACAAACACACACACATGTGCCGTGCATACACAAACACACACACATACACAGTTAACATAAGTGCATTGTGTACATCTTGTCTGCATTGTGCTATACAAATATAGTTTATTATTATAGAGACTAAATATGTGTGTGTGTGTGTGTGTGTGTGTGTGTGTGTGTGTGTGTGTGTGTGTGTGTGTGTGTGTGTGTGTGTGTCTGTGTTCCTAATGTGTTATACCTGCAGCACTCGACTCATCCACTGGAAGCTGTCCTCCTCGGACGCATCTGGTCTCTGCTCCGCTATGATCACGATCCTCTCATCGTAGAACACACTCACAGCAAACACCGCTATCCTGCAACCACCCATAACCACAAACAACACTGTAAAACAACACTGCACACACCCACACAACAGGAGTAGACATTCACACCAGCCACCAGTCACCAGCCAAATGCTGGTAAAATATGAAACTGGCTGGTACATTTTGAACACAAAATAATAATTTATTACTAGTGAGTGGCAGAGGAATTTCATAATTTATTTGTGAAAGTGGCTGGTAAAAGTTGACATTTTGCAAAGTTGATTTCTACCCATGCCACACAACAGCGAAAAACACAACATATACACATACACATATACACCGATTGCAGTGATATGACACACAGAGCGTTTTTATTTTATTATATTTTATTTTTTTTCCCCCAAGCGCTCGTGGCGCCCCCCACGAAATGGCGCCCCGGGCGGCTGCCCGGTTCGCCCGTGCCTAAAACCGCTACTGCATACACTACCACCATAACCTGCTCATGAGAGAAAGACACGAGACAGAGCTTATTGAGTTGGGCCATGATTACGATTACCCCACATTATGGCCAGCCCTGTTAGGGTGTGTGTGTGGTGCGTATTTTGTGACTAGTGAGGAACTCACCGTCCGCGGTACACTGTTTTGATTGGCTCCACGGCCAGTGCGGTTGCCACGAGGTCATCAGCGTTATGGCGACGGCCACTGACCGTCATCAGCCCCTCGGTCTTCCCCACCACGAATATCAGGCTGCCCTGCAGGACCACACCAGCACGGAGCACAGGAGGTCATATACCATGTATATATAAAACAACAGGCGTGCTCGACTCCTCAGCACGGATATTTCTTTGGTTGCGAGTCAAAAAACCAAACTCTCGTTCCTTTTTGTATTGATTTATTGGAACATGTCCAGCAAACATACATGTTACAGGGGAAACTTACTGGCCCAACGAATCCCAGTAGTCCAGAACGCACAAACGGAATCTCTCCAATGGGAGCTCCACTGGCATTTACTGGAATCACCTACACACACACACACACACACACAATCCATTAAAAAATCAAATGAAAACACATATTTTATATATATACTCCTTTAATGCGTAATGTATGAGTGTATACGAGTGTTTCTGACCTCAAAGGTGTTCTTGGTGAGTCCCAGCATGTGTGTGTGTGTGTGTGTGTGTATGTGTGTGTGTGTGTGTGTGTTTCTGACCTCAAAGGTGTTCTTGCAGAGTCCCAGCATGTATGAGTGTGTGTGTGTGTATGTGTGTGTGTGTGTGTGTGTGTGTGTGTATGTGCGTGCATGTGTGTGTTCCTGACCTCGAAGGTGTTCTTGGTGAGCCCAGGTAAGCCGTAGTACAGAGTGCCTCCTGCCCGTGAGTTCACCACCAGCTCCCCAATCTCATCCGTCTTACACAGCATAGGAGGACCATCGGGCTTCACGATACACATCAGAGCTGTACACACACACACACACACACACACACACACACACACACACATGCAGACACACATACACAGATGCACACACAGACACACACACAGACACACACACAGACACACACACATCATAAATATCTATGCACTTGTTTGAAAGTAGGTGGCATAATGAGATTGTGTTGTACTATAGTGCCCCCTAGAGGATACATGTGGCATCCCAATCTGTGCCCTCCTGCTCTGTGATTCCTCACAATGTCCCATCACCCAATCATGCAGACAGACACACCTCACACCTGATTTGTCTATACTAACACTCACACACATACAGACACACTAAACACCTCACACCGACACACACCTTACAGTCACAGTATCTAACACACACTGTCCTACCTCCAGGTATGACGTGGCCCACACACTCTAACACAAACATACACTCTCTGACAAAACACTTACACACTTCACACACACACACTGAACACCTTAATACAAACCCCAGACACAGTCTCTAACACACACACACACACACACACACACACACACACACACACACACACTGTCCTACCTCCAGGCATGACGTGGCCCACGTCCTGTACGGTGAGTGCTGTCTTCTTGTCCTCTGTGTTGACCCTGATGACCCCGTGACTCAGACCACTAAGGGGCAACACGGCCCGCGCAGGCAGAGGAGACCCTGGCACTCCCGGCCTGACACACACACACACACACACACATGCACACACACACATACATGCACACACACACACACACACACACACGCACACAAACACACACACAGCAAACACACACACACACACACACACACAAACACACAGACATACACAGACATACACAGACATAGAGACACACACACACACACACACACACACACATGCACACACACATGCACACACACACAGACACAAAGACAAAGAAAGCCACAAGACATTCAAAACACTTGTCACCTTCACTGTGTTGCCTCTGTAAAATGTTAATGTATATGGATATCTGCTGTCATGTATGGGTCTGTGTACTGCTATGTACTGTATTTACTAACAGGTATCATAAACAGTAGTTATCTGCGTATGGAAACTTCCATGACAATGCATACTTACACGGGTATGTACAACCATGTGTATGTACTGTTACCCAGTATGGCAAGTATCATAAGCAGTATTTACCTGCGTATGGCAGGTATCATGAACACCAGTTACCTGCGTATGGCAGGTGTCATAAACAGTAGTTACCTACGTATGGCAGGTATCATAAACACTAGTTACCTGCGTATGGCAAGTATCATAAGCAGTATTTACCTGCGTATGGCAGGTATCATGAACAGTAGTTACCTGCGTATGGCGACTGTCATGGCCTCAGCGGACGAGGCGCAGGGACAGATGACCTCGGGCTTGAGGCCGTGGGACTGGAATATGTTCAGAAACGCGTCACAGGACGACACCGACCCTATCGGACAGGACAGAGACACTCTATTACTGCTTTACATAAATAAACTACAGCAACTGTACAGCATATATAGCAATACTGAAGCATAATAAAATGATAAGATATTGTATAGTATTAAACTTTAATTGTTCCATAGTCAATGTTTGAGCAAAACTTGTTTATCCATATGAAAAGATTGGTGAAGTGAAGTAATAAATATCAATGTTGGCCCGTAACTTTGTCCAAGTTTTACATTTTGGCCCACTGTGTATTTGAGTTTGACACCCCTGTACACCCCTGTACACTAGTACACTTCAGCAGTGTAAACCTCTTAGAGGTTTACAGTTCTGAAGTGTACTAGTCCTAAGCACACAGTCCTAGCTCCCCTAAGAGGTCTGGGCTGGGGACACGTACAGGGGTTGGCTCCGTCGGCGACGATCAGCATCCGTAGGGACGACAGGCTGACTTCCCTCTGCTCCCGGTGGGACATCATGGCCCAGTGCAGGTCACGGCACTTCACCACCGCAACCCGTGCTATACACACACACACACACACACACACACACACACACACATACGCATACACGCACACACACACCCACACGTGTACGTATTAGAGCAAGTAGTATATATGTATACTTGTACTCAATGTAGTGTCAGTGTACCTATGTATACATGTGTTTGTGTGTGTGTGTGTAAATTACCTTTGTGAATATGGACTCTCTGGACCCAAGACAGCGGGCAGGCTTTCATCACTGAGTATGGAACACTGATGGTGTGTATGCGGTTCATCACAGCCTGACACACACACACACACACACACACACAGAAAGAGAAAGAGACAGAGAGAGAGGTATATTTACAAATCACCCAGTATAAATCACATGTCATTTTTAAACACATATAAACTTGTGCCATTACATGTAGACACTAGAGCACTTACTGTGAGAACGCCATGCCATAATCCCATGTCCTTCTTAAAGTCCAACACACTGACCAGTATCTCCCCTTTAACACACACACACACACACACACACACACACACACACACACACACACACACACACACACACACACACACAGACAAACACAATAGTTATTTTATTCATCACATAAATCTCAAGAGACACTGGGCATGGTGTGTATGGTGTTGTCATGGCAACCTGAGTCCTACCCTCGCAGTAGCTGCAGGCCTGAGTCAGAGCCTGGCAGTGCGTCAGCATGGCAACCTTAGAGATGGCCACGCCCATCACCGTGCCCTCCTTACTCACTCTATACTGTAGACACACAGACAGACAGGGACAGAGTTAGACACACAGACAGACAGACAGGGCCAGAGTTAGACAGACAGACAGACAGACAGACAGACAGACAGGGCCAGAGTTAGACACACAGACAGATAGGCCCAGAGTTAGACACACAGACAGACAGACAGACAGGTGCACAGTTAGACACAAAGACAAACAGACAGACAAACGGGTCCACAGTTAGGCAGACAGACAGACAGGTCCAGAGTTTGGCACACAGACAGACAGGTCCAGAGTTTGGCACACAGACAGACAAACAAACAGACGAGTTAGGTGAGTTAGACAGACAGACAGACAGACAAATATCATTTTTTTTCCTGCATGAAAGCATTGTTTGTGTGTGTAGCTGTTGAAGACACTGAGTGCGTTCACATGGACAAGTCGAAACCACTTGGAAGTGGTTTGGGATCGTACCAGCTTCATGTGAACGCGGATTGGTTTGGTTTGGAATTGGTTTTCGTTATCCCCCTGCGACTCCAGGCCTGGGCTGTTTCGAAACCACTTCGACTGCCATGTGAACGGGATCGGATTGGTTTTCATGTATTGCGCATGTATCAACGAAATAAAAAACGCAGTTTGTTCCTTCATACAGACTTTCTAACACAGCAGAATGCACAACACGTACGCGAATGCGTCAAACTCCTGGAACACCATGTTCGTATGCCGCCAGAAAGTTTGTTTATTGTCTTTATTTAGTAGGAACAGTGCAGAGCCCATAGAAGATGTGCCAGAGTATTACGTTTTTGTTTAGACCACCTTATTGTTTAAGTGGGTAATAATATCAGGTGAAAGGAGAAGGCTATGTAAATACATTTGCACTGACTGACTTGTAAGATTTTCTTTAGCCACTGTTTTGCTATGTGGAATAACCGGAATGAGAGGTGAAAAGTTCAGTCTCCTCTACGTGTCGTCTGTATGCACTGTAGGCATATGTGTGCAGTGCTGTAGTCTGCTGTTGCGTATACGATAAGATACATCTTACCTACGTAGCAGCTTTGTTGTGGGCAAATGTTTACTCGTGTTATGTCCATTATTTTAGTTATGTGTCGTTAGTCGCGTTATGTCCAACATTGTAGCAGCTAGCATTGTAAATCTTATCAGCCTGGGTCGTCATGGCTGGGTCGGCACGGTTTGACCGATATCTTTGACATTTTTTGCCCAAACAACACAAAACTTGGTACTGCACACACTGGTAACATTATGATGACGCCGTCCAAATTTGAGATCAAACGGATGAGTGGTTCAAGAGTTATGCGTGGAAGAGACGTTCCTTGTATTAAAAGATAATAATAGAAAGATAGAAGTTGACTACAGCGCCCCCACCTAGCGTAGCGGAAAGAGCCGGAACTCTCGCCGAATCCGCTTAGACGAACTGCATGTGAACAGGGACTTGGGGGACAGACCCCCCGTTGTGAACCAATCCCAAACCAAACCAATCCCACCATGTGAACGCAGTCACTGTTTGATACACTGAACTCAAAAGAAA
Source organism: Setipinna tenuifilis (assembly GCA_030347295.1). Classification (NCBI taxonomy): domain Eukaryota; kingdom Metazoa; phylum Chordata; class Actinopteri; order Clupeiformes; family Engraulidae; genus Setipinna; species Setipinna tenuifilis. Next base: position 27,956,826 of record CM059267.1, on the reverse strand, counting down.
ATTAATAAATCAGGTGTCCCACATCATGCTATAAAAACAGCACTTCTGGGATACAGCAAAGACACTTCAGATACTTCTGTATGAATATATGAACATGAATCTACAACTGCTGACTTATATAATAATCAAAATAATAATTACATTACATGAGACAGAAGTGATATACATAATAAATAATATCCACAGAAGTACATATCGTAGACATAAATCTCTGGCTAGAGACACAAGAGAGCTGGCAGTGGCTGAGGCACCTCTATGTAGGCCGGGTCTGTGTTGGCCGTGGGGATGTGGGGCTGCCAGTCCTTGGAGGGTTTGGTCAGGTACTTGGGGTCAGTCACCACCCACTTCAGAGGAGGCCAACCTGGAGGCCAACACACATACACGCGCACACACACACACACACACACAGACACACACACACACACTGCTTTGAATACTCATGGGAGGGGCAGCAGGGCAGCAGACACAACAGCAGAATGAGACTGCAGTTGGGGGGGTGGGGGGTGGATATGCACTAAGAGGGAGAAGAATACTGAAAAATCATGACAGGAAAGGACACAGGGGAAGAAAAGGAAAATGCAGAGAAAGCAAGAAAACAAATAAGGGAAAGAAAGAGAAAGAGAGACAGAGAGAGAGCGAGCGAGAGAGAGAGAGAGAGAGAGAGAGAGAGAGAGAGAGAGAGAGAGGGAGAGAGAGGGGATGAGATGGGAAGGGGGAGGGAGGAAGGAAGAGCGAGAGAGACATAGAGACAGAGAAAGATGAGCTGTGACTGACCTTTGAACTGTAGGATCTCTCCTGTGGGGGTCTTGGGCAGGCCCTTCAGACAGACCTCACTGGTCAGAGCCAGACTCACGCCACAGTTACCCAGCAGGAATCCCACCTGACTGCTTCCTGCATCCTATACACACACACACACACACACACACACAGACACACACACACACACACACACATTTACACACACACACACACACACACATACACACACACACACACACACACACACATACACACATACACACACACACACACGCGCGTGCACACACATTTACACACACAGGCACACACACACACACCATAATTAATGAGTGAGAAGAGAACACCATAATTAATCAGGCTCCTTAAGGTGACTTTGGGTAGGGTAGGGGCCAGAGTCAGCTGTGAATGAAGCATTGCATTGTGGGTAGGGAAGGTAAGGGAGCGCTGTAGCTGTATACCTTGCGTGAGAGGGGCACCTCGATGGGCACTGGGATCAGCTCTGCCAGCAGGCACCCATAGAAGGCCACCCAGAACATGCCCGGGTCACTGTTGGGGTACACCAGGGCCACCTGTCACACAGACACAGCAGGACACACAGACACAAGCACAGTTATGCTAAGTGTTATTTACTGTAATAACAAGTATTATTTGTGCATACAATTAGTATTGAATTAATTTTTATATTTCTTGTTCATATATATATACACGTTTATGGAGTTGTGTTGGAGATTGAAGCTACTCATCAACCTACTACAGCCATATGTAAATCCTGCTTTGCTGGTCTACTGTACAAATTAAATAACTGTACCATTATGTGACATCCTGTGTGTGTGTGTGTGTGTTTGCGCTAGCGTGTGTACTGTATGTGTATGTCTGCATGTGTGTGTGTGTATGTGTGTGTGTGTTTGCACTCGTGTGTGTGTGTGTGTGTCTGTGCGTGTGTGTGCGTGTGTGTGTGTTTGCGCTTGTGTGTGTGTGTGTGTGTGTGTGCATGTGTGTGTGTTTCTGTCTGTGTTACCCGGTCTTTAGGTTTGAGCAGCTGTTCATTTTTGGCTCCTAGCTTGTTGAGGAGTGTGTAGGCCAGCTTTAGACTGCGACTCCACAGTTTCCCTGGCGAGAGAGAGCACAGCGTTACAGTGTGTTAGTATCCTAAACTCCCCCCAAACACACAGACAAACAGCGGACACACACACACACACACACACACACACACACACACACACACACACACACACACACACACACACACACACAAGCACACACACATACACACACATACACACACATTGTTAGTATCCTAAACTCCCCCAAACACACAGACAGTGGACACACACACACACACAAGAACAAACACATACTACACAAACACACACAAGTGCAAACACACAGGCAAACACATACACACACATTGCACATCATAAACTCCCCCAAACACACAGACAAACAGCGGCCACACACACACACACACACACACATTGTAAGTATCATAAACTCCACCAAAACACACAGACAAACAGCGGACACAGGAGGTCTGGGTAAAAGTTGATTTCGTGTTCCATCTGAACATGACTCACTGTGATCAACAGTAACCACAAAATGCTGCACACAAAAACACATTGACGTCAAATGAGCTAAGCTGTACGCAACTGGATTTCTTTTAGTAGTTTGAAGACGTTTCACCTTTCATCTAAAAGACTTCTTCAAAGTATTACGTAAAAAAGAAGTCCAGTTGCTTACAACTTAGCTCATTTGACTAACATGACCTGGATGAATGAGAGTCTTCACGGACAAAACCCATGGCCATTCCTCCGAGATGGAAGTGAATTAGTCAGTAAATAAAACACATGGCCATTCCTAAAGGGATGGAATGCCATTATCCTGATGCAGGAAGTGAACTGCTGTCCAACAAACAGACAACAGCTGCAGCCAGAGTGTTCTGCTGCACACAGACTTACAGTAGGCAATCGAGCTGGGAAAGTCAATAATATGGTTTTTTACAGAGAGGACCAAATGCTACTTGCTGTGAAAGTGAAAGATCTGCAGTTATACGATATTTATTACATGCCTGCAGAATGCACATTTAGAAAAGATTTGTGGTTTCAGTGTGCTTAACCATCACAGAGACCCCCCTTCACTGTAAAGGGCTTTGAGAGTCTTAAAAAACATAATATTAATGCAATGTGTTGTTGTGTTGTTGTTTAAAAGGTTTGGAATGTAAATTCAAAGAACTACTTGGCATACTGTAGGTCTGCGTAAGTAATATCTGTAAAGCCTGAAGATTACTTTTTGTCCAGTTGGGCTTACCGTAGGTGAGCGTGTAGAGAGGTTTGCCACTGATGTCAAGAGCTGTGAGGGCGGGGCTCTTGCTTTGAGTGGCACCCCAGCGGGCCAATGCGGCTTGCAGAGATGGAGGCCAGTTGCTGACCACGCCCAGTGGCTCCCCCTTGACCGGGATGGTCTGCCTGCCCTCAGGACGAGGGATGCTGGGGTCGGGCTGGGGGACTGGGGACAGAACCACACAGAGTTCCAGAACTCCACAAGAATCCCAACATTCTAACACAATACATTAAAATGTGTACACATGACTATGTTTTTTTTAACTAAGTTAATTAGATTGTTTTTGTAAATTATTGATGTCGATGTTTTAGTGATACTGTACGTCCCACTAAAAAATCAATTCCTTTATGCTTCATTGCGGAATAAACACATTATAAGGAGAAACATATATACAACACGTATAGAAATAAATACTATAATGTAATCCAATATGTTGTAATGATGATTCCATTAAGATGATTTCATTACAATGATTCCATTACGGCTGTGTAAATTCGTATAATAATTCTTGTTTGCTACTTCAATTCAAAATACAACTCAAATTCAAGAACTGAACTGAAATCCATAAGTCAATCTCATTGTTCAGTTTTGAATTCTTCCCAGTCCTACTGCCTAAGACTAGATGATTTGCGCCTCTGTCCGCATGTAGGGTGTTTGAGTCGCTTTGGATTAAAGCGTCTGCTAAGTGTAATGTAATGTAACGTAATGTAGTGTGACCCACCCTCGACGATCTCCTCCTGGTCGTCCATGAAGAACTCGCTGAGTGGAGGTCTCTTAGGCCGCTTCAGAGTGTTTAGCAGCTGCTGGATCTTAGTGGAGACCCTGCTGGAGATTGGGACACCTACACACACACACACACACACATACACACACATATCACAGAGAAAAATGTATAAATAGACACAGCTTATGGATGATGACAGAACTGTGTGTCCGAATTCTGATTACCTTTATAGGTCGTGTATGTGTGCGTTTGTGTGTGTGCTTGTATATGTGTGTGTGTGTGTGTGTGTGCATTCTTCAGTGTGTGTGTGTGTGTGTGTGTGTGTGTGGCTTGATGTTAGTACTCTACACTTATGTATCTAAGTAGTGTTAGTTCTGTTGTAAAGTCAAAGAGCAGTCTATGGCTAGAAGGGAAAATAAGACAGAAGATTACAGATTTTACAGGCAGAGAAGTCAATCACACATACACACACTCTCATGCATCCACACACACATGGACATACACACACACACTGAGAGAGAGAGAGGGAAAAAGAGAAGAAAAGAAGGGAAAGGGACACGTGTACACACACTCGGGCGCGCACACACACACACACACACAAACACAGAGATAGAGAGAAAGAGAAAAGCAAGGGAAAGAGACACGCTTTGTCTGAGGTGTGGATGCTAGTGGGCTGCTAAGGGCTATTAGAGTAAAGGGCTACTAATCGCTACATTACTACATTGCTATATTACTGTACCTTTTCCAACCCTTCTGACTGAGAGTACAAACAACACAAATGGGCAACAGAATGAGAGAGAGAGAGAGAGAGAGAGAACGAGAGAGAGAGAAAGAGAGAGAGAGAACGAGAGAGAGAGAATGAGAGAGAGAGAGACAGAGACAGAGACAGAGAGGGAGAACAGTTTAGATAGATAGATAGATAGATAGATAGATAGATAGATAGATAGATAGATAGATAGATAGATAGATAGATAGATGAGACGGGAGAAACAAAAAGAAACAAGGCTTAGTTAGTGAGTAAACAAACTTATAATATGTGTGCAAACTAAAAAATAACATAAACGTCTCTAAAACAAAACCAAGATTCAAATCAAGACTTAAATGTTCGCTGAAAAAAATACATCTATTTACACACATGCACGCACACACGAACGCACGCACGCACACACACACACACACACACACACACACACACACACACACACTACAGGAGGCCGGACTCAGCTTCTTCAATACTGACGTTAGAGGACTCGGACCGGACTCGGGCTCTTGGAGTAAAGCATGGCGGCTCTGTGTCTTACCATCAGCCGTCTCCATGATGGTGCCGCGGCCCTGGACATGGGTCATGCCCCGGATGGTGTTGCTCGGACGGTCCACTCGCGACATACGCTGGCCCACGGCACCCAGATCTACATGGACAGGATGGTGGAGACATACAGCAGGTGATAAAGGAGTTAAACATTTTAATACTCTTATTTCTGTCTTAAGGCAGCTGTGGCCTAATGGTTAAGTAGTTGATCTTCAGAGCTTGCGGGTTTGTTTCCACAGCCAGAGGAGTAGGAAAAATGTGTGTGGACTCCATGCCTGAGGTGCCCTTGAGCAAAGCACCAAAGGGCCTCCTAAAAGAGTTGGGTCTTTGGGATTGGAAGGTTGCAGGTTTGTATCCCATCCTTACCAGTAGGAAGAATGTGTGTGGACTCCCTCCCTACACCCTGATCCATGGCTGAAGTGCCCTTGAGCAAGGCACATACTGTAACCAATACTATGTATCTAAATAGCCGTGAGTCACTTTGGATATGAGTGTCAGCAGATCTTCACATAGGGGAAATCATTACAGATCCAGACATTGCTGGAAGTATATGAAGTATATCAAAGTAAAAGGCCTGATCAATCACAAAATGTCCTGGGCTATAAATTGCACTACATTGATGGTTAAGAGACAACATGGCATCTCCTCTTCTGTAGATAGCTATACTGCCTACGATGGTGGTGATTGAGCAGTATTTGGCAAGTCTTTTTGAACCATCCTTATTCAGTTTACAGTTGCAGTCTGTGCATGGCAAGCCTGTTTATGTGTTCCAGGCTGCTAAAACACTGTGGTAGCAAGTGTTCATGTATAGGTCAAAGCAACAGCCTATTTTCACAAAAATAATAGTCCTACTGTCAGCATCTATAATCAGAATGTCAGGGGTATTTGAAATATTACTGTTTACACATGCACATGTACACACACTTACACACAACACACACACTTACACACACACACACACACACACACACACACACACACACACACACACACACACACTCACACTCACACACACACACACACACACACACACACACACACACACACACAGACTCACCAATGCGCACGTGTCCCATAGTCTCAGTGAGGGCGACGGGGTGAGAGTGAGAGTGTGGTGGTGGTGCGAGTGGCGGTGGGGTTGGCTGCGGAGGAGGAGGTTGGGGGAACGGGCCAGCCCCCGGGACGTGCGCGTGCGGTTGAGTGTGTGTGTGCATGTGTGTGTGCGAGTGTGGCTGTGGCGGTGGCGGTGGCGGCGGCTGTGGCTGTGGCTGTGACTGAGGCTGTGTCTGCGGGTGAGGGTGGGGGTGGGGGTGCGGGGACGGGTGCGGGGGCGGGGGCGGGTGGGGGTGCGTCTGGGCGCTCTGGTCGGAGGAGAGGGTGGACGAGGCCGAAGAGGATGAGGTAGAGGAGGAGCCCTGAGCCGCTCCGTCCGGCGCAGAGTCCGGAGACTGAAGGCCGCCGCTGTCGTCATCTTCATCATCGTCATCGTCATCGTCATCTTCTTCTGACGAGGAGGAGGTGTCTGGAGGGGGAGGATTGGGGCGTATAAGGGAGTGGGGGAGAATTAGAGGGGGAAAAAGATAATATTTAAAACGAGAAGAAAATTACAGAGAAAAAAACAGACGACATTACAACTTTCAGCACAGATAAACACAGATAGACACTCAGTCTAGAAATTTGACCCCAAGTGTATGTGTATGTGTAATAGAGCGAGAAAGTGGGTGTTTTTGTGTGTATGCAATCAGTAATTGTTTTAGTGGCTTTTTTGGTGGGCTCTGTGATATGGCAGCAGAGTGCAGGTATGTGTGAATTTGTGTGAAATAGAGTGTGTGTATATGTGTGTGTGTCGTGCGCATGGGAACATGTGAGGGTGACTCACATTTGGTGGTGTGATCACACAGCACACCACACAGTGAAATTTAAACTCTGCATTTAACCCATCACACAAGTGAGCAGGGACAACCATGTGCCTCTAGTCACAGGTCCATTACCTTACCTGGGGGGTTTAAACCTCCAACCCTCCAGTTACAGGACCATAACCTTAACCGCCAGGACACCACACCACTGTGTATGTGTGCCAGAGATGGAAGTCGGCACCAGCCACCAGCCAAATGCTGACAAAATATGAAAGTCACTGGTAGATTTTGGACACGGAATGATGATTTACTGGTGAATTTGACCATTTATTTGTCACTGACTGGCTGGTTCACAAGGTTCACATTTTGTACAGTTCATTTCCACCCCTGGTGTGTGTGTGGTAGTCGGGTAATGTAATGGGTTACACTACCTGGAGGTGTCTTAGCCTTGCTGAGGGTGGGCACGTATGTGGAGCGGCGTTTGGTGGGCATGGGCAGTGCCAGCTTCTCCTCCTCGTGCTTCGCCAGGGCAGCCTGCACAGCCTCCGTGTGGATGTCTACACAAACGGGACAGAGAGAGATAGCGTAAGTGATCCTATTATCAACATAGCGCCTATTATCAGCCATTTCTGTTGCTGTTCCACTTACAATAAAATGAGGCTTTAAGAAGTTATCCCCGTAAAATAGACAAATCCAGCTCCCGTAAACCTTTTGTTTGAGTAAGTGTACTTATAATGTTTATTTAAAACTGATTTCGCATCAAAATGATTATCACCACCTGTCCAATAATACAATTGCTTACGCTAAGAAGCTAAAGATTACAAGCCAGTTATTACGTACGTGTTACATTCAAATTACTGTTAAATACTCAGGTCATCAGCGTTACACTGGCAAGCGTGCAAAACTGTAGGTTTTGTTGTTTAAAGGTGAGATGCCAGAAATAGATCCTGAAGATATATTAGAACAGAAGGGTCATCTGATCCATAGTTTAAATCTCTGGTTTCCATGCTTCCAGGAAGGGCATTAAACCTCCAGGTTCATGAAAACAGGTTTATTACCTCATGTTTATACCTCACCTCAGGTAAATTAGCACAGGTGTGTTTTGCCAGGTGCACTACCTGATCTGCAACACTATGACAGGTACACTTCACCCAGCTGTGTTTTGCCAGGTGAATTACCTGACACTTGCATTACCAAAGCTACACTTCCCCCAAGTGTGGAGGTGCATCACCAGGTGTGTAGGTGCATTACCAGGGGGGTATACTACAAAGGTGGTAAAGTCATAAACCTGACTTGGTTAACCCAAACGCAGTCGTAAACCTGGTTATAGCAGAGCCCAGGGCTTCATTCGCTTAGCTAAACAAATGCCACTGAGCTTATACTATCAGGTTTACGACTACCTCTGGGTTAACCAAACCAGGTTTGTCACTTAACCACCTTTGTAGTATACCCCCCAGGTGTGTGTGTGTATTACCTGATCTGTAGCGTTCGTCTCTGTAGCCCCCATGGCGCGGGTGTGAGTGTGTGTGAGGACGCCGATGGCGTGTCGAAGACCCAGAGGAGGAGGACGCAGTGGAGCAGGCCGTCCTCCCGGGACTCTTAGCAGGCACACCTGTCACAAACAACAACATACTGTCAACACCTGAAATAAACAACAACATACTGTCAACACCTGAAATAAACAACAACATACTGTCAACACCTGTCACAAACAACAACATACTGTCAACACCTGCCACTAACACAAACATACTGTCACAAACAACAACATACTGTCACACCTGTCATAAACAACAACATACTGTCAACACCTGTCATAAACAACAAACATACTGTCAACACCTGTCACAAACAACAACATACTGCCAACACCTGTCATAAACAACAACATACTGTCACACCTGTCATAAACAACAACATACTGTCAACACTTGTCCTAAACACAAACATACTGTTGACACTTGTCATAATTACAAACATACTGTCAAGACCAGCCGTAAATACAAACATACTGTCAACACCTGCCATAAGAAACAACATACTGTCAACACCTGTCCTAAACACAAACATACTGTCAACACCTGTCCTAAACACAAACATACTGTTGACACCTGTCATAATTACAAACATACTGTCAATACCAGCAATAAGTACAAACATACTGTCAACACCTCTCAACACCTGCCATAGACAACAGCATACTGTCAACACCTGCCATAAACACAAACACACTCTCAACACCTGCAACAAACACAAACATACTGTCACACCTGTCATAAGCACAAACATATTTTCATCTCCAGGCCATTTAGATGTGGCAACATCACCACAATGCCTGAGAGTGAGATGACGTCTTACCCAGAGACTGACAGTGAGGGAGTCTTACCTGGAGACTGCACCAGGAATGGCGCAAGGAGCTTCGCCCGCTTTTTCTCATGGCCCTTCTGAGTGATGTCACCTGAAAAAGAAACAGTGAGGATTTACCACATCTTCTCAACCAAGTTTTATCATCATCATCATCATCATAATCATCATCATCATCATCATCATCATCATCATCATCATCACCATAGAGAGACATATGGCCCTGTTCTGCCCCTCTGGTGGTCCTGTGCCTGCCCACAAGGCCCGTTATAAGACATTCTACCCCAATATCTGATACTAATGCCTAGGGCTGAGAAATATGGCCACAATTCATATTGCTGTATAGTGTAAAGCATGGACAGTAACGACATATATTGCAAGATATTCTTCTCATATAAATGTTAAAATAACTTTTAATGAATAGGTAACATAGCAAATGCATTGCAACATCCAACATCCAGACAGGCCTAAAAAAAACTTGTATTACACAAAGTCCACACTACAATACTGGTATCCTAAAAAAAGACAATAGTCTTTTGAAGGCAGAAATTATGTCTGCTATTGACCATGCTATTAGCAGAGATTGTGTGAATTTATTAATTTAATAACATCACAAAAAACAACTCCAAAAGAACAAAAGAACAGCAGAACCACAAGCCAGAAGAAGAAAAGGTTGGCCAGTCCATCACTGCCATAACAGGCTGTACAGCAGGTATGAGGCTGGGCAGCAGGAAGGAAATGGCAGCTCTCTGGCACTGGACAGTGGAAGAGTCTCCTTTGGCTTTAACTCAGCAAAAGACATCCAAGAGGCTTTTGGTGGTTTCTGCTTTGCGCCAAAGACAAGACGATTAAAAGCACTCTTAAAGACCAGCCTCATTCAGCATCTGAGAATGATGTCTAGGGATTATATGCAGCTGTGACCTAATGGTTAAGGAGCTGGGATTGGGATTGGGATTGGAAGACCAGATTCCTGGAAGGCTGGGATAAGAAGGTTCTATTCCTCTAACCGGTATGGAAAAATGTGGGAGGGGGAGTGAATATCCAGTGCTCGTCTGCACCCTCATCAATGGCTAAGATGTTCTTGAGCAAGGCATCTAACCCTACAATGCTCCAGGGAGACTGTCCCTGTCCCTGTACTCCCTGTATACAATTCACTGTAAGCCTTTTCTAGACAGCAGTGTCAAATAAACATAATTTAAAGTAATGAGGCTCAGCCCCGGTATCTGGCCTGGCCTGGAGGTTTATGGTTCTCAGTGACACACTGATGATGTGGAAATCATGAAATGCCAATGTGTTAAAATTATGTCAAGACCCGCTGTGCAACCCAGGGACTAATGCCACTGTGCCTGTTAATGTTCATGCTCATAGTGAGGCCATTCTCTGAAGTGTGTACATTTCCACACTTAAACGGGAGGAACTGTAGCTCGTCTGCTGCTGATGTACAACTGTTAGTAGCACCTGTGAACTTGACAGGGCTCTGTGGCCCTGTGAGTGCTATGGCATCAGCATTACATGATTATTAATCATCATCATCATCATCGTCATCATCATCAGCAGCAGCAGCATATCATCACCATCATCATCATCATCATTCCCTAGCATTATCAACAACTTTCAACAACAACTTTCTTATGTTGTGCTTTATAATCATTAATCATTCTAGAATCACACTCATTTATTTAAATTCAAAATGCATTATAATACTGACAAAGGCTACAAACCCTTTGAATGACAAGTACTGCACCATGTCTAAAGCACTGACTCAGACCTTCATACACTGTGACACGTGGAGTAGCACAAGCACACACACACACACACACACACACACACACACACACACACAGGCGCACACATACACACACAAACACACGCACATACAGTACACACACACGGGCGCACACACACACACACACACACATACACACACACACGGGCGCACACACACATACACATCCACACACATACACAAACACACAATACACACAGGCATGCTTATAAATCATAAAACCAAAAAACACTGCAACAGTAAATGACACGCAGCTGTCTGGACCGGACGGGGAAAGGATGGCTTTGAGGACAGAGGAAAACATTGTTCCCTTCTAACTTTCTTTACAACCAATGTGCACCAAAGAGGGCTCAAAAGCTCCAGAGGAGCGGTTGCACAAAAGAGGGCCATTTATGATGCTTCAGTCTGTCTGAGCCTCAGAGACTAGTGTGTCTTCTGCCTCAGCCTTAATGCCCATTGCCAAGAGCATTACATGTTTAAGTAAGAACTCACAGTCTTCCCACCACTCTCCCTCCATACAGATTCCAGGGAAACAGCTGTCACTGTGTGTGTGTGTGTGTGTGTGTGTGTGTGTGTGTGTGTGTGTGTGTGTGTGTGTTTGTGTGTGTTTGTGTGTGTGTGTGTGTGTGTGTGTGTGTGTGTGTGTGTGTGTGTGTGTGAGAGAGAGAGAGAGAGAGTGAGATGATGACTGACATAGAGAGTGGGCAGTACGACTCTAGCAGTGCATTCTGGGTAAATGAGCATTATGCTCTATGACCTAGATTAAGCAGAAAAGGGGCGTAATCTCTCTGCATCCTGCATCCCTCCCTCTCACTTATTCATCACTCTCCTCTGTTTAGCTCTCTCGCTCTCTCTCTTTCTCTCTCTCTCCTTTACTTGCTCTCTTCTCCCTCTCTCTTTATCACTCTATCCCTGTCTTTATCTTTTTCCTCTTATGTTTCACTTTCCCTTTTTCTGCCTCTGTCTGCTGTTCTTCCTGTTGGATCCAAAGTGCTCTGGGACAATAATGGAGTTAGTCACACACATGCAAACTAAAGCACAAATGTGTGCACAGGCACACACACACACACACACACACACACACACACACACACAAACACACACACACACACACACACTTATGCAAGTTGTAGCACAGGTGCTCTGTTTTCAGACACCAACAATGCAGATGGCTTTGTTTTATCCACTTTACATAATTTCCTGTCTTTTCAACATGAGCACACACACACAAAAAAGGCCTCTGTCAGGTGAAAAAGCACCAGCATTACAATAAATAATGTATTTCCTGGTTAGAAGGGTGGTGTTTGTGTCCTTATTAAAATAAGTGTCATTGGGAATGTTTTTCCCCAAGAAAGAGTAGGCCTATTATACAGCAGTAACTGGGCACTATTCACGTCTTAGCCTTACACAACAAAATAGTGATACCGATAAACTTTCTTTCCTCCATCATTAATTGCCCAAGGACAGCACAGCAGTCTCACTAAGCCCCCAGTTTTCTCTTGTCAGCCACTTTAGCTGGCCAACAAGATGCCTGCGTGCTTTTTAAAAAAAAAAAAACTTCTGTTAGCTGGGCACAGCATTGAACAAACTGCAGAACTGGCTCGGGCAGTGCACTAGAGTGCACACTGTGCAATCAGACTGATGCTAAGTCAATCCTGACTCTCCTTTAGCCCTCACAGTGCTCCAGAGAAACACACTGATCCCAACTTGTGTCTGTCAGTGATAAACACTTTGTGGAGACTGTAGCGCACTGCAACCTTGCTTTTAGTGGTCAGCACCACACGCTCATGCAGCATGACAGGGTGTGTGTGTGTCTGTGAGTGCAAGTGTCTGTGTGTGTGTGTGTGTGTGTGTGTATGTGGTATCTCTATGTGTGTGTGTGTGTGTTTATGTTTGCATGCATGTGAGCGTGTGTATGTTTGTGTACTGTATCTGTGTGCACATACACTTGTGTGTGTGCGTGTGTGTGTGTGCATGTGCACACAAGTGTGTGTAGACTACAATTTACACCACAAACATTCACACTGTGTTGTCTTGTGCCATTAATATTACATTATGCACATGAAATGATAATGAAACGCAAACAGCATTTAGTTCTGCCCTGTAGAGGAGTCCTCTTACTGCACAAACTGCACCAGTTAAACACGTAATGGATGTAAACCATAATAAAAAAAAATGCATAAGCACTTTACCACCCACATCACACTCTAGTGTGCCACCGTGATAACATCCCATCCTACAGTTTCATAGGATGACACGGAGGTCACCACACACAGGAAATACCATGGCAGACACATAATGTGTGGACACAGAACAAGCAAAAGAAACAGAAGAGGTCACTGCACAGTGTGACTTGCAAAGCCGCGGACACACATTGTTGCTTCACTAGCAGAAAGGGTAAGGCCCATGGGTGCTAGCACATGTCGCTAGCACACCCTAATGATAGGACACCCTAATGATAGGGGCCGGTAAGAGTTATTTTGGGGTGCACATAACTCTTACATAACTCTAAATTCCTGCGCAATACATTGTATTCCATCACACAACACCTCCAAGACTCTCATTTTCTTGCCACACATGACACCTGTCACACCCGTACATTGGTGCATCTGAGCAACTAGAGGGCATCCTTTGTAAGGCCTATGGGTGTTACCATATGTCGTTAACACACCCTAATGACGGGCAGGAAGAATTATTTGGGGTGCAAATGACTCTTATATCACTATATCACTCATTTTCTTGCCACACATGGTTGGCAACTAGAGGGCATCCTTTGCGGACAGGGCAGCAGAATTCTCCCTCTCCCGCTTCTGCAATGCACACTGCACTGCACACAGCACTGACTTTGACTTTGAAAAAGTGTAATGTCCTTAACAGGCACACATACCCTATAGCATTCTACACTATAGCACTCTACACTATAGCACTATACACTACAGAACTCTACACTGTAGCACTCTACACTATAGAACTCTACACTATAGCACTCTACACTATAGAACTCTACACTATAGCACTCTACACTATAGCACTCTACACTATAGAACTCTACACTACAGAACTCTATACTATAGAACTCTACACTATAGCACTATACACTACAGCATTCTACACTATAGCACTCTACACTACAGTACCGCTATCCTGACAACAACCCAAACATACCAATAAACAAACAAATACATAAATAAATAAGACACAACAGCAGGTGAGTGAAATTCACTGCTCAATATCATTATACAACATTACAAAACACAATCTGTAGCCAGAGGAGCACCATGCCTTACAAGGCCAAAAGGCAGTAACTACATATTTTGCCAAATTGAGTTTAAACTGGAAATTGACTTCATAACACCCCCTTTTTGTGACTAAATCTCTCGCTTCTTGCTATTATATTAAGAAAGTACATAAAAGCATCAACACTATTACTACTATACATACAGCATGTTTGACTAGATTACATTACACTTAGCAGATGCTTTTAAACGAAGCGACTTACAAAAGAAGGATATAATAAGCTAACACTGGTGTAGAGGACCACAGAGAAAACAGACTACACACACATACACACAAGGAGATACATGTGCCTTAAGTAAGTTTCCCACACTTCAGACACACCCTACACCTACACACACAGACTCATACAAAGACTAGGAAGTATGACAACATTAAAGGTATTTTTCTCAGTTTCTATGCTCACATAGTTACTGCACTTTGCGTTTGCAGGGCAGCACAGTCCACTAGAGGTGCAGGAGAGGAGGCTACTGCTACTGCACGTGTCAGGACAGGACAGGCGGGGCGGCACACAAAGGTAGTAGCAGACCTCTGCATCACTGCTGCTGTCACACACACACACACACACACACACACACACACACACACACACACACACACACACACACACACACACACACCTCTTGGTGTTAAAGTGGTCCACAGGGCCAAATCCATTTTCTCTGCATGCATGAAGGAGACACCTTTAGTAGTCTACAGCACAGGGGTGCAGTAAGGGGTTGGGCTAAGGGGCAGGCCGGGGGTGGTAGGTCCCCCACTAATGAGACGCCCTCACAGGTGATAATTAGCCACTTTATGACTACTGGGGGAACCAACCAATGTTGCATCCCTGTTTGCCTGGGGGACAACATTTACAGCAGCACCTCTGCTGCGGGGCTGCTCCCTTCTGCTGCACACAGACCAGCCCTGACCAGCCACCAGTCTGACTTACAGCACCTAATGTTCTGACTTACAGCACCTAATGTTCTATTCCACTAGTCTTATATCTTGTCCCTTCCCGGTGAATTTCTTTTTCACACACTGACAGAAAGAGAGAGTGAAGGAGAGAGGCAGTGTGTGTGTGTGAAAGACAGTGATACAGCGAGAGACAGAGACACAGAGAATCAGACAGGTACAGAGAGAGACAGACAGGGACAGAGAGAGACAGAGAGAAACAGAGAAAGAGAGACAGAGAGCATAGTTACTGTATGTGTTTTTTCCCTTAAAGATCATAAGGATTTAGTCTTTCACAGAAATTCCGCACACCTTTATCTACCATAAATTGTTTTATAAACAGCAGATTGTTTAACCACCAGAGTGCTGTTTTAAAAGCTGCTTGCTGGGAGGGTTGCCACCGCTGCACTGGCTCGTGCATATGGCAGTGGTCCTCTCTAGTTAATGCCAGCGCATCTCAAGTCGAGCGGATGCAACACAGAATCAGCCTCCTCGCCCCTGGCGTCCTACAAGCTTAATATAAGCTACATGGAGTTAAGACCGTGGACTCTGTTCAACGAACCAGCCAACTGGCTGCGATATATTTCAAGAACGCTTCTGTACACTGCGTTCCAAATCTGACCATAATTCGCTGGTGTTGCAATCAGCAATGGGTAGCCTAACGTGCCGAGGAGGGGTAGTAGAATTATACACCCAGAATGTCTACAAAATAGACAGCTTGTGACATGCGTTCACTAATGCACCACATCATCTGTCATTGTTCGCTGTCAAAGCGTTAATTCTGTACGAGCAAAGCTTATAGAATCGCTGGGCCTAGCCAACCTCACCAGGGACAGCGAGCGTAGCAAAGATGATAGGCTACATTCATATTCATGCGCTTTGTGTAAAGTCAGTTTGAAGCAGCGACCGGCAGGGTCTTTAAAAACATGTTATTCAATCAACACATCATGTCAAGAGAGAGAAATCGTTCTCCGTGTAAACACTTGTAGGCTGTATTTCAATTGAAGCCATGCCCTCACGAAGACATGATGAAAACCAGGTCACTGTGCCTCACGGAGGTACCAAGCACGCGAAGATGAAACAACAACATCCAACCCTTCTTCCTCGCGAAACACACAATTAAAATTGTGATTATGATCAATATAAGAATGTCAAACCATTTCAATGACAAAGACAGCCAAACTTACAATCTACATCCCTTTTTCTCTTATCTAAGTGCACATATGTTCGCCTATCCATCCCTTACCCTCCGATAGCTCTAGGTCTAGTTCCGCCAGCTGGTCGCGGATCTCTTTGGGCAAGGCAGAAAGATCCACTCCATGTTCTGCCATCACGTCCAAAAACCGCCTGCCTGGGAGAGAGGAGGACGGACGGGAGGAACGATCCTCGGATGAGACAGAGGATGCTTAATAAAAGCCCGAGTACTGATGCTGAGCCCGTGAGTCAGTCAGATCTCCGCCATAGTGACCGAGTCTACTGTATTTATTCGTCACGTGACCAGGATGGAGGAGAGCATTCCATCCGTGAGCCTCGCAGCCTAATCTCTTGCGAGTCGGGTTCTGTGCGGGCGAGGGTAGCCCACACATTGGCTGCCAAGGGTCTGGCCCAGTGTCACTCAAAATAGTTTATTTCCAGCTATAATTCTTAACAGCCTACACTGACATTAAATGGCGGACAGCGTGGGCTACACTGGAACCCGGGTTATCTACTTCAGTGTTTTTCCACTGACACGTTTGTTTCAGATCCAGCTCAGTTTTACTCATCTTCTGACTGATATGCATGTTACATAAATAGTAAATAAAACAAGAAAATCATATTATATAACACACAGTAAATAAAATTTTGTATAGCATAAGTAACAAAAAAAGAACAAAAGAAAAAAGATTTGGTCACTAAGAACTGATAGGATTTACCACACCACACAAAGGGCCATGAGGACCAGAGAACAGATCATAGGCCTATAATAATAGATATGCTACCAGTGGGGCTGAACACATTTGTAGAACAAACTCCCTACTACTTTATACAAGGATGGTTTATACAAGGATACAAGCTGCTGCCAACCTGGGCGGACCACGGCCTGGTGAGGTGAGGGTACAGGACCTGTTCCTCACTCCTTACGTCAGCCAGGTGTGCCCTAGGTGGGCATGGGGGCAGGTGGGGGAGACGATGCTGCAGCCATGGCCCTGTCAGAGCCCTGTGGCTATAGGGGACCCAGGCAGTAAAGAGGAGGGGGCTGGTTGGAGGTAGGGCGCTGGTCCTACCCAGTCATGTGACCCTCTAATGAACCCATGGACACGCTGGGGAAGCCTTAAGCTTCAGGGGTAAATGCATACAACTGTGGCAAGGACCGTTAAGACGTGTGTCTGAACTGTGTTAAGGACTGTTAAAACGTGTGTGTTAACTGTTCTACTGGCACTAGATCCATAGTTCAAGCTACAGAGGGTGCTGGGGGCTACAGGTACAGGCAGCACCCCCCAATTATGGAGGGGTAATTCACACTCTGACTGAGGTGCACTTTATTTTTTGTATGTGTGTGTTAAGCAGGGCATTGTTTGTGTTTATCTACTATGGCTAATGCCAAGTTCCATGTCCAAATAGGTTATGTCTGATACATGTGCCTGTGTCAGTTTCAAATAAAACATTGAGACCGAAAATCTGTGTGTGGTTGTGGAGTCTCTGAATCGTCACAATATTTATTTTCTACACAACGCCATTTTGTTTCCATACAGCAAAACTCACACAGGTAGTTGTTAAACTTACCTGACCTTGCAAACGCCTAAGAGGCCTGCAGGGACACAGGGACTGATGGAGGGGAACTGCTGAGGTTGCAGACATTAGTGGCAGACCTACAGCAGGCTGCACTGCATCCGCACTAGTGCTGCAACTCACCGCCACAGACACCTAGCGCTTGGCAGGTATGCCCAACTTCTTAGCTCAGTCTTTGAAAGATTTAGCATAGGGTGGCTGTTAAAAGCCCTGCAGGACCAAGTAGGCACAAAGACAGCCCATAGCCCACAGTTTAAGAATTGTAACGTGTAAGTGAAAAATATCCATCATATCAGAGGTTGTACTCAAAGTCAAGAAATGATATTGGCGATGATGTTCGAATCTGCTGCACTTGTGTGTTAATAGTTGTATTAAATGGTGATGTTTAGCTCATCTTTTGATAATACCATTATTAAAAGATGATAATAATTATAGCATTACACGTTTTTAAAAAATACTGTATATTTCTTTGTCCAAACCTTCAGGGGTGTCAAAGTAGGGGAAAAAAACAGGCTGACTATCCAGGGCCCCAATGGCAGTAGTGTGTGCTTCACCTCACTGTGTGATGTGTAATTCACAATTCGGGAACAAGGGTAAATGCAGAGAAGTATTTTCTTTCAAGGAATCAATAAAGTACATAAACGTAAACTTACAAACAGCAGAGGCCCTAGCATAAGTGCAAGGGATGATAGATCTAACCACTTCACTTCAGAACACATTCAGTTCTGACAAATAAATCTGTGTTCAGTCTTAAGCTTCCAAATGTGTGATCTATTACTATGTGACAGAGGCAACTATTACCTGCCATTACATGAGTGGCAAGGTGCGTTACTGCTGCAAGTGATAGCCTATAACCAAGCCCAGTTCACAGAATGCCCTATAGTGAGACAGGTCCACCATGTCCATCCATCTACTGCCACAAGAGGGCAGTAGATGAGCATTCATTCAGGACACAATAGAACGTTTTACTTTGTCTAAAAGCGTGTACACTGGATTAACCTAAATGCTGTTTTACTACTAAATCTGTAAGGTGGGCTGCTTTAATTCCCAGCGTTAAACATAATACCTCGTACCTTGTAACTTGATTCACATCCTCTATTGTAAGTCGCTTTGCATAAAATCGTCTGCTAAGTGTCATCTAATGTCATGTAACCTCACAACAGCCCCTGAAATGTTCCAAAAAAAGGAAAACTCTCAAATCACATTCAAACCACTTTTATTAGTCATTTTACAAGGAAATGGTTCAAACAGTAATTCAGTGATGGCAGAACAGACGGAGAGACTCTCCTCAGGATTAGATGAGTCTCCTGCTTGCACAGACACAGAGCCTGCAGACAGACGGGTGTCCAGCCCAGGGTCAACCAGGCCTGTACTGTAGGGTGGCAGAGGTCACACTCATTTGGGTTATGTCTCCATGTGACCAAGTCTGCTTTGTGTGTGGGTGTGTGCGTGAGTGTGTGTGTGTGTGTGTGTGTGTGTGTACCAACATGCAGCACGGTTGTGTGTTCATTCAAATGTTTAGCAATCCAGTCCCATGTCACTGCTGAGTGGCCTGTTTGGTAAGAGAGGTGGTGTGTGGGGGTGCATGTATGGCGTGTTGTCTTCTATGCATTACTAAAGTATTGAGTGCGAGATCACTGTGTCCTATGCTTTGCTGGTTGCCGATGACGATGACTGTTGGCTGTGTAACTGCTGAATTTTCATGTTCATGACTTCAACCACCGCTGTGAGAAAAAAGAAAAACACAGTTTCCATATTAGCTTACTAAGGACAGACAAGTAATCTTACAAAACTCTGACTATACACTGAGGCTCTAAGACCCCCTTTAATGTGTCTTTGTATCCACTGAGATTTTTTGAAGTATTGCCTTTTTTTGCAAGTGCAATCAACGCTTGTGTGTGCAGGGCAATCCCTTAGGTTTCAGTGTTGGTATCAGACACGCAACCCTTTTCTCAATTCAAACAGCTTAGCTCATAAATACCTTCACGATGACATAGGCCATAATTTTACTAACACTACAAAAAACGCTACCTGCTCAGCAACAAGGCTTTACATAGGTTTTAATGACACACTGATGTCAGTAGGCATTTATATAAGGCAGAGGTGTGAAATCCCGGGTTCAGAAAGTAAAAACTCTGCCATAAATTTGATCCAACCAGCTCTGACTCAGCTGATCGTAATAAGCACTCAAGACAGGTACAGTAAATCAGCTACTCAGTGAAGTCACCCATGTTAGAAGGAAAACATTGCAGGGTTTTTCCTTAGCAAACCCGGGATTGACACCTGAGATATAATGGAAGAAAGTAATGGTGCCTGAAGTATACAATACAAAATGCATGACAACATTACTAGTGTTAATTGACAGAAACAGAGAGGATTAAAGGATTATATTCTGCATCAGTGTTCATGGGACCACTCTGTAGATATCGGGATTAACTTGTGATTGCCTGTGACTCAGGCAGTGCACCACCACTAATGAAAAGGGGGTGCCCATGTGCTTGTTTGTGTTTTTGTTTGTGTTTGTGTTTTGGTGTCGCACCTTGTTTCAGGGCATGCTTTTCCTGCAGCGCTGGCTGAATCTTCTCTATCTGTTTGGTGAGGAAGTCGATTTTACGTTTGAAGAAATTCTTGGTGTCGTCTACATTCTGAGGGCACATACATGCACACACATACACACATACATACACACACATACACACAGGCACGCACACGCATGCACACACGCACACATATAGAGAGACACTTGTAATGGCAAAAAAAACACATAAGATTTACAGTGACAGTAATAACAATGATACATTTTATATAAAATTCCTCTCAAGTCACCCAAGGGCACTGTACAAGAAACCCAAGAATTACGGCCATAAAAGCAACATGTAAGGACACACTGTAGGCTGAGTGGGGACAAGTGTTGACAGACACACAAAAAAAAACACCCACGCAGACACACAACTCAGATTCATAGGAACTAGAAGTTGGCACGGCATGGAGTATAAAATTGACATGGGGTGAGGATGAGATGCGGGGGAGAAATGAGGAGCAGGAGGGGAGATCCAGTCAAAAGGTGAGTGGGGACAGGCGTTGACAAGAGGCAAATAAACATACAACACCACGGTAGACTCGCAGGTAGAAACTAGCAGGTAGGTAGGTTAGTAGGTAGCAGTAAAGAGATTAAGTTGACATGGGGTACAAATAACATGGAGACGGGGAAGTTAGCAGAAGTGGAGATCCACAGTGAAAAAGTGAGTTTTAGCATAGATTTCAAGATGCAAAAGAGAAGTGCACAGACACCGTGCAAGTTAGAGGGTGTCTCAGAGTTGCATCAGAGTCTAATGGTTGTGTGTACCACCCCAGTCACCCCACCCTACCTGATGCATATCATTGCTACTGGCAACCTAAGAATGTTGGATTCTGCTCCTTCTTTGCCATAGAAACCCATGTTCCAAAACTCCTGACACAAATATATGCTAGTGCCTGGTGCTGGTGTCACCTCCTAAGCCAGCTATGGGGTCAGTACTGAGTCCAACTATCTCAGATAACCCATCACAAGGACACACTGGCCAGGGCAGACATTTGCCTGACTGGTTTCCAAGATGGCATCTACTGGCAGTGCCATTTGACAGCCAATGAGCTGCTGTGACTGACACATTACTGCAAACAGAGATCACATGACTGCCTGTTATGCACCTGCTAGCAATGTGTGGGACTCGGGCAGGGCACCCCACTAATTAAAGGGGGGTGCCCATATGCTTGTGGCGATACGGTATATCTGTGGCCTCCCACAAGTCGGCTGGCTGACAAAATTAACATCTTTTATATTTGGTTAGGGCTACACACATGGGCAACTATTTTTCTCTGCTCCCAAAAACACAACATCCGCCAAACACAGCACCCACGTCTGGCTGGAACCAGTCATTCAATACAGACCCAAAATGTTCATTTTTAGGGGCGATCTTTAGAAAGGGAAGCTGGGTGGATTTGAGCATGGGCTTTGGGATAATTAGGGGTTTAACCAGCACGTACCCACTCATTAAAGAGAAAGTTACTGGGTCTGTCAGCATATTATTGAGCACATCAAACGGGTGTCAAGAAATGTGAATTTGAATATGAATTTATACAAAGGTACATTCCCAAATGTTTCGTGGACACAAAGGTAGGCCAGGTATTTGTGTGTAGAAGAAAACAGTGTACAGTGTTTTCAACAACTGACTGCGTGTGTGTGCGTGTGTTTGTCTGTCTGTCTGGGTGTTTGTCTGCCTGTCTGGGTGTTTGTTTGCCTGCCTGTCTGTCTGTCAGAGTTGATGCAAATTAAAGTCTTACCTTTTCTACGTAATAACCAGTTCCCACATCTACCAATACGTTATTCACATCGTTCAATGTTCCAGGCACGTACATCTAAACACATGTGTGTCAAGGATTTCCCACTGCAGAAATGGTATATATTAGAGCACAGCAGTGACAATGAGGTAATGGTTAGTTGCCATTGCATATGGAGGAAAGGATACAGAACTCGACAGAGGGACCAGCACTTCTTTTCCTGGGGAAGAACAGAAAACTTGTCGTCAGACAGATTTGCACATAGTCCTGAAGGTAACAATGCAGTTATTACCATCTTCTTTTTACACTGATGTTCAAAATTCTCCAACTGCGTTACACAACATTGTGAAGCAACCTACGATTGTGAAAATATATACATGAAAGGCAATCAGTCAGAGAAAGACACGCCTGCCTGAGATTCCAGATGCACCAAACAGTGAGTGACATGGTTGTTTTCGGAAAGTTTTACCAAAATAAAAAAACCTCAAGTTTCTCTTAGCAGGATCAAACAGGCGGTGGTCAGACTGTAAAAATCTCCAGCTGACTCGCCATGATTGTTTCCGCACAGCTAATGAACGTGGGGATAAATTCGTGTTGCCAAGATTAGAGGGTTAAGCCAGTCCGATAACTCTATTACGGAGTCAGGAGCTCATAATAGCATTGCTGCTGTGCAGTGGGAAGTGGGAAAGTCTGTAGGTTGTAAGCAAGCTATCTGATGTGTAGCCAACGCCGTTTATGACTAATTATGCCGTTACCCATAAGCAAGCTTTAACAGGTTGACCCCAAAAGTTCACACAAAATGTCAAAGACACATCTGTTCCCGCTGGACCACAACTGACATCAATGAGCCTGGCTGCTAATTACAATGCAGCGCACGTTTGATGTCTAAAGGGCGATCTTACAATGATGTACCTGTGCTGTTGCACGTTTTACTTACCTTCGTTGGACTTGTTGAGCACATTCAGGCTGTCCTTAGCCTCGACATACTTCGTCTGCACAACTTTGAGCTGTCCGATGGAGGTCGTC
Organism: Setipinna tenuifilis; assembly: GCA_030347295.1. Lineage (NCBI taxonomy): Eukaryota > Metazoa > Chordata > Actinopteri > Clupeiformes > Engraulidae > Setipinna > Setipinna tenuifilis. The sequence continues at coordinate 27,933,352 of CM059267.1, read as the reverse complement.
AGGAACTCTGTCTCCTGCCATTGATTGCACATACATTGGACCCCGTCAAAAAAAAAAAAAAAAAAAAACAAGAACAAGGTTCGCATATGTGTATGGATGCTATTTACATTCGGGTAATAACTGTTAAAGTACTCCAGAGAGCAGCTAAGGCACTGCCTTTCTCATTGCTATGGGGCGTGAACGTCTAAAAATACTGACTAGCAATCACTGTGCCTGACAGCCCCCATGTGGACAGGGGAACCTCGGCTCACAAATGTTCAATGGAACGAACAACTCAAGACAGCCCCCTTTACCATTTGTAAGCGAAAACACGTTGGTCTTTCTATTCAATATTGCCCACAGTACTTATCCAGGACCAATTACTGACTACTTAGTCCTGATGTAGGTTAGCACGTTTCTGTATGAACCACTCCTTAGCTAGAGAAGGCTAACTGTTAGCTAGAATAGCTAGACACCATACATTTGTCTTGACTCAGGTACGTTGCTGTTATTAGGCACAGCAAGCTAACTATTTACTAACAACATGGGGTGCATTATTGAAAAGCCTACCTGATCTAGCTGATTTTTCAGCCCCTCCAGCTGAGGGAGAGATAATTCTGTAAGGTTTACAGCCGTCATGGTACAATCACTGAACAACCATAGACCGTAGTTGAACAACGGGGAGGTTTGTTGCACTTCCGGGAAGCACGTGAAACAGTGTCTTGTCAAATTAAAAGCGGACAGATAGTAGGGTTGCAATAAAAGCATTTTGAGCAGATTCACATTCAGTGGACTTAAGCTGGGTTTAGTTAATTATATAATGACGTATACTATCTGCAAGATGGTCGATTATGGTATTTTAATTCCTGGCAAAGTTATATACAATCTGGAAAAGAAAACATATCACATTCATGCCACACTTTGGCCATACATTGTTGTCCCAGACTAACAGAAGACCTTTGGGACACAAAATCCAGTTATGTAGAATTACCCACCCAAGAAAAGAACCCTGCAATTACAAAAGTGCCCTTACTTTCTCTTTTACCTAAGTGATGGCTTAGTTAGGTACTCCCTGGTCAGGTATGTAACCTTTTGTTAAGGTTACATACTTGACATGCCTGCCTAGCTGTCATGAATACATATCGTGGAGAGGGGCTTAGACTAATGAAACAGACCCGCAGCCACACAGCATAGCCCAAGGACATTGATAAATCACTCCGCTCATCTACCGCAGCTGTCAGAGTAGTGTGATTAAACGGAGACAGAAAACATGAATCATTGTCACGACTCCAAAGCGTGTAAAACAATTTCACTCAACAAATCAAACATCTGACGATTCATTTGTTTGTTGCTGAAAAGCAGGTTGCAATTATAAGACCTTGGCAGTGTAGTCCCACCACAGTCTTTTGAAAAAAAAAAGGAAAAAAAATATATGTTCAACAGATGCTTAAATTGTTGTCATCTGACTCATCATAAAAGCCAGAAACAAAATGAATCCCAGGCTGTCACCTTGTTTCATTTTTCAATATACAAGTTGGGATACCTAAAAACTATGCATGCTTACAGCCATATGGCATTTCAGCCTTGAATTAGTCACACAGGTTTTCTGATCCAGTAGGCCCACTGGTCATTACAGCTGCAGCAGTGTCAAAACTATTTTCACACTAATGAACATTTTAAAAGGCCATATTTTTTTAACGCCATTGTTTCAGGATTGTGTTGTATCAAGGCATTCACATCAGGATTACAGGTTGTAGTCCTCAATGTTGCCATCTGTTGGACCAATAGTATCACTGCAAGTTATTTAAAGTCTGCATTTGCCCTGGGCATATCATAAAATCCTACATCTTTTTGTCAGTTCATTGTATGTTCGAATGCAAAGCAAGGAGATGCATGAAGTAAAAAACTCAGATATGATGAGACAAAAACAAATAAACAAACAAACAAAAAACAGAAAATCTTTTAAAGATGATGTCGGTCCCAGCATATGCCCTAACATCCAGATGCAAACATAAACTAGTAAATTTCACATATATGAATTCATTCAATAGAATGTTCTATAGAATATTCTATAGTTCTATATTCTATATATCGAAACAGCCCTGCTGGGAGCACACAGCCATCACATCCCCTCCCAGTGATCCTGTACAGGTGAGGCCCCCTACTGTGCTGAGAGTAAGACAGATGGCTGCCGGCCCACCCCGAGGGTCTGACCTTCGCACAGCTGTGTCCCTACTGTACTTCCTCATGGCTAATTAGTGCCGAGAGTCTAATGGCGTTTGACATGCTGCCTATATGACCGAGTTCACAGTTCATCCACAGAGGACTGCACTGTGCCGTGACAGGTGAGAGTGCGCATATAAATAACTATTTGTCATTCGCTTTCAGTGCTGCAGACGCACTTTAGTCAAAGTCATTCACAGTAATAGAGTATGTGTATATACTACATTAAGAGCTGTACATGCATGTAAAGAGAGGAGAATCTCAGTAAAATGCATCTGTATATTTTCAGTCATGATGGTGTCTCTTGACAATGACCAAATGCAAATTTGTGTAAAAAAACCACATGTGTACACAAGACAAATTTTGTTGCAGCTGTAAAAAGCTCATAAAAGAGTTTGAGTCTGGAGGATTTAGGAGTATATAATATTTTGTTTTAAAGTCATTTGTTTCATTCATTGAAACATTTTTTTAACATATTTGCAGGGAAATGTCAATTTTTTTTTGACATGAAATAGGCAATTTAGAAACATATATGACCCTTTTGGCGTCACCTAGAGCCCGTAGTCGGATTTGCAAACACATTTTTTGTTGCAGGTCAGTTTGTAAGTCTGTCAGGGAGGAAGGATGGGTGGGGAAGGGAGGGTGGTGGTGATGAAAGGAAGAAAAATAAAAAATAAAAATAAAAAATAGAAATAAGGCACCTTACTTCACATCTGTAGCTTCTTCCAGAAGGCAGCAGCTGGAACGAGTCATGGCCTGGATGAGAGGTGTCACCAGTGATTTTCCTTGGTTTTGGCAAGGCTCAGAATAACTAATGGAAAAACTGATGGAAGGACACAACAAAACTAATGGAAGAATACAACCGATAATAACCACTTTTATCAACCTTTTTCATGGAGCTTGCCTGGATCTAGAAAATGAACATTAGAGTCTGGGAGCTGTTCAGATATGCTGTGGAATACAGTTTGTCTTATGTATGATGATTTGTCTTGGCTTTATTTATGTTTCATAGCTAAAGGCCACAATTGTGCATTACTGTTCCCTGCTAAAACAGCCACAAACAATGCTGCAAGTGCACTGTTAATATATATATATATTCTAGACAGTATGAATAACATATAACATATACGACATATGAATCACATATAACATCATTTATACAACAGTTAGGTCCTGTCAAACTATTTACCAATTTCTGATTGGACGGGACACATTCTACATGTCACTAGGAGAGAGGATATCCCATGATATACCATGGGTGACTCTTTACAGTCACTTCGCCAAAGATACGATGTAACTATTAAAGCTTTACACCAACATTCCATTCCATCTAGTTCATAAACAAGTGAGAGAGAAAAGCGAAAAAAAAAAAAAAAAAACGCTTCCTGCCTGTGGCCGAACCACACCCGTGAGGATATCCACAAACAACCTCAGTCCGACTCACGCTAAAATGCCTAAACATAACTAATATCATTATATAATTATACTACAGGACAATACTGACAAAACAAAGCAGTGTACCAGTTAAGGAGGGCCTGGGAAGTGTAGTCTATGTGTACATTAATGAGGAGCCCTGTGCTGTAACTAGAGAGCGGCTGCTTAGCGGATGCATGCTGGTGCACGGAGGGCATTTTATAGGCAGCTGCTACTGGATATGGCACCAGCTCACACGGGCTGATGTGCTGATGGGTGATGTCAGCATGGGAACACTTTCAGTCTTGGAGGCAACGAGTGTGTGTGTGTGTGTGTGTGTGTGTGTGTGTGTGTGTGTGTGTGTGTGTGTGTGTGTGTGTGTGTGTGTGTTGAGGTGGGGTGGGGGTTGGGGTACACCTTTGAAGAGGGGGGTGGTGGTAAAAGTTCAGATGGGTAAAAGAAGCTTGGGGGCAGGAAATCCAAAACTCCCAGTGCCATTTTCACCCCTTTTCTTGTAAACACACACACACACACACACACACACACACACACACACACACACACACACACACACACACACACACACACACACACACAAACACACAAGGACACAAAGTCACCATACTGCATCAAGCCTAAAGGCTATAATCGCTAAAAAGTGATCTTGAGCTGGGTGGGAGTGGAAGCTAAACGGCAGCAGACAAGAGGGCGATGAATAAAATAGCTAATTAGCAGCCAGACTAAGATCAGCAAGGGTGCTAGCTGCAGGGAGAATACCAGATCCCTCGCTCTGCCTCCTCGCCTACATGCCAGCGCTCGTCTGAGTCCAGAGGCAAGGCCAGACTGCTCAGTGGCCCTGCCTGCTGCCTGGCCTTGCACTTCATATGCTCACTTGCTCACTGTGTGCTTGACGGAGTCCAGAAGTGTTGAAAAACTTCTCCGCTTCAAGCATAGGAAAAATAGTTCCCTTCCACCAATAGTGGAACACACTGCATGGTGCGTCTTTTTCACATGAAATAACATTGGGATGCCTCGGGGTCTGTCAGCAGAAATATCCCTGATGTCTTGTGATAGGAGTGAGGTCAAGGGTGCAGTGTTAGGCTCAAGGTGCTTAAAAAGTGAAGTTGTGTACTTGACAAACTTGTAAGGTGTCACCTCTTCCAACGATTGTGAAAGATTGTGGTTCTAAAAGATTTTGATAAAATCCATTTTTTGGTTGTTACAGGACATATGTGATTCTCTGTAGGCTACTAGCTGTAGTAATATGCAAAACATTATCAAGTGGGGTATGGCTCAGACACACAAAAAAAAACATGTTTTGCCCTGGATGTAGCCGGATCGCAAGATTTACAACACATGGGGGATAAAAGTATGCAGTAACACCTTGCAGGAAGAGAATCTGAGGCAAAGTGTGTGTGTGTGTGTGTGTGTGTGTGTGTGTGTGTATGTGCGTGCAGTGTGTGCAGTGCTTCTTTGAGTAACCATCCTGGAGGAGAAACTAAGACTCGGAGGGAAAGAGAGAGAGAGAGAGAGAGAGTGGGAGAGAGAGAAGGAAAAAAAGGAGGAGAGAAAAAAACACGGCGCTCAAGGCAAGCAAACAAGTCTGGACTTAAGAATGGGAGAGTTCCTGTGTCGGTGACAGTTAGTGCTCTGGCAGTCTGTTAGCCTGCACAGTCTTCACCCCAGCAGCACCAGCACCAGCAGCAGCACCAGCGGCAGCAGCAGGAGGAACATGCACTTATAAAACAATACCACTTTACTTCACTCCTCCGCTTCAGACCAGCTCTTTCGGTTGTGGGTTTTTTTTACTGGTAAACTGGACTGCCTCAGATTGGTTGATCTCATTGCGCTGTGATTTCTGAAGGGATTATGACCAGGAGAAGGTGACTAATCCTCCAGTCAGGTGAGTGACTTTCACTGTAATCCTACTCCGCCACCCCACCTCCACCTCCACCTTCACCTTCTCTCCACCTCCACCCTCACCACCACCCCTGTCTGAGCTGAGCTGAGCTGGGCCGGGCTGGGCTGCTGCTGTTGCCCCGATCTGGTCTCTTCTCACCTGTGCCTGCTGTGCTGTGCTGTGCTGTGGATGATTCGCGGGGTGGCTGGGAACGCGTTCAGCTGTAGGGGGGCTGGAGCTGGTGCAGCTGCGCCCTCGTCAGTAGGAGCCCGCGCTCGCTCAGTCCTGCAGTAATTATGATTTATTAAACTCATTCGGCGCAGCGGTCGTTAAAGGCATGAGAGTTCAGCTTCGCTTCAGTGGCCCATCCGAACACATTAAAGTGCGCATTCCAGCACTCCACGCATTGCATATGTGCATTAAAGTGTGCATTCCAGGACTCTGTGCATTGCATATGTGTTGCGTGCGCTTAGGTGGGTGCACACCTGTTCATAGATGATCGCTGCTGCATATGTATGGCACATATAGAGCGTGTTTATACAGTCTAAATAATAAGGGTTCTTTGGGGTGCTTTTAGAACCCTGGGGTTCTATACTTGGATGTTAACAACCATTTTCATTAATTAAATAATAAGGGGTCCATTGGGGTGCTTTTGAGAACCCTGGGGTTCTATACTTGGATGTCAAGGACCATTTTCATTAATGGTCATACATTTTTTGTAGAGAAAGTTTTGGCACAACATAAAACCTCAACATAAAAAAAAATTGTTGCAAACCAACCTCAGTATTATACCCGCTGTCTCTGTCATTCAGTCAGAGTGTAATGGTGTCGCTGATCCAGTTAAGCTTAATTGCAAGACTGCTCCTCGTCGGGCGTGCTGAAACACACTGGCAGATATTATTACCCATAATGACAAGCCTTTGAGATATTTAGTGGAGGGGATCTTCTCCATTATAGCTTGTCTCCAAAGAGGTAGCTGCACAAGAGATGAACTCTCACTGCTCTCGTTCTGTCATGAAGTATAGTATGCTGTATAGTATGCATTTGGTTGAATGTGCAGTTCACTTGACAGAGAAGCAGAACTAAACTGTAATGGGTGAAAACGTATTAATTGCTAAACAGCACATCTGGCTTCGCAAAAAGCTGCTGAGTTGGAGTACTGCCTGGAACATACAGTATAACTTTGTTGTTAGATGGTGGTCTTCAGCCTTGATCGAATTTAGAACGTGATAGATACCAAGGCACTAATGAAAAAAAGGCATTTTAACTTTCACCAGATGAGTGCCTTGGTGTCTATTAAGTTCTGAATGACATCTGGCTTTGACTTTAACCTACTTGTGGTGTCTTCTCCGAGAGGTGTGACACACTTCCTTAAAGATGATTGACAGCGGACCACAGGGATGCTCAGGGGGCGGTGGGGGCAATTAGGAGGCGTTCAGGATTCTGAGAGGATCTCAGTGGCCCTGCACAGATGGGGGTGGCATGTAATCATGATTGAAGATTTGTTTATTTGATGGCATTTAATGTAAGATTTGCATGAATACATTGTTGATGTATTCATTTATTTTTTTGGATTGTTTACTTATTTACACTTTTTGTAGGTGGTGTTCGTCAATTTTAGGAGGATTTCAGTGGCCCTGCACAGATGGGGGTGGCATATAATTAGGAACTTGTTGATATGTTTATTTATTTATTTATTTTATCGTTTACTTATTTACATATTTTTGGGTGGTGCTAGTTTATATCCAAATATTAGATAGATTCAGGATTTTAGGAGGATTTCAGTGGCCCTGCACAGATGTGGATGGCATATAATCATGAACTTCTTCTTTATGATTTACTTATTTAATTATTATTTAATTGTTTACTAATTTACAATTTTTTGGGGTGGTGTTTGTCAAGATTATACCCAAAAGCAAGGTCCTTGCAGGGCCAACACACAAACCTGAGCAGGCACCGTGAGAAAGAAATACTGCCCTACAAAGGCAAAAGACCATAACTCACCAGAGTGGGAACTTGAGAAAAATGACTTTAAAAATCTTCCACTTGCATGTGTTTTCAATGACAACATCTTAATTTTCCCACAAAAATAAAAAAAATGACTCAGGAGATTAAGCCACATGATAAAACTAATGCTCAATGTTCCAAGAGTGGCAATAACTCATTTTAGCCCAAAATTGAAATTACTGTCTTTTGGCTTGGCCTTTGCACAACCGAATAGATAATGAGGCATAATGGCATGGTAAGACTATCAGGGCATTTGGCACGCTGATGCCAGTGTGTGCACCTGGATAGTCTTGACATTGTGCTGAAATGAAAAACCACTGAGTCTTCAGGGCTCAATATGAATGCAGGTAAATGATTAATGACCGCAAGCTGTGTTAAAGTGGGTCTCATGTTCCTGTCCATAAATTAAGTCAATTTTGGGTTGAATTAAGTTTTTGTGCGTTTGCCATGTGTGTCTGTGCTGCAATGCATTTTTGTGTTGGGTTTTAGTATGTGTGCACAAATGTGCCAGGATGTAGTTCAAGGACTGCCTGATTTTCACGTTGGTTCGTGTCTATGTGTGTGCCAAGCTGAGGTTAGGCTTAATTGAGTCCATCCAAGTATGTCAATGGAAGTTTTTGATCTGTCTGGTTTGAGCAGATTTGTTTGTTCGTGTGTGTGGTTTGTGTGTGTGTGTGTGTGTGTGTGTGTGTGAGACAGAGAGAGAGAGCGAGAGAGAGAGAGGGAGGGGGCAGAGTGAATGAGCAAGGAAAGAAATGAGAGAGAGAGAGTGAGAGAGGAGAGAGAAGGAGCAGGGAGAGAGTATTCTTACATTCTTTTGATGTGTGTGTGGTCAGGATTTATTTTCATCTGTCTACATCGTGTGTGTATGTGAGTGTATGTGCGTGTGTGTGTCTGTGTGTGTGTGTGTTTGTGTGTCTGTGTGTGCGTGCATGTGTATGCGTGCATACATGTGTGTGAATGTAGGCAGTGAGAGTGACTAAGAGTGAGAGAAGGAAAGAATTAGAGAAAGAGAGAGAGAGGGAGAAAGAGAGAAAAAGAAAGAGATCACAAACAATGTGCAGTCGGGCTGAGAGCTGGGAGCTGAGAGCTGGTGACCTCAGCTGAACTCATTTGTCATTTAAGATCTTTCTCACCGTGATCACCTAAGAATGTCGCTTTGGTCTCGCCGACAAGCAGCTGTTTCTGCCAAGAACACACTGTCTGCATGTATGTACTGCTACCTACATACGATTAATATCTACACACACACACACACACACACACACACACACACACACACACACACACACACACACACATGCAGACACACACACACACACACACACACACATACTCACACATACTCACACACGCACACACACACACTCTCACACACACACACTGTCTGAGCCCACTGTACATATGTGTACACCAGGGATGGAAATCTGCACCTGCCACCAGCCAAATGTTGGTAAAAAATGAAATGAAACTGGTTGGTACATTTTGGACACAAAATAACAATTTAGTATTGATTGGCTGATGAAATGCATCATTTATTTGTCAGTTTCTGGTAAAAGTTTACAATTTGCAAAGTTAATTTCAATGCCTGGTATACACACGCACACATGAACTTGTGTGGCGGTGTTGTCTGTCAGCTGAGAGTGGTGTGATAATGGGCAGAAGGCAAGAGGAGGACACCCTTCATAGCCATAGTTAATTTGACGAGCGCGCTCCACTGGGCCTTGTGGGACTTGTGTGAAGAATGGGAGGCATCCAGTGTTGTTTCAGGCAGACATTAGGCCTCACGTATACTTCCTCACCTGCCTGCAACAACCTCCCTTCTTCCTTTTCCCATCAATCTCTTTATCTACAGTATCTCTCGCTATCTCTCTTTCTTTCTCTCAGTATCTTACTCTTTTTTTTGTCTCGCCCTGTTTTTTTTCCTCTCTGTCTTTGTCACCCTCTCTCTCTCCTTTTCTTTTTCTCTATATCTCACTCTTTTTCTCCTTCTCTCTCTTTCTCGCCCTGTCTTTTTTTTTTCACTGTCTTTGTCGCCCTCTCTCTCACCCCACTTTACCTCACTATTTTTTTATTCTGTCTCTTTCTGACCCAGTCCCCCCTTACCCTCCGTCTATCGGTTTCTTTCTCTCTCTCACCCCATTTTTCCTCTCTCTCTCTCTCTATGTCTCTTGTTCTCTCCGTCTTTCTCTCTATCTTTCTCTCTCTTGTTCACCCTATTTTACCCCTCTCTCTGAGTCACTCACTGGAGCAGATCCTCCCCTCAGCCTTGTAAATAGAGTCTGCTGTCTGTTTAGGCAGGACCTGCTTTTGTTAAACATTATCCTCCAGCGTGTTGACATGTGCTTGTCTTTAAGGGAGGTTAGCTCGAGGTCCTTTCGAAAAGGCTGAGGAATGAAGGTCTTGCACTGGGTCGAGTGGGCGCTGGAGAGGAGAACTCTGTGATGGGTATCACGTTCCCACAGACGTGCAGAGAATCCTGAGAGCCATTCATGAAGTAAAGCTGTTGGAGCTCCTGTTGAAAGCGCAGTATGTTTTGGTATGTCTACGCAGCTGAAGAGCCCAGGTGACATATGTGAAACCTTAGAGTGCTGCCAAGTATGCACGCGTTTTCTCTTTGCAGTGAGGACTGCGGGGCATCCTCCACCTTAACACACAAAAAGGAATGTATGGTGTCTGACAAGGTACAAATTAGGTGTAAGGTGTACATCAACAGTGGGGCACTGAAAATGAAGGGACCATTTGCGCTACCTTAGACTAATAGTGTATGGCACATGGACACGACACATGGATCTAATGCCTGGAGCAATAATAAAGCTTAGAATTCACCCTAATAGTAGATATTGTACATTATGAAATAAAATGGAGGTCAATGCAAGTGAATAGAAGATACGGCAGACACACACATGAATACATACGCGTGCACACACACACACACAAACACACACACACACAATGATAATAATTGAGCAATAGTCAAATAATAAGTCATGTTATTGTAGTTACCCATAAACTACATTGTAATTTGTGTTTTTCTATTAACGACGATAGGCTAGATGACCCAACTAAAATCATTCAAAAAAAAAACTTTACTTCTGTAAACTTCCATCATTTTTTCTCTCAAGTATGAATGGTCTTAGCTGTTAGAGAGTTAAGATGTCTGCTAAGAATCAGTTTGAAAAGGAAGAGGAAGAGGAACAAAGAGCGGTCTTTGAGAGTCTTAATGCTGTGTGACTCAGACAGAACCAGACTGTACCGAGAGGAAAGGGCATCTTTGATGTGGAACAAGTACAGTCATATCTGGAGGAATTAGGCCTGACCACTGAGTCAAAAACAGATGCAAAGTGCCCAGACCATTTAATAAACACTGAGCTTATGCAGTTCCTCACGCATTGTGCATCTCAGGAAGTTCATACAAAAGCACACAAACCATTCAGATGACTCATATTACATGGTTACATTACTAATGACAATAATATCAATGGCTACATCAACATAATCAACAATTATTATTATTATTATACTTTTCTTTCTTTTACTTTCTTTTTAAATGTATCTACACTAACACTAACCCCAACCTTATGGTACAGTGTAAGTACGTAATGTTACATATTGGTACACACTGGGTTACACTGTACCTAACTGATGTAACAAGGACAGTAAAATAAAGTGTAACCGTAATGATGACATTAAAGATATGTCAGAGACAGGGCAGCTGTAACCTAACGGCTAGGAAGTTGGTCTTGGGATAGAAGCGTCAGAGGTCTGATTCCTGTACCAGTAGGAAACATGTTAGTCCATAAGTAATTAACCACTGCTCTCCTGCCCACGTGCCCTTGAGCAAGGCATCCAACTCCACATTGCTCCAGGGGGACTGTCTCTGTATCTAATTAACTGTAATTCACTCTGAATAAGAGTTTCAGCTAAATGTAATGTAGTGTTGTAATGTAATAAGAGAGAGGTCACAGAAAGACTACTAATTCAACTACTACTTAATTCAACCAACTCTGAATCAGCTGATCGTAATGAGCACTCAAGACAGGTAGATCAGCTACTCAGTGAAGTCACCTGTGTTAGAAGGCAAACATAGCAGGGTTTTTACCTTCTCAAACTGGGATTGACACCTCTGCTACTAAGTAACAGTAAGATTACTCCCTTCAGGTCTGTTGTGAGGGATGCTGTAGGTACGTAAAGAGAGCACTGAACAGCAATAGTGTGATTATATAAATACATCATGAAACAAGAAAAATCTTGCTTGTTTTGGTTAGATACTTGGCAGCCGAGTAACATCTTTGTAGCATCAGAACCCAAATTATTGCATTTTGATTCATGGAGGCAATAAAGCTGTTGCAGCAATCCAAGTGTGATGAGCTGAGTGGTGAGGACTAATTTCTGGGCTATTTCTAAGATGAGGAGCACATGATCAGCTCAAGCCTTTGTGGTGCCGTGCAGCTCAAACACTTTGAGGTATACAGTCTGTGTATGAAAGGTGCTATATAAAATTATTACATTCCTCTTCTTCTTCTTCTTTTTCTTCTTCTTCTTCTTCTTCTTCTTCGTCTTCTTCTTCTTCTTCTTCTTCTTCTTCTTCTTCTTCTTCTTCTTCTTATTATTATTATTATTATTATTACTTCTACTACTAGCAGGGTGCTCAGGCCACAGGGTCAGTACCCTGGAGACCTGGTCAGCATCAAGGACCGGGTGGGTCAGCTGCTGTCTCTGTGACCCCTTACTCATTACGTAGCCTAATGGTGGGAATGTAATACCCTGGGCTGGGTCATTAGCACCTATGAGCCCTGCAGTGGCCTTGGCCAGGCCTGGCATAGTGGTGGTGTGAACAGGGCTGAGCTGTAGTGTGCGCTTGGGTGGAAGAATAACGGCTGCGACTGCTGCACGCTCTTAGCTGCACCTTAACTGCAATGATGAGTGAATATATGAACAGTTGTGGAGGCAGCTCGCCCCTAGTGGTTAGAGTGTTGGTCTTGGTATTGGAAGCTTGCAGATTTGAATCCCATTCCAATACAAGAATTAAGGTGGGGGAATAAAGAGCTGGCCTGGCATAGTGGTGGTGTGAACAGGGCTAAGCTGTGGTGTGCGCTTGGGTGTGAAGAATAACGGCTGGGACTCACTGAGGACTAATTTCTGGGATATTCCTAAGACGAGGAGCACATGATTGCTTAAGCTTTTGTGGCATGCAGCATGCAGCTCAAGCACTTTGAGCTCCAGTCTGTGTATGGCCAGGCCTGACATGGTGGTGGTGTGAACAGGGCTAAACTTGAGAGGAAGGACAATGACTCACTGCAGGACTAATGTCCTGGAATATTTTTAAGATGAGGAGCACATGACTGCTCATGCCTTTGTGGTGGCGTGCAGCTCAAGATGTAGATTATTGTCGTCCAGATGCCAGGACTTGTTCTTCTCAGTAAGGAGCCAACAGATGGTACTTCTGGCGCCTTGGGTCAAAGAGACACTAACGAGGGTCATATGGACTTTAACAAAGAGCACACAGCGAACGCCACACTGACAAGGCCATTGCACATTACTTTACACTTAACTGACACTCTTATCCAGAGCAACTTACAGTTATTTAGGTACAGGCTTTCAGTTACAGTCTATAGAGCAATGTGGGGTTAGATGCCTTGCTCAAGGGCACTTCAGCCATGGATAGGGGGTGCTGGAGAGCACTACCTCTTTATTCCCCCACCTTCATTCTTCCTACTGAAGCGGGATTCAAACCTGCAACCCTCCGATCCCAAGACCAACTCACTAACCACTAGGCCAGAGCTGCCCCCACAGCCATTCATAGATTCATTCATTCATCATTGCAGTTAAGGTGCAGCTAAGAGTGTGCAGGAGTCCCACCCAAGCACACACCACAGAAAAAGAATGTAATAGTTTTATATGGTACCTTTCATACACAGACTGTAGCTCAAAATGCTTAACAAAAAAGAAAAAAAAAGAAAAATAGAATATGAAGAACAGGAAACACAAAAATCAGAAACATTGGAAAAAAATTACAGTCCAAAAAGACTCTTAGAGGAAACAGGAAGGAATGCTTTGGCACGGCTCTGCGTCTTTGATCAAAGCTTCTGTGGGCGTCCTCCAGGCAAACGCTGGCTGGACTAATGGACATGGAAACATGACTAGTCAGACGCTGGAGGTAAATACAACACCAAACACACCAAACAGCTGCCCACGCCTTGACCAATCAGGCACATCCCAGTGTTGCCCTGATGCACAGCTGTCACTGCTTACTCAGCACAGCTGCCCTCCCCCTTGTGGACGG
>CM059267.1:27902044-27917044 GCA_030347295.1 Setipinna tenuifilis | reverse complement strand
ATAGAGTAGATTTTATCAAAGAGTTGGGCTATTAAAACCATATTATGCACATTATGCACATTATGGTTATGCACACTTTGCTTTCTAAGTAGCAGTTGTACTATTTGTGTGTTACTGTCTTCTACTAGCTCCATCTGAGTGTGTGTGTGTGCCCCAGTTTTGGATGTGTGTGTTTGTGTTGACACTTTGCCATGATGTCTTTGGCTGTGTTTTTCCACAGGTAAAGAAGATGTGCCTATGTGTGTGTGTGTGTGTGTGTGTGTGTGTGTGTGTGTGTGTGTGAGCGCAACTCTCAACAGCTCAAGTGTGTGTCTGTGGAGCTCTAAGATAAGCTTTGCCATGTCTTTGGCTGTGTTTTTCCACAGGTAAAGAAGATGTTGGGTTTATTTTTACTTGCCATGTTGGCAACTCATCTGCCGAAAAGTGCAGCTCAAGGTACAGTTGACAGCAATACACCTCACAGTGTTACAGCAATCTCTCAGTATGACTGTAAATGTCCATTCAAAAAAGACATCCAGCAAAATTATTACAACACATTGTCACAACACACAACACAATATTACAGAAACATTACACATTATTCTTACCCGCTTAATAAATAGGGGGTGGGTTGGGGGGTGTGGTTGGGGGTGTTGGGGCATCCAAACCTCTTTAAGCATCACTTTAAAGATAGATAGATATGTCCAGCATTTTGCATGTCCATGTCCATGTCCATGTCCACTTATTCACTATATAATGCACTACACAGTGGGCAAATGCATGCTTTAGTATGTCCAACAGATCAACATGGACAACAGGGAAAATGAGCATAGCGTGTCCCCTTCAGGATTTCTCCCTATCACCAGTGTTTAACATCAGAGGGTCACAAAGTAAACATCCTGCCACATATTTGTTCTAGCAACTGAACCAGCTGATCCTAACTAGCACACCTCATCAGCCAGGTTGATGAGCTAGTTAGTGAACTCACCTGTGTTAGGAGCACAGGCAGAAGGATTATATGGCAGGACTTTTACTTTCTCAAGCCAGTTTGTCCACCCCTGTTTGACATACACTCACCGTTCTGCATCACTCTGCCCTCTAGTGGACAAAAACTGCACACAGTCTTTCCAGGCAACACATCCTGCAACACATCTGCGATTCGAGAAATGAATCACACAAAGAGACACAGACAATTACTTTCCATTTATGTTCTTCACTTCTCAGAGATACAGCTGTAATTTTGCACTGTCATCCATAGGTTTACCCCACTTAATGTTGACAGGTTGACATGTTCTTTATGTCAATGTCCTGTATTTACTGTATGTAGTTCTGCATAGCTCTCACCAGAGCTTTTTTTAAATACACATACAAAACAGGACAATGTGAAGCAAGTACAGACATCATGAATGAGCAATTGCCTAAATCTGACTAACAGTACTCTGATCCAGAAACAAGGGCTATAATCTGCAATGCTGGAGGCTGTTCATACTTTTTATGAAGGCTACTGTATGTCTGTAATGAGAGATGGAGAATGTAAAATAGGTTACAGACAGAGGTGCAGGATGACTCATGTATCCTGTACCTCCACCCTGCCTGCCTGCCAGGTGCAAACCATTAATGACAAATCCCCAAATAACACAGCGCCAGCCAGCACAATAATGATCAGTAGGAGTCATGGATAAAAGACAAAATGGAAATTGGTTGGAAAAGGTTTCCGTAGAGCTATTACGGACATATAACAGACAGAGTGTCCATGGAGACTTTCCATTGTTATGAATGGAGTTGTAAGTGCTACTGACAAATGATTTAAAACTAAGAATTGCACGACAAAGTGCAACAAAATGTAATAAAGGTTTATATTGTGGGGGTATAAATACATATTTTAGGCTTTAGGTTGTTAAAATAATAATCTAGACTGTTGGTAAGTGGATATATAACCAAAAGATAATGCTTTTGAACATTCACTCAATGAACATCAATCAAAAAGAAAAGACAGCATCATTATTCTCACTTCCATTTTGTATGCTCCTAGCATGGCTTGCTCAGCCACAAGTAGACCCTGACTGCTTGTATTTCCACCATGCTTCCAGGTCAGTGTAACAGTGTGAGGGCAGCCGATGTGGTGTTTCTGGTGGACGGCTCGTCCAGTATCGGGCGCACCAACTTCCAGCTGGTAAAGGGCTTCATGGCCGGCTTGGTGAAGCCGTTTGCCAGCGCCGTGAGCAGAACAGGTGTGCGCTTCGGGCTGGTGCAATACAGCGACACATCCAGGTAGGACCAAGCGCCAACTTTCCAGGCTCAACACTGTTATTATTTATTTCTATATCTATTCTATTCTTATTCTTAATCTGCTGCTTCTTCTTGTGCATCTGTTGGATCTTGTGCATCTGTTGCGATAATATGGTCTGGGTTAAGAAGGTTTTCCAATGTGTGTATGCATGTGTACATGTGGTGAGGTGTTTATCTTTCTTTGTTTCTTTCTTTTTTTTAGTCTAATTGTGTACTCTGACATTTGTCCATTTGCTGTTCCTGTCATTTCAGTCTGTTATATCTAATTTGCTTTAAATGCCAGTGATAAGTCAAATCACTTTATTTGTACAGCATGTGTAAATATCGCTTTATGACATTTGTTTACAAACAAACACTGATACATAGTGTACTTTATATGTTTGGGTGCTAGGATGGAGTTCTCGTTTGGGAACTTTTCAAACGGCACACAGGTGGTGGCCGCGGTGGAAAACGTCACCTATAAGACAGGGGGCACACGCACGGGCGATGGCCTCAAATTCATCTTTGACAACTTCTTCAGTCCTCCCAATGTTCGAGACGTCCCAAAGGTGAGAAAACAAGTGGTGCAGAGACATTGGTGATGAAATTCATTCCTGATGTCAAGCTTAGAATTCAACTCTTCAAATGTATTTAATAACAGATCTATAGCGGCTTTGTAGAGGTCAGAGTTCAAAAGGTGAGAAACCAAGTGGTGAAGAGAAATTGGTGATGAAAGTCTTTCCTGACATCAAGTTTAGTATTCAACTCTTCCAATTTCCTTTAATAACAGATTTATAGGGGTTATGTAGAGGTCAGACTGCAGATCCTTTGACAAGCACACAGGCAAACACTGTCTCTCTCACTGCCTCTTCTCTTCTTCCCAGATCGTCATTGTTATTACTGATGGGAAGTCCCAAGATCCTGTAACAGATCCTGTTCAGAGGCTGCGAAATCTTGGGGTGAAGCTCTTTGCGCTGGGTAAATGCTTTTCATGTGTTATGTATCGTATTATGCCATATTGGCTTGTGTGTTGTTGTCTAATCACAACCTGATGGTTGTGCGTTGTTGTCTTGGTTCTATATTGGAGATAGATTCTGAGTAATCATAATTAATTCATGATTTAATTGTAAAAGATTACTTTACAACACATCAACTCAAACTCTGCAAAGTGTGTTGCAGTATGTGTAGCATAGCTATTTCTGTATAGTCATATGTTGTGCAGATCTTTTGCCTCTTCTGACAATATACATGGTCCTTCTTTACATCTTGTATAAAAACTTTTTTGTTCCTCAATCTATGATGTATGTATCTCTCTTTCTCTCCCCCCACCTTGTTCTTGCTCCATTTGCCCCCCTCTCCTCCTCCATTTCTGTGACTGCACCTGTGTCAGGTATCAAGAGTGCGGACGAGCGAGAGCTGGCCCAGATAGCCGCCTCCCCACAGAACTACTTCTCCATGTCCGTCAGCAACTTCAGAGGCCTCAGCGGTCTGCTGCCGCAGGTGTCGCCCCGAGTGTGCGCTACCGCTGGAGGAACATACTCCAGTGATGGTGCGTCACCATGCTCGGACAATAACACATCATAGAGACAGTGGTATATGGCCAATATGCCATAGTGTGCACAGTGGTTAAATGGGCTTTTGTAAGGAGGGGGAGCCGTTCTTAACTTACAGTGGTCAATATCCCACTCTACTGTATTACTACAAATACTGAACAGGGAGTTCAGCTCCGGCTGGCTGTATTGCAAAGTTGAGGAGGGGGGAGTTGATTTCCAGAGGGGTTTGTCCCAATTTAAACTCTGGCCACATATATGTTGTTGGGGTGATACTGCAGACTATACTGCAACATGAAACATATACTATAAGCATATCTAGCTGTACTGTATGATCACATGCCAAGTATGTAAAACTATGCTTGAGATAGACACTGATTATCTGTGCTTCCTCTGTCACTACCCATTCTTTCAGAGGCCATACAAGGTCCATCTAATCTGCAGTTCACTAGCAGCACCATTGACTCCCTTAGCTTTCGCTGGAGCCCAGCGAGTGGCCAGGTGACTGGCTACCTGATTCAGTACACACCTATCTCTGGCCTTGGACAACCAGTCAGTTCGGAGCTACGACAGGTACGGTCTTTGATTGACACTGGTTGCATCTGGTTACATTTGTAAGCACACTGTGTGTTTTAATGTAAATGCATTGAGTTAGCTATTGGCTATCAGACAGCAGCCTTGTCTCACAAAGACCAATAGTGTGCAGTTTAAAATAATGGAGACCAATTATTGTGTTTTGTGGCATTCCTACCTGCCTGACCATTGCCAGTAACCAGAGGATTTACTCATGCCTGTATGAGGAGTGCTAACTTGCTCTTGTGACTGATTAAGATTTGGTTGGCAGCTTTAGAGGCTTCCGGCTATAGAGGAAGTTAACTGGCGCTGGATTTACTGTATGTGCATTAGGAAGCAAAAAATGCTTGTGTGAGCAATTCATGATGTAGTAAGGAGTAAATGGGTTTGGGAGTCCACTGATTCGGAACTCATGAGTTATTTAACGGATTCAGTGATTAAGATATTCATGAACTGCCCAGGTCTAACTGTATCTAGTCATGCAAAAGTACATTATGGAGTTCACCAGGGCTCTATGCTTGGACCCCTGCTATTTGCACATCACCCATAGGTTTTTAAATAAGGAAGCATAGTACTGACGTTCACTTGTACGGCCAAGTGCTCAGCTCCTTTAAGCATTTAGTGGTCCTATGTTGCTAAAGAAGAACTCTTTAATCTCACCGTGCATGCTTTTGCATGTTTTCAAGCAATTCCTCACAGTTAGAGGCCAGGCCTTATGCTACTGAGACCACTCCCTTTGTTTAAAAAGCAGACACCTTCTGTACTTTTGAGTCCCTCAAATCCTGTTTGATACTCTGTTTTATCTTTAAAAACCCTCAGTAAAAAAACAGCAGCACCCAACCAGAAACAAATCACAGGGTTTTGGAAATACAGGGAATAGTGCCTACAACGTCTGCTATTTAAACTTCCCTCCGTGTTATTCCCCACAATTAGAAATGGTGTGCAACAATCCAATAAGATCTGTCTTTGCAGCAGGTTTTTGGCATTTTGCCATCCAGGTGCAGCCATGCGTCTTTACCACTGTGCGGTCTGTTACAACATACAGTAACATACCAAAGGAAGAGGGCACACTCATCTGTAATATAAATAGGTGCTGAACAAACAACAAAAAAAAAACAGAAGGAATCCAACACACAAAGAAGAGATCCACACACTTCATCTTGCTGATTTTTTGCTTTTATTCACGCTCCTCACCCAAATGAAGAGCAGTTGGCTTCTCCTCTGCATTCTCTACTCTCCACTTGTCTTGTCTCCTCTCTTCTTCTGTCCTCTCCACTTCTGTCCTCTTCTCTCCATCCCTCGCCTCTCCTCTCTTCTCCTCTCCTCTCCTTTCATCTCTTCTACTCTCCTCAGATTAGCCAAGAACAAGACAACTCCAAATAGTCTGATGAAGAGCAGTTGGCTTGAAATGTCACTTGGGTGAGAAACGTGATAAAAAAAGTTTAAAAATCAGGCAGCCGAAGTGTCTGGACCTCTCCTTCATGTCTAACATACCGTACCATGCCATGATTCTTGGCACACGCTACAACAAAATCACTCCAAAAAATGGGCACAAACATGCCGGCACATCTACCCTTTAATATTTTCATATGAAAACGTTCCTGCACACTGTCATTGTGAAGTCTGCAGAAGTACTTGTGTTGGTGTCAAAAGCAATTGAGATGGATTGCTTCACGGTGGAGTTTAGTTGTGCCGTCTGCAGACTGAAGGCTAAGCCTATTTAGGTGGTTCAGAGCACGCCAGACTCTTGTAGCCCACGGCACACGGCAGGAGTGTAATCAAAGGGGTGTAATGTGCTTGATTTTGCACACACCCTGCTGCCGAAAGGAACAAATAACACAGTGCAGCACTGCCCTGCAAAGCCGAAAGGCAGGAACTACATTAACACAGAAACTGAGATTAAAATGCCTTTAAAATTGTCATGCTGCCCAGTCAAACATGTTGTAGGTAAAATAGTGTTGATGGTTTTATGTACTTTCTTAATAGGAAGAAGCAAGAGATGTAGTGACAAGACAAAAAAGTATTATAAAGCCAATTTCCAGTCTAAACTCAATTTAACAGAATATGTTATTTGTAGGGCATTTTACACTTCTCTTATGTTTGCCTTTTCTCTCTCTAATGTTAAACCCTCTATCCCTGCAAAGGCAAAAGACAGCAACTTTAATTTTGTGCATTTTTTGAATAATAAATAACAGTTTTATCATATGCCCAAATATTTCAGTGAGTTTTGTTGTTTCTTGGGAAAAATAAGATGTTAGCTAGAAAACTAGCAACAGTTCTCAAGGGTGTCTGAGCGTGCCTGTTTAATTCCAGTGCTGGGTTGGACCTGTGCTGTACTTGTAGTAGAGACCACGCGTTGTGCCTCTCTCTTATCCAGTCTCCGGGAGTATTCTTATAAAGTCGTAACTAATTTAGTTGAATTCCTTTACAGCCAATTCTAGCAGCTGCAGAGGTAAGGCTAACCCCACTGGGGTAATTCACAGTAACACAGTAGAGTGCCGCAGCCCCCAGTCAGAGTGTAATCAAAGGGCGCGTAATAAAGCTGATTCTCCACATGTCCTGTGTCAGATAGGTCTATGACATGAAACTAATATGGCGCAGGGGCTAATCATCTGCTGAACATCCTCTTGGCAGGTGATGTTTTGGCACAGGGAAACGTGGTGTTCCGTAAATGCATGTGTGGGCAAGACTGAGGTGTAAATTGGGTCAGGCAGACATCGGTGATGAGTGAGAGCCATTATGCACTCTAGTCTAGGAGCAGTCCATAAGACAGGAGTGCATAGCGGCCAACATTTCAGTCGCTAAATACAGGGGATTATTAACAAAGACTTCCATACCTTGTAAATTACAGGATAAAAACAGGAGAGTTAGCAGCTACATAGAAGTGTTACACTATCTCTCAGTATTGTTTAAAAAATATCTGAAGATCAGCATTGTCATTTACTGTGTGTGAGTTTGTTATGGGGTCTAGTGATTTATATAGACCACTTACCCAACATTTGACAGATAACCATTTTTTGTATGACTCACAAAGTCACAGCTGTCATAATATTTAATGTTAGTGCATCGTTTGAACACCCCAGACATGACTTATAACCGGCAATGATGCTTGCCAGGACATGTTTATGATATGGTTACATCCATCCTAAGACAGTCTCCAAGTGTTAAGGTCTGTTGCGACCTGTTAAGTCCTTATGTGCTTACAGGTGACAGTGGGACCGGAACAGCAGAGCTATACTGCAGGGAGCCTGCGTTCTGGCGTAGACTACCTGGTGTCGGTCATTGCCCAGTACCCCAATAGTGTTGGAGAGGCCGTGTCTGCTAAATCTGGCACCAGTAAGCTAACACACAAAACACAAGCATGAGCTAATGCCAATATACCAGTGAAGGTTTATTTATGTACTCAGTTCCATATTATGAGTTAATATTGCTTGAAAAGTATTAATAGTCACTGACAACACTTATTCATGTCCCCAACAATACAATACAATACAGTTTAAGAATTACCTTATTTGATTTCAAGGTTACACATCCATATGTAATGGTGGCTTAAACATTCAGTCTGTTCATAAAGTGTTTATAAAGCGATAATGAAGTCTTAATTTCTATTAAGACTAATTAATGAATTTCTATTTACCTATTTTCACACCCTCTCTTCCTCAGAGTCATCTCAGGGCGTGTCATCCCTGCGTGTGGTCAGGGCTGGTTTCTTCTCCATCTCTCTGGCCTGGGACGCCCCCACCAGCCAACCCCAGGGCTACAGGGTCACCTACGGAGCCAGGAGTAAGGACATAGCTTCCCATACTTCATTACAGGGACCCAAGCAAACATACCGGGGGGGACTGTATTACTACATTTTCACAGAATTAGTTTTTTAAGTACCTGTCAGTATTTATGTGTTGGTGTTCTTATGTCTATTTTTAATTTGTGAATGTAATTTTGTATTTATTGTTGGTGTGTGTATTTCTCTGCTGGCTGCATAACAAATTGCCCCCCTGGGGAGATTAAAGATACCTTGACCTTGACCCAGAAGTCATAAGCAAAGGTCAGCAAAGGTCACCAAGTGACCAAAAGGTTTGACCTAAGAGGTTTGCTAAAAGGTTATCAAAATGCTGTATTAGGTGTAAAATCACCCATGCAGTTGTCCCATACAGTGCCTAGAGCAGTAAAAGATGTAGTAAAATGGTGACATAATTGAGAGATAGGTGACTAGCAGTGCTAATCTTTGTGCTAATCTCTGGCCTCCAGCTCAACAAGCCTCACAGCTGGAGCAGAGGCTCTCTGCCGGCGTTACCACGGTGACACTGGACCGCCTGCAGTCGGATACGGAGTACATCATCAGTGTCCTACCCCTGTTTCCCGGCAACACCACCGTGCCCGCCAGGATATCTGCCAGGACCTGTAAGTACAGCATATGTGTTCCAACCCCACTGTGGTGGACCACCCAGATGGGTATGACAGCACGGTTAGGCACTGTACACACAATTGGCCTGCAGACTGCAATAGGCCACAGACTTAATTTCCCCTGGTGGGATAATACATTGGACTTGACTTGACTTGACTTGAGATACTTAAAATGACAATGAAGCCTTGGAAGAGGTTTGTATTGGTTTGTCTGTGCAAGAGGTTTGTTTTCATTTCTTTGTGTGTGTGTGTGTGTGTGTGTGTGTGTGTGCATGTGTGTATGTGTTTGTATGTGTGTGCGTGTGTATGTGTGTGTAATCAGCACGATTGGAAGCAGTGAGACAGCTGACGGTTGAAACTGTCTCGGAGAGCAGTGTTCGTGTTCGCTGGAGAGCTGCGGAAGGAGCCAGATCCTACCGGCTAGTATGGGGGCCTTTCACAGGTAAGACATATACACACACACACACACACACACACACACACACACACACACACACACACACACACACTCTCTCTCTCTCTCTCTCTCTCTCCCACTTACGCTCGAACAGAGAGAGAGAGAAAGAGAGAAAGGAGAGAGGGGGGGGGGTGTTGCTAGCTTCTGAACAAATGGGGCAAGGGGGGAACCAAGGGGTAATCGTGTGTAATTACAATATTACTTAAGGTCTTCAGGCATTGCATTCTGCACCCACCTGCTAAGGAACAAGCACTGGCATTTCATTCCTTTCCATTCGGTTCCATTTCATTTCATGCCATTCCATTCCATTCCATTCCATTCCTTATCGTTGCATTCCATTCCAATCCAATCCATTCCATTCCAGTCCATTTCATTTCATTCCATTCCTTTCCTTTCCTTTCCTTACCATTTAATTCTATTACATTTCAATCCATTCATTTCCTTTCCTTACTGTTCTATTCTATTTTAATAGTAGATCTAATGGTCTCATGCCAGTGTGGTCTGGTGGGATTCATTTCCAATGCTTACAGATATAATGTCATGTTTGTAGTAGGCTAAGGCTTTAGCTCTTAGTAAAGCAATAGATCAGTTAAACAATTTGTTTTTAGTTTGTTGGTTCTGAGTTTGATTTGAGTGCAGGCCCAGATGGTTATGTTTGCACTTTTTTCTATCATCCTGCTGTTTCTCATTTAATTCTGCTTCACGTCCTTCCCTGTGCCTCCTTTTGTCTTCACTCTTTCTCTCTGTCTCCTCTTTCTCTTCATCCCTCTTTCATCCCTCGTCTTTCCCTCTATCTTCCTCCTCCTCTCTCTGTCTTCCTCCCCTCTCAGGTCGTGATGTGGAGACGCATCAGGTGAACACGGAGTCTCACACACTCCTGAACCTGCAGCCTGACGTGGAGTACATCATCACGGTCATCGGCCTCTACGACAACAACACAGAAGGACCCGCCGCCACCGCCCGCTTCAAGACCGGTATGAGTCTCTCATTCATTCACTCACTCATTCATTGACTCTCTCACTGACTTACTCCATCATTCACACACATTCATTCACTGACTTACTCACTCATTCACTGACTCACTGACTCACATTCATTTACTTACTAATTTACTTTCTCACTGACTCACTCACTCATTTACTTGCTTACCTACTCAATCACTCACTCACTTACTAATTCATTTACTCACTCATTAATTTACTCAGTCACTAAGTCACTCCTTTAAATGCACTCTTTCACTCACTCATTCTGTCAATTAAACACATGTTAATGTACTTACTGCTGTTTGTTATTTATCGTTGTTGTGTACTCTCTTCCTGACAGAGCGCTTTGAGCAGCAGGTCCTCAGGGCCACGCCCCTTGGCCCCTCCTCCATCAGACTCACCTGGAACCTCATCAGATCAGCCAGAGGGTACCGCGTAGAGTACAAGAGAGCCGGTATGCACACACACACACACACACAGACACACAGACACACACGATCTCTGCAACACTAAAATGCACACATCCTTACACTCACAAGCAAACACTCCACACACCCACATACTCAACAAGTCCTGCATTGTACATACATGCAATCACAAATGCACATACAAACTACAATCCCATGCACACAGACTCATTCACACACTTCCACACAAACCCACATAGGCACACAGACACAGAGAGAGAGACACACACACATACAAACACACACAGTAAACAGATTACAACAGTAAAAGCCTAAGCACTGTCCTCCCACACATGCCCGTCTAAATGCAGTGCTCTATTTGTCCTACAGGGGGCCCCCTTGAGAG
This sequence comes from Setipinna tenuifilis, assembly GCA_030347295.1. NCBI lineage: Eukaryota > Metazoa > Chordata > Actinopteri > Clupeiformes > Engraulidae > Setipinna > Setipinna tenuifilis. Next base: position 27,906,017 of record CM059267.1, on the reverse strand, counting down.
AGTATCGTTCCCTCAGACCACCACCACACACGACCTGCGTCAGCTACGGCCGCAGACCGAGTACATCATCACCCTCTACACACTGTATGAGGGCCGAGAGGAGGCCACACCTGTATCCACCGCACCTCCAGGTATAATATATATGCTGCCAAACACTCTCACAAACACACCCTTACATATACACCTGTGTCTACCGCCAAACACCCTCACAAACACCCCCTCACATACAGTACACACCTGTGTCCACCACACCTCCAGGTATGTCAGAAGACACACCTGTGTCTACCCCCAAACACCCTTAGATAGCCTTAGGTTTTTATTTAAGAAGAATAAATTGATAATACTGTATATACTAGCATTATCAAATAAGCCAGTAGAAACATTTACATTTTTATAAAAAAAACTCTAAAATACAATTTGGTGAGAAGCTTCTTTGCACTGAAAATCATTTTTTATATAACACATGTATGCATGTATGATAAATAGGATGACTGTTCATAATTTCCGATAACACATTTCCCTACAGCTGCCAAAGTGACAGACCTGCAGGTGACGAATGTGAACAGCCGGCGAATCCGAATAGCCTGGAAAGGTGTGTCTGGGGCAACGGCCTACAGAATCACCTGGAGACAAGGCAACAGTAAGTGCACCTTCGTGTGTGGAGAGACATCAATGCTAGTGTTGGCTAGTATTGTATAAACTGTATTGTATTGTATTGTATTGTACAAATATAGTACATTTGCCTGCATTTGCAAATTTTAACACATCAGGTTTGACTAATAATAAACTGTAATTGTATAGCTAAAGTTTATTATTAATCAAACCTGATATGTAAACACTGTCCAGAGAACAATGCTAGTATTGGCTAGTCTTGTACAAATGGTATTGTACACATTGTATTGTATTGTACAAATGTAGTACATTTTTCTTACATTTGCAAACTTCAACACATATCAGGTTTCATTATGACACTGTCCAGAGAACAGTGCTAGTATTGGCTAGCTTTAGCTGCTACTCATGGCTGTTTTGTCTCTCTCAGATGCGGCCCAGTACCGGGAGGTGCCCTCCGACCGCTCCTCCTTCACCATCGAGGGCCTGCAGCCGGACGAGTACGTGCTGGTGGCCGTCGCCGCGGTGATCGACGGGAGCGTCGGCGAGGCGGTCACTCTGAGCAGCCGCACGCACGGCTACGGAATCTCGGGGCTCCGCGTCACGCAGGTGACCTCCAGGAGGGTCACCATCACCTGGGACCGCAGCCCCTCGGCAACCGGATACAAGATCACCTGGCGCCATAGCAACGGTACTGCAGCAGGATGACATAAGCTGATTACACAGTTTTGTTAGCAGTAGTAAGCGTTGTCATTATTAAGCATGGAAAAAAGACAAACTCCAACTAAGGCTGAATATTTTTCTGGTTTAATTAACAATAATTCTCACAGACCAAAAGTTTTATTTCATACAATTAATTACAGGCAGAAGGAATATATGGCAGGACTTTTACTTTTGTAGCCTCTGAGTGGTCACAGTACCGCCGGTGAAACTCGCTGTGCATGAGAAAAATGTAACTACAACATTACCACAACATTACAGAGAGTCTTTAGTAACACATTACAACTTTATCATAGCCATTTCGGTAACAACAAACTTATAATAGGGGTGTCTCTTAAGGGTTTAAACCTGGCCGTTTTGTCCACCTCTGATTGTTAGTGTGACATGTCCTGTGGTGTCTAATAGGTGCGGAAACCTCCAGGAACGTGGCTGCCACTGAGACCTCCTACAACATTGAGGGGCTGGCGGAGGGAGCAGCCTACCGCATCTTCGTCTCCGCTCTTGTCGGCTCCACCGAGGGAACTCCAGCTACAGTCAACACCAGGACAGGTGACCACACCTCATAGTACACTCACTAGTAATACCAGGACAGGTGAGCACACCGACTTTAGACATCATAGTATAGTCACTAGTAATACCAGGACAGGTGACCACACCTAGCAAGGGTAAACCAGCCCCTTGTACTTCATTTCGTTTTATACAGAGGGTCTGGCGCTGGTCTCATTGAAATGGCTAGTTGTAAACAGAATCCTTCCTAGCCAAATCAGTGCACCGAGCGACTGTTCATGAGCGTTCATGAGTGTTAGTTGGTAGTCCGTAAGTTTCTAGAAATCATAACTTCCTTCACATTAATGTTTGGGTAAAGGTAGATTCAATCTTTCCACACCTCCAGGAAGAAAAACGTTTCTCAATACAGCAGTTCTAGACCCTCTGTACAAAACTGTACTTTAACTTTTTGTCAACTTTGTTTTGAAGTTTTTGAACGTTGAAAACTTTGTTTTGAAGTTTTCATTCAATTCAGATAAATTTTGCCCATTTCCAGCTCCATTTACATCAATCCAATCTGTGCTGTCAAATATAATCTCCGATGAAATATAGCTTTAGAGCTGCCACATTGACTCCTGTGTTGGTTGATGTGCAGATATTGTCTCTAGTAGGGAAATAAATAAATAAATAAATACATCAACAAACAAACAGACTTGGAGCAGTAAATGTGGATCAAAGGTGGTTTAAACAAGTCCATAACTATTCCAACCGATTATTACAATGCCCACAGAGAGGGCTGTTATTTGATTTGAACTTCATCCTGCATTGAGGCCTGCATCTGTAAATAATAACCCAATAGGATACAGCTGTACCTCTGTTGTGGTTGGTGTTGCTGCGTTTCCCATGGAATCACAGGAAGCTGATGTTTGTGTTTATGAAACTAACATGTGTTTACAGAGGTTGGTGAAACGGTCGGCACGGTAACGGACCTGAAGGTGCTGGCGCCGCAGGACGAGGCGGTCAGGGTGTCCTGGGTCGGAGTTCAGGGGGCAACATCCTACCGCGTCGTCTGGAAGAAAACCGAAGGTCAGAAAGCCTGCACTGTGTGTTTTGAGTGGATTTTGGGTATGTGTGTGTGTGTGTGTGTGTGTGCATGTGTATTTGAGTGTGTGTTTGTGTATATGTGTGTATTTGTGTGTGTGTGTGTGTGTGTTTGTGTGTGTGCGTGTGTGTTGTGTTGTGTGAGAGTGTGAGTGTGTGTGTGCACGTGTGCACATTTATGTGTGTGTGTTAACTGAGTTGGTGGGGTCTGTGTGTGGTAGGTGTGTTTAAAGTGTGTGTGCATAATATGTGTATGTATTTGGAATGTGTGTTGTGTCTTGTACAGTTGTCAGCTTCAGCAATATAAGTCATGTTAAGCCACCTCTCGACCCAACCATAGAATGGACCAGTCCTTTGTGAACTTTCCACAGGAAATAGTACTCCTTTCTCTATGGAACCAATTTCCTGATTTTCCTCAATAAGCCATTTGAAATCCCCTAACACAATAACTCACTGTAGAGGCAGCTTTCTCTTTTCATCTGAAGAGGAGGACACACACGCACAAACACACACACACACACACACACACACACACACACACACACACACACACACACACACACACACACACACACACACACACACACAAACAGGGCTGCTGTGGTGATGAGGACACACACATTGAGCGCAAAGATCAGGTGTTGGTTTATTTCTAGAGCATTGTACTCAAGCTTACCACACAACCACAACTCTATTTATTTCTTTATTTTTTAAATTTCCTCTATGACCACATTTTAAGACAATTCACATCTCAGTTGTATAATTGTCTTTGTGCTTTACTAGATCCTTCCTTTTCCTGTGCCAACTGCTCCCAAATCTGTCAACAAGTAATCATGGAGTGGATTTTATTTCTAAAGACCTGTGATTGCATGACTCAATCCACTCAACCCACATCCCTGTTGTGTCTGGCCTAACTCTAACCATACCCATGTGTGTGTGTGTGTGTGTTTGTGTGTGTTTGTGTGTGTGTGTGGGTGTGTGTGTGTGTGCGTGTGTGCGTGTGTGTGTTTGTGTGTGTGTGTGTGTGTGTGTGTGTTTGTGTGTGTGTACTACGAGA
>CM059267.1:27879544-27894544 GCA_030347295.1 Setipinna tenuifilis | reverse complement strand
TACCATATTGTTTTCATTTACAGACTTACAGACTTTACAGTGACCTTAGAAAAGAAGTCATCAGTAGAAACTCAGTGTCCTTTTTGTAGTTAGGAATATTGTTTTTCTCAGTACTGTAGCTGCTTCCTGCACTGTTAAAGGGAAACTATCATCCCGACTTGAAATGAGCAATAAAGACTGTCATCATTCTTTAATGCATATTTGTGTGTTTGTGTGTGTGCGTGTGTGTTTATGTGGCTGTGTGTGTGTGTGTGTGTGTGTATATGTTGTATGCACACATGCATTTGTGTGTGTGGGTGTGTGTGTGTATGCTTACGTGTGTGTGTGTGTGCATGCTTGCGTGTGCGTGCATTTGTGTGTGTGTGTGTGTGCATGCATACTTACGTGTGTGTGTGTGTGTGTGCAGGTGTGACCGTGCTGGCGGTGGGCATTGGCCGTGCGGACGGGGAGGAGCTGCGGCGTGTGGTGACGGACGGTAGCCCCCAGAACCTGCTCCTGGTGCCGGACGCCGCCCAGCTCTACAGATACCACCCCGAACTCGCTGACCTGCTCTGCGGCCTCGCCAGGGGCACCGGCATCACGGTAAGATGGGGAGAGGAGAGAGGGAGGAGGGAAGGGGGGAGGGGAGGGGTGGGGGGAGAGAGAAGAGATGGGGGGGGGGGGGGAGGAGAGGGGAACAGCGAGGAAAGAGGAGAGGTGGGTGTGTGTGTGTGATTGTTTTATAAATAATAATAACCTATGTGTTTTAGACTAGAACCACCTGAGTTTTTGCTGGGCCCACACATTTTATAATTTCTGAGTGTGCCCCTGAAGAAGAGAAGAGGGGAACAGAGAGAAGACAGGAGAGGTGGGGGTAGAGAGAAGGAGTGAGAGATGGATAGAGAAAGAGAAAGAGAGAGGGAGAACAGGGGGAAAAGAGTAAGAAAAGAAAGTAAGAGAAAATGAGGGAGGGTGGTGAGGAGGAGGAACCTGTGTCCCTTCGCAGGCCTGCCCACACTGGTGCAGTCATAAGAGATATGAGGCTACACACACAGGCACAGGCACAGGCCTGCCCAGAGACTATGGCTGGGCCCCTGAAAAGATCCAATTATTGGGGAGGCCACACACACGGGCCCAGAGGTAGCGCTGGAGTGGAGCACACACACACACAGGGCTGAGCACACACACACACACACACAGTGCAGGAAGGATCATAGCTCACACTGGTGCACAGAAGGGTACACCCACAGGCACAGGCCTGCCCAGAGAAATGGCTATCCCCCCCACCGCTGACTGGGCCCGGGAAAGCTTTCATGTCTATCTCCCCTTACAGGCCCCTGAAAAGATCTAATTATTGGCCCCACCTCCAAAAAAAGTCCTATGGTTTTCAATTGACTGCCCCCCTTTCCCTGTCGACTGGGCCCTGGAAAGGTTTCATGCCTATCTCCCCTTATTATGGGCGGCCCCTTTCCGTATGACCTATGACCTGCAGAGCTTCTATGCGATCTCATTCGTAGAACTGAAATCAGGCTTGGAGAGCAGGGAGAGAAGCAGAGAGATGAGAGGTGGAGGAGGTGAAGGGAAAAAGAGAAGAACATGGGAAGAGTTGGGGTAAGAAATGAGCAAAGGTGGAGAGAGGAGAAAAGGAGGGAGAAAGAGACAGAAAAAGGAAAAGAAAGAGATAGAGGAGAAAGGGGCAGATAACTGTTAAAGAATGAGAGAAGTAAGAGAATGAAAGAGAGGTTGATGTAAACATTGTAAACTAACATATACATGTACACATTGTCAATAAACATGTAACATGATGTAACTCGTTGGTATCACACATAGGTTCACAATATGCATAAACCAGTCATAAACAAGAATATGCAATGTGTATGTGTGTGTGTGTGTGTGTGTGTGTGTGTGTGCGTGTGTGTGTGTGTGTGCATACTTTAGGTCCCTGAACGTGAGCAGTGCACTGTACAGTGTCCCAAGGTGAGTACAGGTTTTTTCTGTATTTTTAAATCTAGATCTTTTTCCTAAACATTACAGTATGGTCAGCTCCTAATCTCACTTTTCTGTCGTGTTGCGCTTGTCTGTGTTATCATCATGTTCAGGGTGAGAAAGGAGATCCAGGCCAAAAGGTAAGACAGCCTTTGCCTACTGTAAGAGTTGCAGGAAGTCACACAGTACTGAAATTACAAAGTTATATGTGTGGAGAACACTTTATAGTTAATTGTATTTTAACATTTATAGATGTTAAACATGTTCCTGGTCTTTGTGAGCGTATGGACGTTGGCTTGTGTGTTTTAGGGTGAAGCAGGCCGTAACGGGCTCGATGGCAGAAAGGGGGATCCCGTGAGTATCTCACCACTGATTTACTCCTTAATGGTTAATGAGTTACGAGCTTAGACATTAATATGTACTCTGTGTATGGGTTTATAAGGTGTAAGTGTGTCTTACAATAATATTTGGTAACACTTTACTTGACAGGTGAGTTTATAACACATTCATAGCAGCTGTCATAAACTGCACATAAAGCATTCATGACTGTTTCATGAGACATGACTTAACATTCATACCAGACCTTTCATGAATGTGAAAGACAGAACGACAAAAACTTGTCAAAATAGAAGTCCAGTAGTCACAAAGCAGCACTGCCGTTTTTCTTCTAAACCTCTTACCTGATCTTACCTGAGTCAATGGGCTAGTCCAGTGCCAGAAAGACAGAACATTGCTAAGCAAGCCATTTTTGTTTTGTAAAAAAATTATTAGTTTAATAATGTAACCTTTGCTGATGATTTATCTTTTGCTAATGGGAATGTCCAACCATTCCAGGTTACACAAATACGGGTCAGCTAAACGTAGGCTGGTTTACCTCTTAATGTTAAACTCAGTGATTACGAATACTTCACAACTTGTATAGTAAAGTGACATTCGATGTAGACTTCATAACATATTCATGAAATATTTACAAAGGCTGGAGAGATTACATTAATGTTATCCAGGTTGCACAAATATGAGTCAGCTGAACGTAGGCTAGTTTACCTCCCAATGTTATGAGTTTAAACGTTGCGACTGTTGTACTTTTATTTTGACAAGTTTTTGTTGTTCTGTCTTCCACATTCATGAAAGGTCTGGTATGAATGTCATACTCTCATGAAACAGTCATGTCTCATGAAACTGTCATGAATGCTTTATGTGAAGTTTATGACAGCTGCTATGAATGTGTTATAAACTCACCCGTGAAGTAAAGTGTTACCTAATATTTCTTTCAATGTTGACATTTATAAATATAATAAAATAAATAATAAATAAATAATAAAATCGTGTTCATAGTCTCTCTGTACATATCTGTATGTCTGTGTGTATGTATGAATGGATGCATGGATCTATGCATGCATATGTGTGTGTGTGTGTGTGTGTGTGTGTGTGTGTGTGTGTGTGTGTGTGTGTGTGTGTGTGTTGTTATAGGGACGCGATGGGTTGCCGGGCAGAGACGGCCCTCGAGGGCCAGAAGGGCCACCAGGAGGAAGTGTTGGACCCTCAGTGGGAGTCAGAGGAGAGAAAGGAGAGAGGGTACAAACAAACACACACACACACACACACACACACACATACACACACACACATACATACATACATACATACATACATACATACATACATACATACATACATACATACACACACATACACACACACAAACATACACACACAAAGACTGTTTTATTTGAAATAAAATGCCCCCAGTGAGCACTTGTGTCATGTCCTCTCTCTCTCTCTCTCTGTCTCTCTGTCTCTCTCTCTCTGTCTCTCTCTCTCTGTATCTGTCTCTCTCTCTCTCTCTCTCTCTCTCTCTCAGGGGTTTCCTGGATTGGATGGGAGTCCCGGACTTCCTGGTCGCCCAGGAACTGCTGGAGGTGCTGGAGCACCGGTGAGCCAATCACAGGCCCATGACCAATGACATCACACAGGACCAGAAGCCAATGAGAGGCCATTGACCAATTACATTACACAGGGCCAAGAGCCAATCACAGGCCACTAACACTAACCAATGACACAGGATCAGTCTCCCATACACAGATCGAAAAAAAAAAAAGTTCAATCCTCAAACCAAAAAGCCCCTCTTCAAACCCCACGCCACCCTCTCACACTGGCTACACCTCAAAGGGAAAAAAAAGAGAAAACAACAGGGCAGAATGTGGCACGAGCACAGGAGGCTGAATGGAAGGAGCAGAAAGGAGCCTGCTGCTGATTCCCCCAACAGTGCCCTCTCATATGCCACACCCACCAGTCAGCAGCACCTGGAGCATCATTAGCAATCAGCTGCTCCCAAACTGCAATTCACCTTTGGCTAAGCCACGCCCTAGAATGTTAATTGACCTATCACAGCGCAGCCAAGGGCAAGCTCCCACAGAGGTGCGACACTTGCTCCATTGATTATGACAGAGACGCTTCATGTTTATGGTCTTGGCAGGTTATTACCATCATCGTTTCATTAAAAATATGGTTAAACGTTGTGCCTGGGGTATTTGTAATAAAGATACGCATTTTCAAGACAGGTTGGAGGTAGGGTGTCCGTTTTTCCCGTTCACCAATATTGGTCTATTTGCCTGAGTTTGGAAGCTTTGTTCATTGCGTTTCACACGTATATCTTTAACATAACCCTCGAAGACATACTGCAGTACTCTTTGCCTTCTTCTGTCAGACACGTTATTCGCTGCTTTATAAAACTTTGACAGAAGTTCAGCAGCAAGAGCTGTCACATAAGCCCTGTCGATAGATGCAAAGCCTTTCTGACAGCTGTCAAGTTTGTTTGTCGGACGTAGCAACAGGGAGCGGGGCTTAGCCAAAGGTGAAATAACGCACACACACACACACACACACACACACACACACACACACACAGAAGCACACAGCAGAATATAACCACACGGGACGTAAGAACATGAGTGTTAAAATGGCCTATGTACTGTATCCTCTGGCATGTTACTGGGGGTTCTTACATTGTCCTTCACTTCATCTCCACAGGGAGCTCAGGGCCTGCCAGGAGTCAGAGGAGACCCTGTGAGTTTCAAAACACACATACTTACCTATGCATGAACAGACACATGTACACACACACACACACACACACACACACACTCGCTCTCTTTCTCTCTCTCTCTAATCCCCCCCCACACACACACACATGCTCTCTCTCTGTCTTTCCTCTCTCTCTCTCTCTCTCTCTGTCTCTCTCTCTCGCTCTCTCTCTTTCTCTCTCTCTCTCCTTCTCTCCGTCACACACACACACACACAGACACACACACACATACAAACAGACACACACACACAGCAACAGACAGACAAATGTCTCTGTGTCCTATGTTTTCGTAGGGGCAGCCAGGAGGGGCTGGTACTGAGGGTGCCAAAGGAGAGAAAGGACAAAAGGTAAAACACACAATCAAATTTAGCAACAGCCAGTCACACTCTCACACTGCACACACACACAAGCGCCCCTGGGGGCTATGGGGGACACTAATGGAGCTCTCCACAGTCACACACACACACACACACACACACACACACACACACACACACACACACACACACACACAGAGCGCCCTGACTGGGGTGTCTGGCACTACTGGACAAAAACAAAGTGTGTCATGTGTATCTCTGTCCTGTGTTCCTTTGTCAAGCTATGAGGCACATTGAGCTGCATCCCCTGTATGAAATGTGCTATACAAATGCAGATTATTATTATTATTATTATTATTATTATTATTATTATTATTGTTATAATTATATGTATGACTCTCTACTCCACATTGTGTGTGTGTGTGTGTGTGTGTGTGTGTGTGTGTGTGTGGGTGTGTGTGTCTGTCTGTCTGTCTGTCTGTCTGTCTGTCTGTACCTCTCTGCAGGGTGAATCAGTAGCAGCTGGAGGTGGATTACCAGGAAGAAAGGGAGAGCCAGGAATCCCTGGACTACCGGTAACACACACACACACACACACACACACACATACACACACACACACACACACACACATGGCTACACCTATGGGACTGAGGCAAAGCCTCACCAATTCCATTAAAACTGTATTGCCCCTGCTGTTGGCTAGCTAAATCTCTGCTGATGTATACCTAGCTCAGTGTTAGCCAGGACACTAAAAACAGGCATGTGTGGTCACAATACTGTTACGCATGCTGGCTGGAAGTGTAAACAACATAAATGGGAGACCACGCGTAGTAAAGTAGTAGTTCAATACATGTTTTAGTTTATTTTAAGCCTAAAATCTATCATTCTTTATGATTTTGTTAGGATGTTATGGCTTTTTCTAGCTGACTGAGCCATATTTTAGTGACTTTACATTAAACTCAACATATTTTCTAGTGTCTTACATACTGTGTTGTTTCTCTCTCTCTTTCTCTCTCTCTCTCTCTCTCTCTCTCTCTCTCTCTATCTATCTATCTATCTATCTATCTATCTATCTATGTCTCTCTCTCTCTCTCTCTCTCTTTCAGGGTCGCCCTGGTGCTGATGGGGAGAAAGGTATTCCTGGAACACCAGGGCAGGATGGTCGCCCCGGGGTACCTGGTACACCTGGTGTCCCTGGCAAGGTCAGTAGCATCTTCATCCTCCTCCTCCTCCTCCTCCTACTCACAGTGTTGCTCTGGCTTATACACCCTCCCACCCACTGATCTCCTCAAAGGGATACTGTCTGGCATTGTCACCCCCTTTAAAACACAACACACACACAGACACACAGACACAGACACACACACACACACACACACACACACACACACACACACACACACACACACACACACACACACACACACAGCAAGCATATGAATCATTGTTGCCCTTGCACTTGTGTAGTGCAACAGCTTAGTACTTAGTACTCTAGCACTTAAAGCTAGGTGCCTGTGATACTGTAGTAGCTTATAAGCCAATTTGGAGAAAAGCGTCTGGCAGATATGATGTCATGCAAAGTAATGTAACATATTATTGACAAATGGCAGTTTGCCATTTGACCTGGTCTGTTGAACATTAACCTGTGTAATTTGTGTAATTGTCTGCTTTAAACCCCTGCTTTATTTTTTACAGGGTGACAAAGGAGAGCGAGGAGAGAGGGTGAGTCGTGCTTCTTATTTCCCCAAAGCAGGACCAAATTAGACAGAATAATATAATATAATATAATATAATATAATATAATATAATATAGAACAGTTGACCTTGACCTTGGATTGCTCGTTTAAAGTGTATTGGCTCTACGTTTGATTGACAGCCATATCTCACATTGGATTTTGGGTCACTGTGATGCACTTTGCTAGACCTGGTCACATTTACTGCTAAAACTATAGTATATTAATGATGTATGTGAGAAAGTGGTCTGGACACTGGGTATGCTCCAAAAAATAGTTATTACTTTACTTTACATTGGCAACGTTTCGATCCTCCTGTGTGATCTTCCTATATTAATGATGTAGCAATGAACTGCACTTGTCTAAATCTGTCTCTCACTCCAGTCCTGTGTAAATGTCTTCCACCTTGTCACACTCTCTCCCCCTTCCTACCGTAGGGACCCCCAGGAGTGGGCAGTGGTGTGGCAGCTAAAGGTGACCCTGGCGTTGCAGTAAGTTCACTTAAGGTCACTCATGGGCAACATGTTTATTTGGGTTAGTGAATGATAGTGAATAACATACTACAGGAACATTTGGACACTCAGTCAGCATGGTGGTTGGAGAATCAGGAACAAGGCTTTTGTTTTATATTGATGCATCAATGGAGAGGCACAAATTTCATTATGACGGTCCGTATCTCTAAATTAGTCAGAGATATTCAAACAGTAAATACTCTTAGGTCAATAGCGTGTGTAACCCTTAGACCCACCCTAAATTGATTTTCCCGACTAAACCTAATTTGACAAATATGCAGTTTACTGCCTTTTGGCTTTATAGGGCAGTGTATGTGTATGTGTATGTGTCTATCTGTGTGTAAGTGCACTTGAATTTCTGTTTTAGGGGGCACCTGGACCTGATGGCCCTATTGGTCCAAAAGGACTTCCAGGAACGAAGGGGTCCAAAGGCGACAAGGTGTGTGTGTGTGTGTGTGTGTGTGTGTGTGTGTGTGTGTGTGTGTGTGTGTGTGTGTGTGTGTGTGTACTGTATGTGTGTGTGTATGTGTGTGTGGGTCTGCGTGGATGTGTTTGTGTGTTTGTGTGTAAGTGTCCTGCAAAATACAGCATAATGAGGACATTTACAGCAGACACTAGTGTAATTGATGAACGAATGAATGAATAAATGAATGAACAAATGAATAAATGGATGAATGAACGAATTAATAAATGGTGTTTAGTGAGTGTTAGTGTTGTAGTTGTATACGAGAGTACTGGAGATACTGAGGTAATTGAGCACACATTCATATGATGAAATGGCCAGTGCGGCAGTGTGGTGACTTTGCGCTTGTGTCTCTTAGGGTGAGACCTCAGAAGGTCTGCCTGGACCCCCAGGGGGACAAGGAGAGCCCGGTGACCGTGTAAGTAAAGCCCGGAGTCCTTTGTAAAGCGTCTTTGAGTGTCATGAAAAGCACTATATAAAATCAATGTATTATTATTATTATTATTATTATTATTATTATTATTATTATTACTATTATTATTAAGTAATCCCATACCTACAGCCAGAGGTCCCGGGTTCAGAAAGTAAAAACCCTGCCATGTTTTCCTTCTAACACAGGTTGACTTCTCTGAGTTGCTGATCTACCTGTCTTGAGTGCTCATTATGATCAGCTGATTGGATCAGAGCTAATTGGATCAAATTTGTGGCAGAGTTTTTAACTTTATGAACCCGGCATTGACACCTCTGCCTAAAGCTGACCTAACATTTAATTTCCGTTATTTAAGGCTTATACAAATGATCTAATAACTTGCCGGAACGCTGGTGTCTTATTGGAGTCTTAATGTTAGTGACCTGCAGTCACTTTACTGAAAGAAATCCTTTGGCTGATGTTTGGCTCACAGAGAGAGAGAGATGTTTCAGTGCGCATAGCTCAGGGGTCGATTTCTTGGATCTGCTTGGGTCTGTTCATATAATGTCAGCTAACTTGGCAATTTTCCTAAAGTGGGCATAAAAGAATCACTGTACAAATGTTGTGGAAGGCTTTTGCATACAGAGCACCTAGAAATATACATGGACATGTAGGTGTTTCATACATACACACACACACACACACACACACACACACACACAGACACACACACACACACACACACACACACACACACACACACACACACACACACAATCCTCCCCTCAGCTCAAGAGTTCATCTCTGATAAAGGCCGTGTGGGGATGTGTTGGCACTGTCCTCCTTTAACAGGGTCTATAATTGCTGTGTAAATGTCATACTTTCCAGGTTTGTACTTTCATAGCTGAAGGCCCTTCATATTTGCATACTACACCCCCAGAGCAGGGACATTGGCATGTAGGGTTCTTGTGCACGGATTGGCCCCCCGAGGGGGTGTAATTACCCAGTTGCCCTATCATTATCCAATCATGTTAATGTCATCTACTCATCACCATGTCATTTCCTGTGAAGTAAACCTGGACTTGACTGTTCAGTTCAGAGATTCACGTTTGCTGTTTTTTTTTGTCATACTTGAACAAGTTACTTTAGTTGTCCAGAAGCACCTGGCTGGCACGATGACATAATGACTGAATGTGCACATCTGTGACAGAACCTCTGGATTACTGAGTGACATTATCCGTTTAAACAGGAAATCTGAATGCATACCACTTTGAAACAGATAACCTTACTAAAACTCACAAACCTTAATTATTTAGGTTTTATTTTGGGACTTTGTCTTTTGGGCATTTTACTGCCAGAGTAGTGATACTCAGACAGGAAGTGATTGGATGAGATTGTGGGGGGCGGTTACAGGAAATGACCTCATGGTAGATTGACACATGGGCCCATGTGTAACATAGGATGCGAATGCTGTTATGTAATACAGTGCTACAACAAAATCCTAACATAGCTCTACAGAGCCTAGCCTGGTGTTTTTGTATGTATGACAAAGGTCAGTTTCCTAGATCCAATAGTAATTACAACCTTTTTACAACTTAATAACAACTTACCACACCATGGTTGGTCACTTCGCTGGTTATTCACTCACCCACCTCAATCTTTCTTACTGGTCAGGAATGCAACCTGCAGCTCTTGAATCCCAAGAAAAAACTCCATTACCCAATAGGCCACAGCTGCATAATGTGCCTAAAGTTTGTGTGTACTATTGAATACGTTCTAATGATCTGTGATCTGCGTTCCCCCTCAGGGTCCTAGAGGGCCTCCTGGAGAACGAGGCAATAAGGTAAGACAAGCGCCAGCCGAGGTCACATGACGTTACTCACTAGTCGCTTCACTGTCCACTTACAGTAAACATGTGATCTCTAATATCAGCCAATCAAAGGTAGAGTGCTTGATTAGACTGAATGGTAGAGTGCTATCCTCATCAGTTTTTGTTAGAGTCAGCTAAATTGTCCCTGTCCTTTTAGGTATATATCCAGTTTGTCCAGTCAGAAAACAAAAACAAAAAACAACTTACTTCAATCCAGATCCCGGGGTTTATGAAATGTAAACCAATTGCTCAACCTCTAAAGTCATACATTCTTATAGTCAATAACCTACGGTGGCCTCTTGGGCTCAAGTTTTTTCTTCAGGAGCACAGAGAGGCTGGGTAAATGTCATTAGTGATTAAGCATTAACTGATAACCTATTGGTTAGAAATGAGGACTGCGCCTGTAAACTGGTGATTTATAATGTAAGCCCATCACACCTCTCTATACACCTCTCTGTACACCTCTCTACACACCTCTCTATACTCCTGTCTGTTCACCTGTCTGTACACCTGTCTGTACTACACATCTATCTGTACACCTGTCTGTCTCTCTCTGTCAGGGTGACCGAGGCCAAGGGGGACAACCAGGCATCCAAGGAGACAGGGTGAGTAGGAGTGTGTGACTGTCACATGTAGGTACCCACGGAGACAGGGGGCCCTATCATGCCGCGGCGCATTGTGCATTCGCGACATGCGCATGCTGTCATTGCTATTTTGTGCCAGCACAGCGTTCATTTTTTCAGGCAAAAAATCACGTTGTCTACATAGCAAATGACACTGCACCCTCACGGGTGTGTCAGCGAAAAGAAGAGGTATGGTCTGGCGCAAAGTGCACCAGATGCTATAGATATTTCCTCCCATACTTCTTTGACCCGCGGAGGTTTGGGGGGGATTCTTTCCATCCCCGAATATTAACTGCCCACACACTTTTACTTAACGCACGAGCAGATCTGTCTCCTCCACCGAAAAACTCCTGCCGTCTGGGTAAATCCGCCATCGTAATAGCAACAGGCAATGGAAACTGCGCCGCTGGCTTTTAAAGGGAATGAGAGTATAAATTCTGATTGGTTCATTGTATGTTATGCCCAAAACACATCCATGACTAATGAAGTAATGTAAGACCAACCCTTTTGAACAATGTGCCTGGCGCAATGTACACTTTTCCCGCCGTCAAAATACCAAATTGTGTTGGGAACGCCCCCAAAGCAACTTCCGTGACAGACTTTAGACAATGCGCATATGATTATGAAAATAGAGCCCAAGGTGAGTATGAGTGTGGGAATGTCACATGTAGGTATCCAAGGAGACAGGCTATGACTGTCTGTCACATGTAGGTATCCACGGACACAGGCTGAGTATGAGTGTGTGACTGTCACCTGTAGGTATCCATGGAGACAGAGTGTGAGTGACGGCCACATGTAGGTATCCATGGAGACAGAGTATGAGTGACTGTCACATGTAGGTATCCATGGAGACAGGGTATGAGTGACTGTCACATGTAGGCATCCATGGACCCAAAACATGGTTAAGGTTGGCATTAAGACTTAGACTTGAACAATCATGCCCCCCTGTAACTTTTGCAGTTCTTAATCTTCTTGATGCAGATGTTTGGCTGCAGTTGTGTTATACTGAGCCAAAGTCTTTATTGGCAGTTTTCAACACTTTGCACCTACCTGGGAAATTGCTCAACTTGGCACTTCCATGCCACCTTGCAGCTATTTTGAAATGAACAAGACCAGGCTCCTATCTAATTGATTTGGGTGGGGAAAACTGACATATAGATTACGTAAAATCAGTCCAATTTTGGATTTAAATATAGGTTCCTGTGTGACCTGTGTTGGTGTGTGCGTGTGTGTGTGTGCGTGTGTGTTGCAGTCTCAAGGTCCTGTATAACTAACCTGTGTATGTGTGTGCGTGTGTGTGTGTGTGTGTGTGTGTGTGTGTGTGTGTGTGTGTGTGTGTGTGTGTGTGTGTGTGTGTGTGAGACTAACCTGTGTTGGTGTGGGTTTGCGTTACAGGGTGAGAGAGGACCAGCTGGACCGTCGGGTGAGAAGGTGAGAGCCCCTCTGTCAAAACCTCTCATCTCTTTTACTCTTTTACCCTCTTCTCTTCCTCTTATACACCCCTTTTTTACTTCTTCTTCTCTGTCCCCCTGACTCCTGTCTCTAACCTCCTCAGAGGAGAAACACTTGGTCAAATTGTTTTTCTTTCTCTAGGGGGACCCTGGTAAACCTGGTACTTCAGGTCTTCCTGGACCCAGAGTAAGTCTGTTATAATGTAATAAAACCTGCTATTTGTATCATTATATATGTTTAAAAATAGCTGAATTGATGTTTTCTGTGCACCTGTGTATCTTTTTATTAGCATGAGCTTATTTTTCTGTGTGTGTTTTTCTGTGCATGTGTGTGTGCGTGTGGATCTGTGTTTGTGTGTGTGGTGGTATATGCATGCGTACTGTATGCGTATTATCTGTGTGTTGTTCACATGTATGATATCGTGTGTGTTTTGTAGGGATTGCCAGGCCCCACTGCACTTCCAGCAGAGAAGGTACAACAAAAATACTTGCAAACAAACAAAAAAAAAATCATAATTTAAAACGTATTAATAACATTCATAAGATAAAAAGAGAGAGACCAGCTAAACTGTCTCTTTTTGTTTTGTTTTTCCTTCCTGCTTCCAGGGAAGCAAAGGCGAGCCAGGAGAGGGTGGGGGCGGTGTAAGTAAGCCAACACAACTCATCGCAGCCTCAATTACACTACAACTCACACTTGACAAATGATCTTAATTATCAATTACATACACCAATTATGGCCCAATTGTTGCCCGGTGACACATTCTTTTCGTCTTACTGTGTACTGTGTGTATGGCTGAGACCACAATAAAAACCTACTTGAACTGACCTGACCTGAGTTGAGTTGTGGGCCATAAGTGTGGTAGTTATGGTCTTGTGGACCTTTTTTAATTAAAATAATACAATTTCTGGTAATTAAGAAAAAAAGGATGTGTCTTAAACTGTTTTTAATATGCTGCCATTTGTTTCACTTGTCCCATTACTCTGTTTGCCTCACAGGGTAGCACTCTTCCTGGGAGGAAAGGAGACCGGGTAGGTGTTGAACCTGTGTGTGTGTGTATGTGCATGTGTGTGCGCTCATGTGGTGTGCGCGTGTGGGTATTTGTGTGTCAATGGGTAGGTAGAGATGGTCGTGTTGAAATGTATCTCTATACCTCTTCAAACATCTGCTGTGTGGAATGTGTATTAGTAATCTGCTGACAGGAGTCTCACCTTGCACATCAGCGAGCTGCACACACACACACTGACAGACATCTTCTTTTAAAATGGCCGTCCGTGGTGATGTAGTCAGACTGAGCTGAAATATTAGTGGGTCATTACAGAGCCCCAGAGCTAGGCATTGAAACCGGATAGGTCAGTGCATCCATTATCCCTCATTCGGGACATGACAAGCACAGACATGTTTGCAAAACCTTGCAACTGGAGGAAGCAAGAAAAAGACATGAATTAGTTTTCCTAACAAGCACAAGAATGGCAGCTGTCATGTTTAATGAAAGATATACAGCAGAGATACCACTTAAGATGGCCCAACTCACTCTTAGGGTGTGTGTGTGTACATTACTGTGTGTATATGTTTGTCTACATGTCTGTGTGTGTGGGTTTGTGTGTGCATGCCTGCCTGCGTGTATGTGTAACTGTGTGTGTGTGTAACTGTGTGCGTTTGTAACTGTTTGTGTGTGTGTGTGTAACTGTGTGTGTGTATTTTGACAGGGGGAGGCAGGGCTTCCTGGTCTTGACGGTGTCAGAGGAGAGAAGGGGGATCGAGGCCTAAAGGGAGATAAAGTGAGTGAGACTGAGTGTGTGCGGGTGTGTGTCTGTGTGTGTGAGAGAGAAAGAGTGTATGTATGTCTGTGCATGCAAGAGAGATAGAGTATGTGTGTATGTGTATGTTTGCCAAAGAGAGAGAAAGCGAGAGAGAGTCTGTGTGTGTGTGTGTGTGTGTGTGTGTGTGTGTGTGTGTGATGGAGCAGATACATCACACACACACATACACACACACACAGGGCACACACACAGAACACACACATATTTCCTGTTCTCACCTCTCATGCAGCTTTTCCCAATCACCACCATCTCTAACCACACATTTACAACCACACACACACACACGCACACACACACACACATGCATCGCCATCGTCTCTAATCACACATTAAAGTTGCACACAGAGCCTCCAGGTGATGATAGGTAAGGGAATTGATTTCAGGATGTAATAACAATGTGTTAGGCAATCTCAGGCATCTCAGGTGTGTCTGTGCAGTACATACTTTATGCCGGCACATGTGGAAGATGCTCCTGGTCGCCATCTAGTGGTGATGATGCATTAATACCACCCCACAGCTACAAAGGGCATTTAGTGTGGAGGTGATAGAGCCTTGCCCCTCTGTTACAGAAACAACCAGCCAACATCCCTCCAACAGAGACATGCCACTGCCTATGAGTGGAGACAGGTTCATTGCAATGTTATATGAAGCTGTAGAATGAGATGTAAACAGGTTATCAGTCAAAACAAACCCATCTGCTCCATATGTGTAATGCTTTTCAGTGGCTTCATTACTAAAGTAAGTTTAC
>CM059267.1:27859544-27867044 GCA_030347295.1 Setipinna tenuifilis | reverse complement strand
TGCCGGGACGCGTTGGAGAGCAGGGTGAAGCCGGAAAACCTGGAGAGAAGGTAACGGAAAGAGGGGTGTTGAAGGGGACTTTAGAGGCTTTTTTAGTGTGTTCAGTGTGGCCATTTTTCAGTCTGTGTTTTAGCCATTTTTCTCATTTATCTTCTGGTCAAAGGTGACATTGTACTGGACTCAGTTACAGTGTTACAGTGAAAGCAACATTAGAAAGGAATCAATGGCCTTACAGAACTAGAAAGTTCCCCTTTTTAAAAAAAAATGATATTAACAGTCAAATTTCAAAAGGTAACAAGATATTTGTGCATATTTTGTGCACCTAGGAAGAGTCCCTTTGGGAGAAGAGATTTAAGCCTTCCTGACTACATACCTCATTCTAACATACTGTTGTTTGGAAGAACACTTAGCACTTTAGGGTTTATTATTATTCTGTCATTTCCTGAGTCCTGAGTCAGTTATCCTATTATTATTATTATTATTATTATTATTATTATTATTATTGTTATTGTTATTATTATTAATAATATTTTTGGGAAATTTAAAATAGCCACAAATGTTGCAATGCGTGTATGGCATGCCATCTGGGACAGCTTTGGGGTAAGACATGCTTTACTCTAACATGTTTGTGCAGTGGTCTGAATTTAATCACTTGATTAAAAAGTGATGTGGTGTGTGCCCTGATGTAATGCAATGGTAGACCACCACAGCATGTATTTAAAAAATGGTTTTACATAGGTATTTACTCAAGTATTTGCTTGAGGCAGCCTCATGATGTGATGATGACAGGATATAACGGAGCGTGCTGTTTTGCTTTGCGTCCTCTAGGGAGAGAGAGGTGAGAAGGGAGACAGAGGCGAAACTGTGAGTACAAATTGACTGTGACTATAGTTACATTCATGCTGTAAATGATGTTATAATTAAGCAGTATAACACAAGTGGGGGTGAGGGTGTTTGTGGATATCCTTAAAGGTGTGGTTTGGCCATAGGCACGAAGGTGAAGGCTGAGTGCCGTAGTTAACCACACTTTTGAAGATATTCATGAACACCATCACGAAGATGAGTGTTATATTGCTTTTATACAACAGTTCCATTGCCAACACAATTAGTACAATAAATTACATTAATGCTGTAATTATAATTGCATTTGTGTTTTTTTTGCCTATAATGTCTCCTGAGGTGTAAGGCATGTACATTTTTTGTAATTAGATGTAAACACGCAAGACAAGTTGTGGTCGCTGTGGTTTAAAACATATGCTGATGTGAGATGCGATCATCTTTGTTTTAGGGAAAAGCTGGTTCGACTGGAGCTGTGGGACCACCAGGACCAAAGGTACACACATACAGTACACACACACACACACACACACACACACACACACACACACATACAGTACACACACACACACACACACACACACACACACACACGGGCATACACACACACACACACACACGGACATACACACACACACACACATGGACATACACACGGACAGACACACACACGCACACACACACACACACACACACACACACACACACACACACACACACACACACACATCCCCTTACTACTTAGAACACATAAACACATATGTACATGTCATGCAAACAGAAGAAAAACAGAAATGATGTGGATAAGTCATTAAGTAATGAGTAATTAATTAGAATGCAGCACTAACTAATGGTTCCTGCAGGGGGAGAGCCAGGCTGCCATGTCTGGGGTGCCGGGTCCCCGGGGCCTTCCTGGACTCCAGGGCATCAAGGGGGAGCCAGGCCAGGCCGGACTGCCAGGAACCAAAGGAGACAGGGTGAGACTGGGGAACAGGAAGAGAATTTTACATGACAGGTTTAGTGCATGAGTTTTAGTCTGAGGTACTGTAATGGTCACCCTCTGATGACGTCACTTTTGATTGAATCTTCTATTGCTCTTCTGATACACCTTGCAGCGTGAGTGCGTATATATAAATGCTACTGATCCATGAATGTATTATTTGGATAATTACTGCAGACTATGTCTGCCCTATGCCATAGCTCTCATTACATTATAATAAATGAAGAGCAATACTTTTCCTTCGTGTCCGGCTGAGTTATATCAAGCTTTCTGGGGAAACTGCAGGGATCTATAGCCAGATCTTTACACTCACTGTTGATCCCAGTAGTTAGTTCACAGAAAGTTGCTTGGCGTACGTTAAATGAGATGCTAAAATGAAATGCTAAACTGCTGCAAAAATGAAATTTACAAAATGATAAAATGAAAACTGCATCTTTGAGTATCTGTCATAATATAGGCTTATGTAATATATAAGACTGTTATAGGGGTGTTATTATAAGTGTATTAGTGCAGGAGCTAGCAGTAGTCTTATAAGCTGTCATACCAGAATATTGATGTGGTGATAGGGGCAAGTTACTGGCAGTTTTAAATGCTTTTTTTAAACTCAGCTCATTGTTGTAAGCTGTTTTATGTCTTGAAACTTGAGAAGCTGTCACAACAGCAACTGATGATAATAATAGTGCTGTTTGTCCTGCAGGGGATGGCTGGTTTCCGTGGTGAGAAAGGAGACAGAGGGGAACACGGGGAAAAGGGCCGTGATGGCTTCCCTGTAAGTCATTGTTTCTCAAAGTTTCTCAGACTGAGGTCCACTTCCCCCCGAACGAAGATCGTAAGATTTCTGACTGAAATATTAAGCCCAACTTATAATGTGTGTGTGTGTGTGTTGTGTGTGTGTGTGTGTCTGTGTCTGTGTGTATATGTGTGTGCATGCATGTGTGTGTGTGTGTGTCTGTGTGTGCATGCATGCATGTGTGTCTGTGTGTGTGTATGTATGTGTGTTTTAGGGAGGTCCAGGAGAACCAGGAAAATCTGGACAAGACGGAAAACCAGTAAGAGTGGTCACTTTGACAACATTTCCATCTGACCACTTTTTCATCTGCCTACATATATCATCATGTCATGTTACTGTTAAAAGGGCACTGTTCTCCTGAAGTCGCCTAAGGAGCTTGTTTAAGTGGAAATGCTGTATGTGTCTCATGTGTTCTGGTAATGCAATGGATTTTTTGGCAGAATAAGCTTTATTGGTAATTTATTTGAAATTAACTGGTAAGCAAACAATATTTTGTTTTTGTCGTGTGTATATCATGAGCATGTGATAAATGACATGTACAACATGTAGTTTCATATGTATGTAAGTGCAACCTTCATACATTAAGTCAGAGGGCACAGACAATATCATAGGACATAGAAGAAAGGGTGAGCCGTGTTTTTGGCCATTGTAAGTAAGTAAAATGCACATACAGTTGTGCTCATAAGTTTACATACCCTGGCAGAATTGATGATTTCTTTCTTTCCATTTTTAACACAAAAACTTTTCTTTCACTCATGGTTAGTGTTGGCTGAAGTTATTTATTGTCGAACACCTGTGTTTACTTTTTTTAAAATCATAATGACAACAGAAACTACCCAAAGTACCCTCTGAAAAGTGGTTAAGAAATCATCAATTCTGCCAGGGCATGTAAACTTATGAGCACAACTGTATTTCTCAAACTTTTAATGAAAGCGTTCAAACAGCATTCACTGTGATCAAATTGATGTCCAAAGTACAAGGAACAGACTTCAAATTATGCCTCTGTATGTATGTATATATACATAGTGAAGAACACTGTTATTATTATTTCTGTTGTTGTTATTTACCTGTTGTTGTTTACCTGGACAGGGTCAGAAGGGGTTTGCGGGTTTGCCAGGCGCCCCTGTGAGTACCTGTAGCCGTGCAGGAGCCGCGTGTCCTGGGACGGGGGACAGGGGGCAGTAGAGAGCAAGGGCTGGGGGTTGGCTGGCGGGTAGATGGGGGTAGATCCATGAGACGGTGCTGCAGAGCTGCAGCTTGTGTCCAGCCTGATGCATCGCATTGCTTGATGTCTAATGCCCCGCCTCTTTCTCCTCCTTCTGTTCTCTTGTTTGTTTTTCCTCCTCTTCATCTTCTATCTCTCTTCCTCTCTCTCTTTAAATGCAACGTTACTCTACTTCCTTTCTCTTTTGCTTGTTTTCTCTCCCTCTCTCCCTTTCTTTCCCCCTCCTATCTTCTCTCTCTCTCTTCTCCAGGGCTTACCTGGGTTCCCAGGTGTGATAGGCCGACCGGTAGGTTATGTGGCTGTCTCCTCTTGCTGCTTTGCTCCTAGTTAGTCGGGGTGGTGGGTAGGGAGGGGCCTGATTCATTAACATAGTCACTCATTGGTGGGTTTGGTGTGTGTTCCAATAATCTCATTTGTTTTATATATTTTTTCTATAGGGCAATCCTGGAGAACCAGGAGTTAGAGGACCAACTGTAAGAACCTATAAAACTAATACACACACACACATCCATGCACAAACAACATAAACAAACCAAACAACGGAACAAAATGATGTTAGTATCTGGCATTATTCTTAGAGCAAAGAACAGATGCTGTGTTGCAATCCGGATGTCTTAATAGCGTCCCCAAATAGCTTGGGCTGATTTCCTTTTGCAGTTTGCAATGTATATAGACTGTATGATGACACGATACAGATGTCAGGTCTCCTGGTCTGATACACTACAGATGAGCAGCACTTGGCTGTCTGCTGCCTGTTGTGCTGAATGCTCACTGTCTTGTAGAATAACCTCACACACCTAAATGGAATAGTGTGGCAATAAATATTATTATTATTATTATTAGTAGTAGTAGTATTTTAAAGCACTCGTGTGGTAATACATGATATTATTGTTATTTAATGTAGCTACTGTATGATTTTAACAGGGCCCCATGGGTGGCAATGGACCCCCTGGTCCATCAGGAGTGAAAGTGAGTTCATCTCTCTTTCTCTCTCATTCTCTCTCTCGTTTATTCTCTTTTTCACTCTCATTCTCTCTCTCTCTCTCTCTCTCTCTGCCTCTCTCTCTCTCTTTCATTCTCTCTCTCTCTGTCTCTTTCTCTCTCATTCTCTCTCAGGTTACCTCCGTCTTTCTCTCTCATTTTCTATCTTTTACCAGTAATGTCAATTTTTTCAAGATTAAAAAAAAAATGTATTAGTAATGTTGTAATATAGTATTAAGGGATTTTTGGCACTGCTAGCGAGACAGTGAATTGTTGCTAACGCTGCTAAAGCTTGCATTCATAAGACCCAATAAATACATTTATAAAGCCTTCGTAAAGCTTATTTATGGTTGAAATTATTACTCATAACTATTAATACATACTCATGACTGCACTAAAGCTTTATAACCAGTAAGGCACTTGAAGTTGGAATACGGCTTATGACGTAGCATTTTAATGTCATGAGTGCGTATAAATTGTTATGAATACTTTACATAATTTATGAATGCATAATATCCATTTATGAATGTGTGTATAGAGACTTGTGAATACAAGCTTCATAGAAAGTGTTACTGAATTGTTCCCCTAGCAGAACAGCATGCACTGCAAGGTTAAACTCCAGTTGTATAATAGTTGTATAATAATAGCCTGTTCTCTGTCTATCATGGGTCCATGCATTGCTGGTGTGTACTGGGAATAAGTGTGTCTGTTGTCATTGGATCTCTCCATGTGTGTGTGTCTCTTCCTCTGTGCTTTGTAGGGCATCCAGGGTGAACCAGGTGTCGGCGTTCAGGTAAGTAAAACCTCTCTGAGAAAGTTACACAAACAAACAAAAGAGAGATAGGTGTTTATGTTCGAAATGTGCAATCAAAAGCTTTGTGCTGTCTCTGACACTGGCATTTTGGAAAAACTAAAGTTTGCATTAAAGTTATGGTCCCCACAATCACAACACTGCCTGTCCCTGACAGCTTTTTCAAATTAATCTCTTTATTTCCTGGTTGGTGAAAGTAAGCGATAGGGTAGAAGTCAGGACAGCAACCCAATTGGTCACAAGTAATTGTCCCTGTGACACAAAACTAGTTGCAGTATCACACATTATGGCCAATTATAACCAATAATACGCAAATATTACATGGCTCTTATATTACATAATACGCAAATATTATATGGCTCTTACAGCCTTGACATCATGCTTTCACTCTCTTCCTCCTCAGGGTCCTCCTGGGGCGTCGGGCAGTATGGGATTGCCGGGACCTGCTGGACCCCCTGGCGCTGTGGTAAGATCTGATTGGCTGAGCTGCCTGTCACTCCTGGACCCTGTTTAAATAGGGACTAAGATGCTTTAAAAACTTTGAAGTGCTGAGATATTCTTTTCCATGTTGTTATGAATAATTCTAAAAAGCCTGACACAAGCTTGTGAAGATTCCCATATATCCAGGTCATGTTAGTCAATTGAGCTAAGTTGTAAGCTACTGGCCTTCTTTTAGTAGCTTGAATCTTCAGAATTTAGTCTTCAAGCAACTAAAAGAAGTCCAGTTGCTTACAAATTAGCTCAATTGACATACTGTGCTAGTTTTTGCACTGGAGCGAATGCTACATACTAGGCTAGTTTTGGCACTGGAGTGAATGCTACATACTAGGCTAGTTTTGGCACTGGAGTGAATGCTACCTACTAGGCTAGTTTTGGCAAATGCTCACTGATATATGTTCTTGTAGGGACCCCAAGGGCCACCAGGTCTGCCCGGCCAGACGGTGAGTATACAGCACACAACAACAACAACAACAACAACAATGCAATAACAAACTGGGGATGCTAAAATATTATGATCAGTAGCAATGACAGAATGATTGCATTGATAGTCAATTCTCATTGGTGCCTAAATGATCATGTGACTTCAGGGTGAGAGTGGCAAACCAGGGGTACCAGGAAGAGATGGCATACCCGGCAAAGAAGGCATTCCAGGACTACCAGGAAAACAGGTGTGTGTGTGTGTGTATGCATGCATGTGTGTGTACGTGTGCATCTGAGTGTGTGTGTGTGACTGTGTGCGCATTCATAAGTGTGTGTGTGTGTGTGTGTGTGTGTGTGTGTGTGTGCGTGTGTGTGTATGTGTGTGTGTATGTGTTGTGTGTGTGTGTGTGTGTGTGTGTGTGTATGTATGTATGTGTGTGTGTGCGTTCATGACTGTTTGGTAAAGTGCCCTCCCCCATTGTTTCTACTGATAGGGCATCCCTGGGCCTTCTGGCTCCACAGGACTGAAGGGGGAGCAGGGGGACAGTGGCCCCCCAGGGAAGGTGTGTGGAGACTAAATATGTCTGTACTGTGTCATTGATTTATCTTGTGCTTATTAAACACTTATTTAATCTTTTAGGCTTTTATATTGTTCTTTGCTTTTATCCTTGTTAAGCACATTGAACTGCCTTTGTGTCTGAAATGCGCTATACAAATAAACTTGCCTTGACTTGACTAAATCTGTGTGTTCATCGAAACACTTGCTATACTATAAAAACACACACTCACATCTATCCAGCATGTGTGTCTAATCTTCCATCTCTTCTCTTCTTCCTTAGAGTGTAGCTGGTCCTCAAGGCCCCAAGGGGGACAGAGTGAGTTCCTCTTCATATTCATGACACACAACACACATCACACATGTCATTTGATAGAAA
>CM059267.1:27834544-27854544 GCA_030347295.1 Setipinna tenuifilis | reverse complement strand
ATGATTTTCAAGTTGTGATGTTATAGCTACGCTAAATGTATTGTAAATAGACACGCATGAACTCAAACGTTTTAAAATGAGATTTTTTTCTTGGGAAAAAAAGGTTAAAACTCTGCTCTCTATCCTATGTGACTGTGTTTGTTGAGGACAGGGTAGACTCTGCTCTCTCTGCTGTATGTGACTGTGTTTGTTGTGGACAGGATGAAACGTTGCTCTCTATCCTATGTGACTGTGTTTTGTTGTGGACAGGATGAAACGTTGCTCTCTATCCTATGTGACTGTGTTTTGTTGTGGACAGGGTGAAACGTTGCTGTCTATCCTATGTGACTGTGTTTGTTGTGGACAGGATGAAACGTTGCTCTCTATCCTATGTGACTGTGTTTGTTGTTGGACAGGGTGAAACTCTGCTGGTGGCTGGGGAGCCAGGAGAGGCAGGGATCAAAGGTGAAAGGGTAAGTTGGCATCCTGCTCCGAGCACACAGGTGCTCTCAACCTGTGCCATCTCAACCCCAGGACCCTGTACGTTCTGTAGTGTTCATTATATACAGTATGTGCTATGTATGTATGTTATACAAAGAATGTCAAAGTATAGCAAATGTGTTTTTAAGATTATAAATTAACGGTCAGGTGGGCTACAGTTGGGCTTGACTACTTATCAATAGTTTCTGGTTAAAAATAGACACTGAACTCTGATTTGTTTGTCTTAAATCTCAGCTATTGGAAAAGTAAACATCTAAGTTCAGTTAAAGGGCTGATTTGTTTCTGTCAGACAAGACTGTTGAGGTAGTAGTCTGTTGTGAGAAGAGACGTTTTTCACTGGGAGACCAGCCACAAGTGTGTTGGTGTGTGTTGGTGTGTGTTTGCGTGTGTCAATGTGTGTTTGTGTGTGTTGGTGTGTATTGTGTGTGTGAAGATTCTCATTCATCCAGGTCATGTTAGTCAAATGAGCTAAGTTGTAAGCAACTGGAATTCTTTTAGTAGCTTAAGGATGTTTCACCTTTCAAGCTACAAAAAGAAGTACAGTTGCTTACAACTTAGCTCATGTAACTGTGTGTTGGTGTGCGTTTGTGTGTGTTGGTGTGTGTTTGGAAATGAGATTTTTATTAATAATAACAATGCCCATCCTCTCCCAGGGTGACCGAGGGCCCAAAGGGGTGCAGGGAGCCAAAGGGGTCAAAGGGGAGGAGGGCCCCCCAGGACTACAGGTGGGGGCCGCCATTTTGTTTGAACTGTCGGTCAAGAATGTTTTGTGGAAAAGCATATACTTGTTCTAGGGATAACGTGATTTTAGATTTTGATAATATGATTATTGTCAGAAATAATCGTGTTTTTAATCGTAATTTTGATTATTATGCATTACTGTCATAAAAGTAACCGGTAAATAAAAATCACAGTAAAACTGCTCCGTGTCTTACATGTGTTACTGTGTGTGTCTATATATATCTGTGTATGTGTGTGTGTGTGTGTGTGTGTGTGTGTGTAAAGGGTATACAAGGAGAACCAGGAGATAGGGGATCCACAGGATTCCCAGGGGCTCGGGGACCTGGTGGACAGAAGGTGACCAATATTAGTCAGCCACAATCACAATCACCATGATATTACTACACTAAATCACTATATTTACATATAAAGATAGAAGACAAAACATTCATGTAATTTGTACTTAATTCTGTGGTTCCAAATCTGTAATTCCCAATCTGTCTTTGTGTATTTCAGGGTGAGACTGGTATGCCAGGAGTACCAGGCGAATCGGTAGGGGACTCTGTGTGTGTGTGTGTGTGTGTGTGTGTGTGTGTGCGCGCGCGTACGTGTGTGTGTGTATGTGTGTGTGTATGTGTGTGTGTGGTCACAGGTTGACTATTTGTTTTGTGTTTTTCCCCAGGGGATGCCAGGCAAAGATGGCCTGCCTGGCCTGAGGGGTGACAAGGGCGAGTTTGGCCTGTCAGGGCCACGGGGGAGCAAGGTGTGTGTGTAGGAAATTATTACAATAAATAATGTGTGTGTATATATATATATATATATATATATATATATATATATATATATATACACACACACAAGGATACAAGGATTTTTTATTGTCACGTGTATAGACATACTGGGTAGAGTAGGGCATGCAGTAAAATTAGTGAAATTTATTTAATTTAATTCATAATGTTTATATTCATAATTACTGCATATTACCAAAAATCCTGAGTAAACCAGTTGTCTGTGCCAGACATGTGTCTATCTGATTGATGTTGAAGGGGGAACCAATGCTCTGGTTCTGGTTTCTAGGGGGACCGGGGCTCGAAGGGCGCCTGTGGAACAGCCGGAGCCAAAGGAGTAAAGGTGAGACACTTTTGGACATTTGGACTCTATGATCTAACATTAATGTAGTACACCAGGTAACATGAAGCAAGTATGAACTGCAGTCATGACAGGAATAACAGACAAGGTAAAAAATAATCACTCCTAAAGGAGTTACATTATCTGATGTAAGCTAAAATCAAGACTTTACAGCTTAAGATGCACTCTGGGTAAAGGCTGGTGAAACTAGGCGGGCGGCGAAACTGATTGCCTGCTGTCCCTTGTACCTGTGCAGGGTCAGAAAGCTCTTTCCGTGTACCTGGGCAGGGTCACAGAGCTCATTCCGTGTACCTGTGCAGGTTCAGAAAGCTCTGCCTGTGTACCTGGGCAGGGTCCAAGGGCTCTGTCCGTGGTGCTGAAGGGTGAGGGGGCTCTTTCCATGTACCTGTGCAGGGTCAGAAAGCTCTTTCCATGTACCTGTGCAGGGTCAGAAAGCTCTTTCCGTGTACCTGGCCAGGGTCAGACAACTCTGTCCATGGTGCTGAAGAGTGAGGGTCAGAGGACTCTATCCGTGTACCTGGGCAGGCAGAGAAATTCCTGTGTACCTGGGCAGGGTCAAACAGCTCTGTTCGTGTACCTGGGCAGGGTCAGACAGCTCTGTCTGTTTACCTGGGCAGGGTCATAGAGTTCTGTCCATGGTGCTGAAGGCTAACAGGAGTTACCTGTGGAGCTAAGGGATGCTTCCGCCCTTGCAGACGTGTGTGTCCTATGTGTGTCATTGTAAACTCAGGAGTGTGAGGATGTGTGTACAAATCTCTGGATGAATTTTGGGTTTGTGTGTGTTTTTTTACAGGGAGATAGTGGTCTACCTGGGAGAGCTGGTATAATTGGAAGGAAAGGAGAGCAGGTATGGTCACACACACACACACACACACACACACACACACACACACACATGCAACCACACACACACACACACACACACACACACACACACACACATGCAACCACACACACACACACACACACACACACACATGCAAACACACACATCCAAACACACACACACACACACACACACACACTTGCAAACAGACACATTCATACACAGAAACCAACCAATAACACATATGCATACACACACCCAAATGCTTTCATGGTCGATAACCTGATGAGGGACTGACCAGCTAACACTTTCCTCTGCAGGGAGAAGTGGGTCCCCCAGGTGTGCCTGGAGCTCAGGGCAAAGAGGGTATTATCGGCCCCAAGGTGAGAACGCTGTCTTTAGGCAGACATACATTATTTCAAAAAGGAAATGGATGGGTCACTATCATTTACATCCATTGTGTGGTTGTGTGTCTGTATTTGTGTGTGTGTTTTTTTCCTGCACAATTTAGGGTGACAGAGGATTTGATGGTATCTTGGGACCAAAGGGAGGCCAAGGAGAAAAGGGTGAGAGGGTGAGTTGAAGAAGAATTTGTATAAATTATAACCAACTATATAGCCAACTAATCCAACGTCATGACATAGAGTACATGTTGCTATCTGTTCATCTGTCGACTACCACTGCGAGTACAACAACACAAAGCTTGCAACTGCACATTAAGTGTGTTAGCAAACCTCCTTCCTGACACCTTAAAAAGACAAGGCTGTAGTTTACATGATAGCACACTTCCACTCCCACTCCAGATAACTGCTGTTCCCAGGTCTGAGGCCTTGTACATGTGGGCCCAAGCTAGTCACGGGTAGAAATGGTGCAGGTGCCATTTGCTCACTGTACTCCCCTGACTGACACGGACTACCCCTGTTTATCACTCTTCCCCCTGTGTCTCTGGTTCAACTACCCCTCACTCTTACCCCTCTGTATTTGGTTAAACTACCCAATCTTACCCCTGTCTCTGGTTCTACTACCCATTATTACCCCGTGCCTCTGATTCCACTACCCCTCCCTCTTACCCCTCTGTCTCTGGTTCAACTACTCACTCTTACCCCTGTTTCTTAATGCATGGTTTGGTCTGTATAGAGCTGTATGATGTTGTTGAGTTGGTCAAATAAATCTACTACCCTCTCTTACTCCGCTGTCTCTGGTTCTCCTACCCACTCCTGCCCCTATCTCTGGTTGTACTGTAGGGGCCTCCTGGCATCCCCGGGCCCCCAGGACCTAGAGGGGTGGATGGGGCTGCAGGACTTACGGGCCCCCAAGGACCCACAGGGGGCAAAGGGCCTGAAGGACTACAAGGACAGAAGGTATATGTGTGTGTGTGTGTGTGTTTGTGTGTGCATGCGTGTGTGTGAATGTGTGCATGCTTGTGTGTGTGTATGTGTGTGTGTGTGTGTGTGTGTGTGTGTGTGTGTGTGTGTGTGTGTGTGTGTGTGTGCATGCATGTGTGGGTGTCTGTGTGTGCGTACGAATGTGTGTCTACGCCTGCTGCACAGGTTTGCCTTCAGCCAACTGTGACCCAAAACTATGCATTATGTGCTTATGTACACATGGGTATGCTTGTAATAATATTGCTTTTTACAAGTACTTACATGTGTGTGTGTGTGTGTGTGTGTGTGTGTGTGTGTGTGTGTGTGTGTGTGTGTGTGTGTGTGTGCAGGGGGAGCGTGGTCCTCCAGGAGCGGCCATGGTGGGTCCCAGAGGTATCCCAGGTATTCCAGGAGAGAGAGGAGAGCAGGTACAGTAATGTCCCACCTGTAGAGAACAACAGGAGCCTCACCACAGAGTCTCTCTGTATGTGTTTGTGTGTGTGTGTGTGTGTGTGTGTGTGTATTTAGACTATCAAGAACTGTATGGTATATGACCTCTTTGAATATTCACTACAAAAGGTCATGTTTGTTATATCGTACAGTACATCAGGGGATGTTATACTGTTACTAAATAATAATAACACTGTCTATTCAATTTCATTCTTGTTGTTTTAATATTTTTTTGTATTTGTTTATTTATTTTCTGTAGGGAGAGATGGGACCATCTGGACCCAAAGGAGACAGAGGAGAACCAGGCTTAACGGTCAGCAGAGCAGTTGCACACACATACACACACACACACACACACACACACACACACACACACACACACACACACACATAAAAACACACACACACACACACACACATACACGTACACACACGTTGCCACAACAGACTGAATGGCCTTGTTGCCATTGCCAATCTACATCCACAGATACACTACAGGTGAAATGTAGTGCACACAACGATGTCCACTGATACAGCCAAAACGAAGTGAACTACAAGGGGCTGGTTTACCAGGCTAGGTAAACAGGAAATCACCATTAATCATTCTTCTACCCACAGGAGGATGAGATCCGCACATACGTCCGCACTGAGATGAACCAGCACTGCGGTGAGTCTACTGGCTGGTGTCAACATTATGCTCATTGCCAACCCTGTTTTAGCCATACAAACACTATCTGTCATCAGTGAAGTTCATAAGAGTAAGGGAGCAGGCTTCACTCAAATGACACAATTGAAAGGCAAGAAAAGAAGGCCACGCTCTGCATATAACATTTATTCACATCTTTTCTTGTCTTGTCCTGTCATTCAAACACTATCTGTGACCCATCAGTCTTTGAATATGGCTGTTTAAAGTGATAGAACAACATGTTGAAGACAATGACGAGACATCATTAAATAATACGTTTTTAAAATTCACAGCCAGATATAAAATGCAGCTGTATGTCTGTAATAAATATGTTATACAAAATATTTGAATCATGTAATAAATGTTATTTTTTATATCTCTTAAATGCCCTCTCCCCTTCCTCCTCACCTCAGCTTGTGGAGGTAAGTGGCACTTGTCTTCTCCACACTTCTAGTTTGGTTTTCATTAATAACATTTGATTTTACACAACATTTGAATTAACACAACTTAAATATCATAACACGTACATTACTAAAGGAGTGAATATGAATGTTGGTCACAATGTAGCTAAGACATTGTGTTGGTGTGACTGTGCAGTCCTGCGTCTGTGCTGTCACACCATTGCGCATGCATACACTTGAAGATAAACAGGGGAGTGTGTGTTGTCCAATAATGTACTTGTGGCCTGACCAGAGCTGTGTAACCCCATCTTCTCAGAGTGAAAGGTCTGTCATTAATAGTTCTACCTGTGCACTCAACATAGGTGACCTTCACTTACTAGCTCACCTATCTGGCCAAAGACCAAAATGCAGACTAGACTGATTATCTAGTTCAGTGAATGGCTAGATGATAAATGAGGAGTCCACGAGAAAAACGGGTATGGTCACAAAATGCAAAAACTGAGAAAATGTAACTTATAAAATCTAACATATAAGTTAGATTTTTTAAATTTGATTTCTTAAGTAAATGCTATTTTTCAATGCTTCTAGTTCGAGACTGCTAGTTTATTCACAGGGCCAACTACCTACCAATAGGGGAAGTAACATGACAAATGTGATTTTGTGACCCTGCCCATTTGTCCCGTGGGCTCCTCAATAGGCTACAGACTTTGACGCTGTGAAGAAGGGTTACCCACCCCTGGGTGACTGGACTAATAACTAATCATTATTCACAGGTGCTAAGTTTAGTGGGGGGGGTTGTTTTGTGTTGATATGATGGTGTCCACTGACGGGATGTGTTTGGTTTATGGAGGGGCAGCGGGGCAAAGTGTGTGTGAAGTGTGGGGGTGTCTAAGGATGGGTTGTGTTTAGGTGAGGTGGATGTTGAGGCCAGTGTCCCGATTCAATCTTACCGTACTCGCACTGTTCCACAACGCTCCCGGTCCTCCTCCCACTCCTCCCACTCCTCCCACTCCTCCTCACGCTCCTCCTCCCAGTCGCACAATGGGGGTGAGTTCTCCTCATGTTCCCAATCACCATAATAACTCCTCATTATGTCTTAACATGCCTGCCATGGTTATAACATTACCCATTTAACACACATACTGTAACATCACGACTACTGGTGTAAACTGGTGTATTAACATCATGAGTACTTATAACTGGTTTATTAATATTACTACTACTTTTAGCTACTACACTTACTACTACTACTACTACTGATGGACTGCCAGCTTTTAAGTTTTTGTTGTTTTGTGTGTGTTGTTGTTGTTGTTGTTGTTGTTGTTGTTGTGTGTGTTTATGTGTCTTACAGTTGTGCTTACAGTTGTGCTAACCTTTCCAATGTTTTTGTTATTTAAAGTGTTAGGTCTTAAAAATTGTGGGAAACTTTTTACTTTAGTGTGTAGGCAATTATACATTTCATCATGCACGTAATATGAACGTTTGTGTGTATGTGTGTGTGTAAGTGTCCCTTTGTTTCTTTATGTGTCTATATGCATGTTGATTATGTGTTTATGTGTTGTGATTATTTATCAACTTACTAATACTGGTAATAATGTGTTAACACAATTTTACTCTAACAGTGTTTTTGTGCGCATGTGTGCATTTGTTTGCATATCCCTGTGTGTATTATATATCTATACGTGTGTGTGTGTGTGTGTGTGTGTGTAAGGCCACGAGCTTCGTGTAGTGATGAACACTAACGATCCAGACTATCAGCACATATACTCCATAGAGAGCTATGACGACCCCCTGGCAGAGGTCGTAGACCTACCGCCCCCAGCCAATCAGAGCAAGAGCAAAGGTACGCCACACTTGGACCAATCACAATGTTCCTTTTTTGACCTAACCCAAACATAGTGTTCCTTTAGTGACCTAACCCAATCACCCAATCACAGTATTTTTTTAGTGTGTGCACCCAGTCACAATATGCTTGAGGTGTTCATAGCCAATCACAATGGTTTTTCACTGTCCTCACGCAATTACAATATTTATCACAATATTCCTTCATTGTCCTCAGGCAATCATAATATTCTTTGTGAAGTGTTGCCACATAAAGCTTTACCCAAGCCAAAGATTCCCTTACCAAATAATTGCACAAAGACACACCACCAACTGTTCTGTTCATGAGCTGCTGCAACTGCTTTATAACATGTCAAGTCAAGTTAAATTTATTTTTTATAGCAGATTCAAAAACAACAAGTTGACCCAAAGTGCTGCACAAACAAAAAGTATGATATTTATAAATATGGTAAAACATGGGCTATAGCATAAGAAAGATAGAGAATAACACACTATGCTATGACAACAATGGAATAGAAATGATCAACAAATATATAAGATAAAATAAGTAGATAAATACTAGAATTAAGAAGATGGACTAAACCATAAGGCGGGGGTTGGAACAGTCCATGTGAAAGGAGCCTTTTGCACACACCCTGTGTTTGATTATTATACAAAATCTGCTGTGTGTGTGTGTTTGGTAGGTGAAGTAGTAATCGTTGATCCCTTGAAAGTTGTGAGACAGAAGAGAGATGCGGAAGGTGAATGTTTTGTTTTTTAATTTGGGATTATGGGTGATGCATGCACACTTTGTCTTTCTTCTTCTCCTCCTCTACCTCCTTTGGTTTCCCCTCTCTTCAGAAGTTGGATGTAAGGAGAATTGTATGTATGTTCAGAGTCACTTCTCTGCTAAGAATTTGTTTAATCTCACCATCACTTTATTTTTCCATCTTCCACTGGCCGTGTGTGTGTGTGTTTGTATGTGTATGTGTGCATGCATGTATGGGTGTGTCTGTGTGTACACATGCATTTCTGTGTGTGTCTGTGTTTGTATGCACATGTGTGTGTATGTGTATATGCACGTGTGTGTGCATATATGGGTGTGTCTGTATGTACACACGCGTGTGTGTGTGTCTGTGCGTATGTGTGTGTGTGAGTGTGTTTATATGCACGTGTGTGTGTGTGTGTGTGTGTGTGTGTTTGTATGCACGTGTGTGTGTGTGTGTGTATGCACGTGTGTGTGCATATATGGGTGTGTCTGCATGTACACATCCGTGTGTGTGTGTGTGTGTGTGTGTGTGTGTGTGTGTGTGTGTGTGTGTGTGTGTACAGACCCCTGCCTGCTCCCTCTGGATGAGGGCAGCTGTTCGCGCTTCACGCTGCGCTGGTACTTTAACCCCGCGGTGGCCGCCTGCCGACCCTTCGTCTACTCCGGCTGCGAGGGCAACGCCAACCGCTTCACAGAGCTGGAGGAGTGTGAGGAGCACTGTCTCTTATGAGGTACACACACACACACACACACGGTTAAGAACAACAGGCATACTCTACTCCTTAATTACTCATTAAGATTAAGACGTTTGTTTTGGGGTGCACCACGCTGATGATGGACGATTTCTAAAAGGCGTTCATTGTGATCATTATCAAGGGGATAAAATAACTTTATAATGCACTGTGTTACTTAAGGCTGTAAAGGCTTATAATGTAGCATTATAATGCTTTATGAGTGCAGTCATAAGTATGTATAAATATTTCTGTATCTTTATGTCAGTCATTATAAAGCTTTATGAATGCATTTTAACCCTTTATGAATGTCTTTATAGCGTCTTATGAACACTGGGTTCACAGATAATGTAGTGACATAATGTGACGTAAACTAGTGACTTGTAATGTAACATAATGTAGTGACTTGACATATTGTAATGTGTATGTTCTCTTGCAGGGGTTCAACCATCTGGATATGGCTGATCGTGGGGTGCTTGTACATTCAGTACTATATTTTTATAACGGTGCTACAGAGTCTGAAGGAGTTTCACATCAGAACCGTCAGAGCCTCCTCAAGTTCTCGTCTCTTTATTTATTTGATGTCATTTTTATTTCTGAAATAAACTCACCATCCTGGGAAATGGTGAATAAAGCTAAATAATGGTAATAGAAAGAGACACAGGTGTGGTAGATCCCTAAATGTATATGTTTTTGGTTTGTGCAGAGTTCACAGTCACCCTTCCATGTGTGTGGCTGGCTGAGAATGAAAGTGTGTGTGGGGTTCCTGTTTAGCCTTTAGTCTGCTGTTAACACTGGGTAAACAAACAAACAAACAAACAAACAAAGTGTCATGTCACAGCACATGTGAAATGATAAGGCAACGATGAGGCAACATGTTTTTTTTTCTTTCATTTGTGTGTGTATAGAAATGATCTGTAATGTACATAGTTGTCATCTGAAAAAAAAATGTCTCCAGGGTTTAAGAAATATTTTGAAAACAAGAGAAAAACACATGCATGTTGAAATATTTTTTTAAAAAAGTGAAACGGCACAATTTTTCCAGAGTTTTTATTTTTTATTTTTTAGTTGTTATATGTTGTCTGTCGAAATTTCATGTGGTCCAACTTCTGTTGCAGTCAATTGTGGAACAACACAAAAAAAAAATGTAGATCTGCAGAATAAATGTTGGTGTGTGTCACTCCATTGTCATACATGTGGTAAGAGAATGTAGTGTGTTAAAGGTCATTTACAGGGAGCTGTGGTCTAATGGCTGGGGAGCAGAGGGTTGCAGGTGCGATTCCCAGTAGGAAAAAATGTGGGTGGGGGAGTGAGTAACCAGCACACTCCTGCCCCCTCATCCATAGCTGAGCTGAGGTGCCCTTAAGCAAGGCATCTAACCCCAAATTTGCTCCAGGGGGGCTGTCCCTGTACCTAATTCACTGTAAGTCGCTCTGAATAAGACGGTCAGCTAAATGCAATGTCATGTAATGTCATTTGTCATGTCACTTTGGAAAACCTTGTCTGCCCACTACCAGAAATATTAAAATTTTATTAAAACTATAAAGGCTCTCAGTATTCATTGCACATACGTTTATGGTAATGTTTCTGTCCCTCACAGACATGCATGCAGGGTTGTGTGGTTGAAGTCCATAAAAGAACAAAGCAGGATGCTGATATGCATGTGAGACATGTGCCTGTGAGGGTCACTATGAGTATGTACTACAAAAATGGGACTGTAGTGTGTGTGTGTGTGTGTGTGTGTGTGTGTTTGGTAGGTGAAGTAGTAACCGTTGATCCCTTAAAAGTTGTGAGACACAGTAGGGATGTG
Source organism: Setipinna tenuifilis (assembly GCA_030347295.1). Lineage (NCBI taxonomy): Eukaryota > Metazoa > Chordata > Actinopteri > Clupeiformes > Engraulidae > Setipinna > Setipinna tenuifilis. Next base: position 27,843,338 of record CM059267.1, on the reverse strand, counting down.
GAAGGTGAATGTTTTGTTTTGGGTTTTTTTAGTTGGGAGTGTGTCAAGTGTTGTCCAGTGATATACCTATTCTATGAGGACCCAGTCCAGAGGTGCATTACCCAGTCTTCAGAGAATAAAAATCTTGTCATTAACACCGTTACCTATGTACCTAACAAAGGGGATTTGGACCTGGGTGAAGAGTTATGCTATCTAGACTGATCCAGTTTAGTGCATGTCTAGAGAATATATGTGTTTGTAATTTTATGCTCCAAAGCAGGTCTAGACTGTCAGAAAAGAAGGTACAAAAATGTACTTTTAGGGGTACAAAGGCTTGTCACACCGGCAGTGCCCTCAAAGGCACATAATTGTACCTTTTAACCACTGTTTCACAACAAGTCTGTACCTTCTCCAGAGCTAAATAGGTCCACATCTGTATCTTAAGGTCAAAATATTAGTATTTGGGAGTACATTAATGCTGATTGTACCTTCAGATACGGATTTGTACACCTACTGTCGCATTATTTCTGAAAGTGCACCCACCTCTGGCTGACCTGACTAATAACTGAAATTGTTTACCGTTGCTAATTTCAGGGGTTTTTGTTTTGTGTTGACGTAGTATTGTCCATTCAGGGCAATTTAAGATGGACTGACGAAAGGATACTTGGGAAGAAACCTAAAAGTTGCTTCTTTCACTGAAAAATATTAGCCTACTGTGAGAAAAGTTGTTCTCTGTCCATTTCCCAGTAGGGGGCACTATTTAACTACTTCGCAGGTAGAATTTTTATTTACTCAAAGTTGTTACAGTTTTTTCTGAATGCTTAAACACTAACAGTGATTCTTGTAGCCCAATTTCTAAAACTGTTTATTCTTATAGCAAACGCCCTCACTGAGTTCGCAAAATTAATAGCAAAAAAAGCTTTGCAAACAGTTTGTAATTTTGTAACACACACTTTGCAAACGAGTAAACACAATCCACTCCACAGCACTCTTTCTGCAAAACTTTAAACACAACTCACTGCTTTACACTATTGTGTATTATTTAGACTATTCTGCCAATTGTCTGACAACAGTGCCAAATGAGAGAACCATTGTAAATAATTAGTTCACTTTGCAATCATCCTTAGCACTATAAATAAGCCACAGGTAAGCTTTCTGTGTGGAGTATAATGGAGGGAGAAGGAAGACTGAGAAGAGTAAGAATTAGAGGGGGGCGAGGAAGAGGACGTGGAGGTGAAGGCGCAGGAGTGAGAGTTTGTGGATGAGGATGAGGATGTGTAAGTGAAGAAGCAAGAGGGAGATGAGAAGGAGGTGAAGGTAGAGGAAGAGGATGAGGAGGTGAGGAAGGAAGAGGAGAACAAGGATATAGAAGGGGAAGGAGGAAGGGTAAGAAGAGTAAGAAATAGAATTACTGATGACATCTGAGCTACATAACATAGTGGATCATGAAATGACCCTGAAGGAAGCTGGCCAATGGGTTCAGCCTAACCTGAGCCATTACAGTGTAGCAAGCATCATAAGGTATAAGGCTATAGTATTATTGAACTTTGAATCGCTATGGGCTGGATCCCTGTGTATGACCTCAAACTGACACCTTGTGCACAGAGAAACCAAAACCCAGATGTGTTTTTCATTGATACCATCAGTGTGTAGTTGCTGCATTGTGTGCTAATTACAGTGTTTTCTGATCGCTTAAGCACATTTTTTGCACCTATTGGCTGTTTTTGCAAAACTCTACACACGAAAAACAAAACCTTTCACCGAATTAACAAAACATTGTAGATACCTTGCAAAAGCTAACACATCTTGCTTAACTATGCAAACCTTTGAGAAAACTGTAATATGATGGTTTGTGTTAACTATTTGGTAGAAAAAACACCATTTTTATAAAGGTTTGCAGAGTTAAGCAAGATGTGTTAGCTTTTGCAAGGTATCTACAATGTTTTGCTAATTTGGTGAAAGAAACAGCCAATAGGTGTAAAACACACACACACACACACACACACACACACACACACACACACACACACACACACACACACACACACACACACACACACAAATATATATATATACCTTATATACCTTTCCTCTGCTACCAACAGCACTTTGCTGTTAGGAAGGTACAGAGATCTTTATTTTGCAACTGTTTGGTCTTAACAGAGTGACCAAGGTAGGAAGCAAACACACACACATACAAACCAGCTTTGATATGTTTAACACGCTTATGGTTAACATGTATGGACACATTATGTTGATAGCATCAGCTCATTAATACTAAAAAGATAATGTTATTAATGTTAATTACCTTGTTCTTCTACCTTTCTGTGATAAGAACCACTAGCAACAGCCACTGCAACATTTTATTGCAAGTTACAACACTACCTTACTTCTGAAACGGTAGGCTAGCCTACCCTTACAAGCTGTCCCATTAAATTATTATTTGAGTGAGGGCAGTTATTCTTGGCTGGGCAGGGTTGAAATTTTCAGTAAACACAACTGAAGTTGTCAATATTTAAAATATTGAAAATGGTGGACCCGCCTCTCTGCAATTCTCTCCTCTCTTGTGATTGATTGTCAGACTGAACCAATCACAAACATTTCTGGACAACTTTGAGTAAAGAAAAGTCCCACCTGCAACAGCTTCAGATGTCCTCTCTCAATCAGTAGTCATTGATTAACATAAAGTAAGTTTCTGTTATAAAATATTCTAACAATATGTCAAGACCTTCTACATTTCTGTTTCTTAGGGAGAGAAGAATACTGATGAGAAAAAAGTGAAAAAAAGGAATTCAAATTATAGCCAAAAGAGTTTTATTTCAATGAAACAGGATACACACACTTCTGCTACAGTGAAATGTATCTGTTTATGTTTTTAAAAAAGAATCACATTTGGCTCCTAAGCAGTCTTTCACAGGACCTTTCTTTGATGCATGTCATTGTTGTAGCACTGGTTTTGTGCCGTGTGTGTGTGTTTGTGTGTGTGTGTGTGTGTTCACTCCTCCAGATCCTTCAGTTCCTCCAGGGCATCTGTTAAACTGAAACATAAATTCACTTGTTAACTGTCAAAGTAGTAAGATTGATATTTGATATGTCATCATCTGACTGTCTGACTGACAGAAAGACAGACAGACAGACATACATTTTCTAAACACACAAAATATGATACATGTGTACAAATATATTGTGTGTGTGTGTGTGTGTGTGTGTGTGTATGTGTGTGTGTGTGTGTGTGTGTGCATGTGTATGCGAGTGTGTGTGTGTGCGTATGTGTGTGTGTGCATGTGTACGAAAGTATGTCATTAGAAAACTAGGCTAGAAGCAGGTGAGCGTGACAATGAAAGGCTATACTCTGCTCCCTCACTTGAACTTGGCTTTGGGCTGGCCTGATTGCGTGCGCATGTGTATACGAGTGTGTGTGCATTTGTGTGTGTGTGTGTGTGACAATCAAAAGCTATGCTCACTCACTTGAACTTGGGTTTGGGCTGTCCTGGTTGCTGGGGCTGCGAGGGCTGCTGGTGGGGGGAGGGTGCAGGGTCTCCTCCCTCCAGTAGGTGGCGATAGGTGGCGATCTCGGCCTCCAGCCGCAGCTTCATGTTGAGGAGCGCCTCGTACTCCTGGCCCTGCTGGGTGACCTTTGACCTCAGGTGGCCCAGCTCCGCCTCCAGCTGGCGGATGATGTCGTTGTACTTCTCCATCTCGGCGTTGGTGCACATCTCTGTGCTCCGGAGCGTGTCGTCTAGGGACGCTTTCTACGGTTACAAAACATAACAATCATGATGCTATCAGTGGCAGACTAACTGTTTACAAAACACTGACATTTGTTTTTACTGTCACTCACACTCACACACACACAGACATACACACACACAGAAAAATGTTTTACTATGTGTGTCATACAAATTATAAAAGTCAGTACCCAGACCTCACCAAAAGCTTGATTTGTGTCCTTGACTGTAAGTCACTTTGGATGAAAGCATCTGCTTAGTGTAATGCAATGTAAAGTAAAAAAGATTGCTAATATGTGACCTCAAGTCAGTGGTATTATGGAGGGTAAATACACAAAAACGGTATTTATACACCTTTTAATATACCTTTTATTTGCTTACACTCTTTTCCATGAGTATTGCTGCTAAAATGAAAAACAAAAGTGATGGTCTGAGACACCACTTTGATGTTTGTTTCCAGTTGAACAATTGGTTGGAACCAACCAAACACAGTATTGTTTTGTTTTTAACGAGTACACACACTACATGGATGTCTGCAGAAACTAATGGGAGAATGTTTTAGGCCTAGATAGAAAACTGAAGGACCACACCTTCAACAAGCCCTTGTCATGTAATATTTCTGACATATACTTCTGCAAACCAAGCAGGTAATTCTAGACCCAAATGTGCTGATCACATTGTCATCATTGTGAATGGGTGTGTGTGTTTTTGTCCGTGCATGTGTGTGTGTGTGTGATTGCGTGGGAACCTGTTGTTCGGCCCCTTGAGGATTTTATTTCTCTCAACATCTCTTTTTTGTGGAGAGCCTTCCTTGTTCTATTGTTGTGTTATATATGCCAATCAGAAACGCTGGTACAAAAACAATGATTAGTGTGTGTGTGTGTGTGTGTGAGAAAGAAAGAGAGAGAGCAAGAGAGTGTGTGAGAGAGAGTGTGTACTGTATGTTCATGTGTGTGTGTGTGTGTGTGTGTGCGTGTGTGTGTGTGTATGTGTACCAGGCTCTGTTGGGAGCCCAGCTCTATCTCCAGGGTCTGGATCCTTCTCCTTAGTGTGTGTGTGTGTGTGTGTGTGTGTACCAGGCTCTGTTGGGAGGCCAGCTCTATCTCCAGGGTCTGGATCTGCCTCTTCAGTGTGAGTGTGTGTGTGTGTGTGTGTGTGTGTGTGTGCATGCATGCGTGCGTGCGTGCGTGCGTGCGTGCATGCGTGCGTGTGTTTGTGTGTGTGTGTGTACCAGGCTCTGTTGGGAGGCCAGCTCTATCTCCAGGGTCTGGATCTACCTCTTCAGTGTGTGTGTGTGTGTGTGTGTGTGTGTGTGTGTGTGTGTGTGTACCAGGCTCTGTTGGGAGGCCAGCTCTATCTCCAGGGTCTGGATCTGCCTCCTCAGGTCATTCTTCTCCATCTGGGCGCCTTGCAGCGCCTCTGTGTTCTGAGACACCTGCACCTGCACCTCTGACATCTGAGATGGACACACACACACACACACACACACACACACACACACACACACACACACACACACACACATGAGTGACACAAAAACATCATGGGAAGGCAGCACAAGAGACTGGATTCAAAGGCTGTGAAACAATTATGCATTGTTAAAATGAAATTAATACAGTACTGTATTAGAAAAAAAGGTGTCTCTGTGTGTGCATGTGTGTGTATGTGTGTGTGTGTGTTTGTGTCCGTGTGTGTGTCTATCTGTGTGTGGGGGGTGCGTAAAAAAGATGTGTGTGTGTGTGTGCGTGTCTGTGTGTGTGCATGTGTGTCTGTTTCTGTATCTCTGTGTGTGAGAGAACATGCAAGCATGTGTGTGTGTGTGTGTGTGTGTGTGTCTCATACATACCTGGTTCTCATGCCACATCTTCAGCTCCTCTGCGTTCTTGAGCGCCATTTTCTCATAGTTGCCTCTGATGTCCTCCATGACCTGCGAGAGGTCCTGACCCTTGGGCGCGTCCACGTCCACCTGCACTCCTGACTGCGAGATCTGCCTGAGCAGGTCAGACACTTCCTGTATGGGGTAGGCACACAGGAAGAGGAAGTGAGAATCTGCAGTGATGGCAGAAATGTTTCCTCTCTGATCTGATTTAACCTCTGATGGAAGCATTGAGCTGAACAATTGATGTCTACTGCATGGTTGTCATGGTGTTTAATTCACAAACAGTACAATGTGGAATTTTAGAATCTTGGAATACACTGGTGTGTAACCCATTCTTTAATGGAATTTCCAAAAAATTGGAATTGCCTGCTTGTGGCTAAGAGCTAGTCACTCTATAGCGTCCTGACTCACGTTCTCATTGTTAAAGCTAGTTACTCTGCAGTGTATTAAGCTAGTCTTGTAAGGATACTCTGCATTGTCTTAAAAGGGCCATATTATGCAGAAGTACATGTTTTTGGATTGTCATTTGTGTCTGCACTGCTCCAATGAACACTCCAAGCGCCGACCCCGCCCATTCATTCATTTCCTGTGAGTAAGTTGAAAGATGCGTGCGGGAACTTCTATGAAACGTGTACAGCCACTAACAACTGTACTATAATACACAAGTTAGTTTTATTTTTGTGTTGGGGCATTTAATTATGTGGTTGCCATCGGGGTGTGAAGGGGATTTTAAGCAAAATAGTAAAAAGTGCTCCAGGAAAACATCTACCTACCCTGCCCTTAAGCTAGTCTAATAAGGTCACTGCACCATCTTAGTCTTAGTCTAGTGAGGACACTCTGCAGGGTCCTGGTGACTCACGTTCTCATGGTTCTTCTGGAGGAAGGCCAGCTCCTCCCTCACAGACTCGATCTCGCTCTCGATATTCATGCGGCCCATGTTCGTGTCGTCGATCACCTTCTTCAGCCCAGCGATGTCTCCCTCCACAGACTGGCGAATGGCCAGCTCCGACTCAAACCTGATGTGTACGAAACACACAAAACACACATGCAGCTTACATCCCCTTTGGGAACATATACATATGCAAAGCATGGCTAGAGACATGGAGCAATGCCATATATGGTGAGACATATGGAAATACTCTGTGAGAAATATGTGGCACAAAAAAACAGCTCCGACTCGAACCTGATGTGTACAAAACACACATGCAGTAAACTGTACATCCCCTTGCGGAACATGTACATACATACACAATCAATAGAATACATGCACAATCATTACCACGTATATGCAAAGTATTTACAAGCATGACTGGAGACATGTAGCAATGACACATATGGTGAGACACATGGGAATATTTTCCCAGAGCAGGGACACTACAGACACACACACTTTCTTCTTTCCTAAGACAGTCAAGTCATTTTGTTTTTTTGACAAAGTTATGTCAGTGTGACATGTCATAAACTCAAAGACAGAAGATGACCTCTTGGTCTTGAGTGCTTCATGCTAATATGTCTGAGTGTATTCTAATTTCTAATTTAAGTGTATTCTAATTTCTAATATGCGGCACACAAAAAAAATACACAGGACAGTCAAGTCATTTTGTTGTTTTGACAAAGTTACGTCAGTGTAATATGTCATGAACTGGACACTACATGGTAACATAATTCAAAGATAGAAGATGACTTCATGGTCTTGAGGGCGTTATGCTAATATTCCTTGTGCAAAACCGGTTGCACTGGATACTGGCGGATAGGGGGCAGTTGGTGCATGGTTTACACACAAACACATGAGGCTGCATGGACACACACATGTCTAGGCAAAGTGCATGCAAATGTTGATGATGATTATGATGACGATGATGAAGATGAGTGACTCACTTGACTCGGAAGTCATCAGCAGCAAGTCTGGCATTGTCTATCTGCAGCACCAGGCGAGCATTATCTACTGTCATGTCAAACACCTGTAGACACACAAAACAGCCTTATATGAACATGCTTCACACGTATACATGTACACATATAAACTGCACATAAACATGCATATAAATACTGCACATACACATATAAATATACATACATAATTAATAAATAAGATTTCTGCTGTCATTATACTGACGGAAATACTTCAAATTAAGTGCCCACACTTTTAAGGTTAATTTAATTGTAATATCTTGTAATAATTGTGCTCTAAAACACAGCTATCTAAACAACATGGTTTGGTTTGTACATGTTGGCTGCGTGTTGCTGTGTGTTTCAAATTATAGCTCTGGAATGGTTTGGAATCTGTGTTCCCGTATTTCTGCTTACGAAAACAAAACGACTTTTGGACAAGTTTTGTAATTGCCTCACAAATTTGATTGATTTTTTGCCTGCTAGAGCAAAACCTCAAACAGGGATATGCTGTAATTGTGTCCCTTATTTAGAAGGATGAATCCACCCCAGCAACCCCAGCAACCCCAGCAGCTGTAATTCATCTCCAAAACCTGCTGAAGAGTTAACAAAGGAATGAGTTGCATAACTCTATAAACAGCGTAACTTTAAAACTAGTTTCCAGAAGTTCCTCTTGGAGATCATATGACAATCTGAAGCTGTGTGTGCGTGTGTGTGTGTGTGTGTGTGTGTGTGTGTGTGTGTGTGTGTGTGTGTGTGTGCGTGTGTGTGTGTGTGTAACATCTGTTTGGCATTACGTCCCTTAGTCAGAACTTCTGCATTAAACAGGCCTGGCAACGCCGCCAAATGTTTGGAGGAGAAATTTGGGAACAACAACTGTGTTTGTGTACGTCCGTTTCCATGGACACCCACGTAAGTGAGGAGGAAGCTGACCAATTTTCAGAAAAGATGTGAAAAAAGGTGCCAGAGAGTGAGAAAGAAAAAAAAGGAGAAGGAGAAGGAGGAGGAGGAGTGAGAAAACGGGGGAAACACACAAAGCATGCCACACCCTACATTGAGCAGAGAGGAAATGTGATAGTTCACAGCAACTCTGTCCTCTGGCCGCCGGGGAGTGGGGGGGTCTCATGCCTGTCCCATGAGGCACAAGTTAGCCCTCAGCACAGATCAACCAGACCTATAGTCACCATAATTAAACTCGCAGATTACAGTCATTAAGTTTTAAATAGTTCTTTGCGTAGGACATTGACTAGACAGGCTACTGGTTTGGGGAATTTTAAAGTAATCTGGTGCATTTCATCTTGATGGCTTGCTTTGGGGT
>CM059267.1:27742044-27829544 GCA_030347295.1 Setipinna tenuifilis | reverse complement strand
TTTTTCGATTCAAACATAACCTACATTTAATAGTTCTTGGTAATTTTGGGGTAGGTAAAGGAGGCATCTGGAGTTACAGCAGCTGGTCTGTTGAAGTCTGTGTTTCTGTCTTTCACTGTCATTTTGCTGTTACTCTCAAGGACAAGGGAATGAAATGAAGAGGAAAAAAACTAGCAATGAAAAAAGGGAGAGAAAAAATCTTGTGTTGCATGAGTCACACATCCCCTTTTTGGCTTTTTTCCCCTCCCAAGTTGTGGACATTCCTGTTGTACAACTTGATGAGTCTCTTGTGACTGTACAGCAGCTCCCGGCACCCTGAGGAAGATGAGAAGAAAAGCGAACTGTTCTCCACAGTCGGACATACCCTAGTAATTGTCAGTGTCAGAGGGGTGAAGCCGAAGAGTGTGAAAGGGCTGGCCATGAAAAAGCCCCCTAATTTATACGCCCAGCCATATAACAACAGGGCGTTTCATGGCATGGGCACTGGAATATAACAGCTTAATCAGAGAGAAATAGCCAAAGGCGCCTGTGTCCAGTATTCGTTAGCACTTTTAGTTGGTTATAATCATGCTGTCTGTTAGAATTAAAACAGCACCAAATCACATTATGCCAAAGCTTTGTCTGACTGAGGTAACCATCGACGGGGTGAATGACAAAACCAGGGTGTGGTTGTAGCGGACAGAACAGGAAATAGTGACAGTTCAGGAAAAGGAGTAATTGCTGCCAGAGGCCAAGAATGTGAGAGTATGAATAAAAATGTTGAAAGAGGAAGGTAAAGGAGGACATCCTTGATCATTATAGATTGTAGCCTGCAGATGACACTTCTTAGAAAACATGTATGCAATTTTTATGGGCAGGAAAAAAGTGATGTTCTGAGGCTGTGAGAAAAAAAGCTGCAGAGTACTGTGTCATACACAGCATTTTCTCAAAATGTGGACGTCTCATCCACTCCTTTAGGTGGCGCTTTCATATTAACGACAAGACAACCCCCCTTGCTAACCACAGGAAGTATGTCTTCTTCTACCGTCTTCCTGTGACGCAGTGTTGTCACGCTAGCTAGGTTATTGATTTAGCAACCGGACGACGTGAAAGTAACAAGGTTAGTGTGTTAATATGTTCTGCCTATTTGGGTCAGATTGGTCTCACTTAACCTCTTTTTTTATTTCCCTTACTACATTGCTAGAGGTATGAGTAGCTAGTAAAGTACAATGAGTAGTGTAGAATGTTAGATGACCTAGTTAAGAACTGTTTATCCTTACGTTACACGAATTGAATGTTTAACGCTAGCTAATTGTGCTAAATCCGCTTTGACTGAAACTAGTGGTGTATGTTGTTTTCGATGGTCATAATGACTCAATGCTCGGGGTGACTGTAATACAGTCTCTGCCTACGTAATTACCGTGTTGTAGATGTTTTTGTAATTTGTAAAATAATCACATTAGCGACTGGTACATGCTAGCAACGCATTGTAAGACAGGAAGTTTATGTACGCTCAAGTGCGTAGGTAATGTATATTCAGAAAAACAAAAGATATTTTAAGGCCTATGTGTATGTATAAAGTGGTATTTTAATAGTCAGATACTATCACTTTATGTATAAAGTGATATTTTAATAGTCACATACTAGTAGTATGTTCTGGTGTAGACTGTTAAATACCTCAGATTAACCCGCCTATCTCTGGACAAAAAAACCCAACCCATTTTCTGTCGTCACCATTGTTTACAAAAATGATGTCTGCTCAAAACATACATGCATCAGAAGCATTATCATTCCGTCCAAACTGTATCCAAAGCCAGGTTCACACATGATTTAGCCTGCCGCCATCGCTAGTGTTCACACCAGGCAGTTTGTTTCCCTGTTATCAGGACTGTCGTATACAGCCATGGGACTGATCCTGTGCATACAAAGTCTCACTGATCGAGTCACAAAGATGGCCTGTGGACACTGAAGTCTTTTCGCTTCAATGGCCCGTGTTAGGCTAGGCCTAGGGAATTCAGCCAAAAATTGATGAAGGGAATTTCAGAGGGCTGGTTTGCCCTGCTAATTTCGTGCTGTTACTGGTGGAGGTAAGATGGAACATAGAGCTATTTCATGGCTGGACATGGGAGGGGAACAAGGACATGCTTTAGGGAATCACATGGTGTTTTCAGCAGGCCCATTGTGTTATGTCCTGTGTATGCACAAACTATACCTAACCACTGGGAATTAAAAGTAGGCAGTGCAGATGGGGTCTCCCACAAGTAGGCCTTTCTCCCAGAAATGTCCCATGAACATACACAAGTTAGGTTGTGTCCTGGAAATTGTGGGTTAAATCTTGAACAGTAATGTGAACTTGGCTTACGATAGGTAGCTAGACCTCCAGTGTCTTAGACACTGCGCTATCTATATTCCTGAAATGATGTTCCTTCTTCAGTATACAGTGGAAATAAAAATGAAGGATGCTTGCACCCTGACCCTGCTTTACTGTTAAATAGTATGTGCTCTGTATGGTGAAGGCAAGTTGGCTTATATCCTTGTTTTTCCCTTCCAAGCATGGAGACGAAGGAGGCTAAAGGAAATGCTCCAAAGAAGTTCAAGAACGCCTCTGGCGTTCCAGTTAAGGTAAGGCCCATTTTTTCACATTTGCTGCCTCAGCTTTTCAAGATTTGGATCTTTGCCTCCTAAATGAGACGGGTAATCCTGTAGCTTGCTATGAACAGGCATGCCTAGTTCCTCACCAGTCATTACTAGTGTGAAAACTGTTTGGTCACCTGCAGTTTTCTACAGCTGGTTTTTGAGCAGACTGTTGTGACACAGAAGCTTGTCACACTGACTGAGAAGCAAATGTTGGTGAATATCACATTCATCATCACCATCATCACGCAGCTGTGAGAGAGTAGTGTCAGTGCAGTTAAACTGCATTCACCCAGTTGCTATGTAGTTTTTTTGCAGCATCAAGCAATTAAGTCTTGAGTGTTAATTTAGCTCTTGGTCTCAGTTGCCATTCAGTATTCATGGAGTTTCCATGTAAGACCAAAGAGTTTTGAGGGACGCTCTTGTCAAGCTTCTTCAAATTGAAAGCCACAAACATAAGCTCTGCTGCCACAGGCTATGTCATAATGCAATGAATAGCCGTGGCCAGACAGCTAGAGAACATGTATGGGCAGTGCACTCCGTGCCCAGTAACCTCATGCTCCTTAGCCCGTAAAGCTAAGGGTGTCTTCCTGCTCCTGTGTAGCCTGTGCCTCTGGGCGCTGGACACTAAACAATGGTAAGTTCCTATCTGACCCTATAGAGGGCGATGTTTCACATGCTTATTTTGCATCATGAGTTACTCAGAAGTCTTCACAGACAGTCCTTTCTAAATATATTGGCCAATGATAATGTTTTGCTCTAGTGATGTGTCTTTGCACAGACCATTGGTGGTTTGAAGTACCAGTTGGTCTAGTTGAGAGCATAGCTCCTTTTCTAAATTGGAGGAGAGAGACAGAGGAGAGAGAAAAACAACAGAGAAGGAGGTGACAAGGTTCTTGTCCTCCAGTCTCACTGTATGTCTAATGCCTGTGTGTGTATGTGTGTGTGTCTCTTTCTGGCCTCTTTGTTTTTTGGGGGTGACTGACAGAAACGCCAGCAGCGCTTCAGTTCGGACATAGGTAAGTCACGGCCTGTCTGCAGGACACGGCTGCGCTTCTAACGGGCAACCTTACTGACCTTTCTGACCCCTCTGGTGACCTTCATCAGAGGCCTTCAGTCACCAGTATCTGCCTCCCTGCCTACCACCCCAACCCCCACCCCCACGCGGTCCTTCTCGAAGGTTGCTGTGGCAGACGGGAGGGGAGGGTGTCCTTTCTGAGGGTGCCCAGTAGGGGGCGCTGGGGGGCTGGCTGGTTGGACCTGTAAAGGTGGGGGAGTAGCGTGTGGTTGTGTCTGACAGGACTGATGCCATGCACTGTGTGCTATTCAAATGAGCTGTGCTGGTGTCTGACCTTGGGCATTGCCAGCCTCTGTGTGAGATGCTGCACTGTGCCACTCTAGATGGCAGTGGGCATCCTGTGTGCATCTTACTCTTCTATTGTAGTGCTGCATGAACAGTGCTCTGAAGGCTTTGCCCCCACCCTGACCTCTTTTGCTCATTTTCATGGTGTTTTTGGTATCAGCCAGGCCTTCCAGTTAGGTATCTTTTTCTGCTTTTTTTCCTGAACTTAATCAGTAGGCTAACAGTCAAAACCAAATAGGCTGTGTGTACTTGTAAGCATCAAACTGACTGGTAACACTACCAGCCTTTGGAAGCTCTAAAATAAGCTCTATGAATGACTCAACTTGAAAGAAACACTCCTCCCATCCAACAAACACTGCCCAATTCAACATGGTTTCCCCAAAACCACCTTTTGGTTTTTATAAACAGTGTCAGCATGGAGATCTGCCTGTCGGCCATAATCACGTTTGTGGGTGTGGCCCAACTTCTCAGGCTTCCGAGACTTCCAAGTATTTGGATGGGATTCCCTCAGAGCTTCTGCAGAGCTGATTCGCTTGCACCGGCCGGGCTCCTCCCTTGCTCACTGGTGTTAAGACGAGTCTCCTGCAATAACAACAAAGTGCTCTTGGGAATCTAAAATGGCAAGAAAGTCTGTAAACATATTCATTTCTTTAAATGAAATGAGTGCCCAGAAATTGCTATTTATGCGTCCGTTAGTTTTTTTCCCCACTAGTTCACAGGTGCACACTAAGCACTCAGTAAGTGCACTGGTTTATTGGTACGCTCACTGTTGTCCATCCCCCATTCAGTACTGGCAGTAGAGTGAGCATCAGGGTGGGGTCTCTCAGCCTTAGCCATCACGTGTGCCTGTGTAAATATCGTTTGTACATGCATCAGCAAAGAGCACTGTGTTAGGAAGGGCTTGGTCCTCGGAAAAAAAAACAGCCATGGCAACTGTAAACAAACCCTTTTTTCCCACCAACCCTCAAAGTTGTCATGTTAAGATGGATTGAGTGTTTAGTAGTATGTTTCCCCTGCATTGTGTGCAGTTGGTACTATTGAAATGCTAGGCTAACGTTTCCCCACATCCACACCAGCCAAAGATTTCAGATCCAACCCCAGAATAATTACCTGATGAGCTGCTAGCTTCCCCCATTACCTCTTTAGCAGAGCCTCCTTCCTGGAACGAGTACATCATGTAGGCCTAAAGGAGTCAGCAACTACCCCTAGATTTCAGTTTATAGTTTATGTGCTAGTGCTTGTGTGTATGTTTGTGTGTGTGTACGTGCACTTGCGTGTGGGACTGTCTGTAAGTGCGAGTCCATGGGAAGAAGAGGGAGAGATGGCCCTCCCAGTGCTGGAGGTCTGATTGTGTGTTTGTGTTGACTTCTGCCGCCTCCAGTGTTCACTGGGAAGAACGGCAGCATCCAGACCATGCCCTCCCTGCAGAAGAAGCTGTCCGAAACAACAGAATGCCTTGTTGGTGAGTCCCATGACATTCAATTACTGTGTTTGCACATTTAAAAACAGTTCCTTGCCTTCAAGGAAGCAAAGACGATTTATGTGTAGTTGTTTCTAAAAAAAAAACACTTTTTAAGCAGTAAATATAAAGCAGTCACATTGCTGGGGATAGAGTTGAATTTGTGTGGTAACCTGTGCAGAATGTGCAGATATTTTTCTCATGCTGAAACACCATTCATATTTAAAAAGTAAACCATCATGTAGGATATCCAGAGTAGTCAGATTTTGTGCCTTGGCTTTGCCAAAGAATCCTGAATTTCTTCAAGTATCTTTGTCTTGGCTGCCCTGACTGTTTCACAGTTTATATAAATGTCAATGTCAAGTATATGGGCAAATCCAAAACATTCACTTTATTATAGTGCAGTATGTGGTGAATCAGTGGAATGGACATACTATATGGTGTGCTAGAATGTAAACGAGTGGACTTCTCTGATGGAGCCGGTGTTTTTCAGTTGTAGTTTGTAATTTTTAACATGTGGTGTCTGTGTGTGTGTGTGTGTGTGTGTGTGTGTCTGTGTCTGTGTCTGTGTCTGTGTCTGTGTCTGTGTGTGTGTGTGTCTGTGTGTGTCTGTGTGTGTGTCTGTGTCTGTGTGTCTGTGTGTGTGTCTCTGTCTGTGTGTGTGTCTTTGTATGTGTCTGTGTGAGTAGGTCTGCAGTATGTGTGGGAGTACAGGAGCCCCAGTAAGTCGGTGCCCCCCCACTACCAGTGCCGGCTGTGCAAGGTGGCCAAGGTCCAGTCGGA
The DNA here is from genome assembly GCA_030347295.1 of Setipinna tenuifilis. Classification (NCBI taxonomy): domain Eukaryota; kingdom Metazoa; phylum Chordata; class Actinopteri; order Clupeiformes; family Engraulidae; genus Setipinna; species Setipinna tenuifilis. The sequence goes on along the minus strand of CM059267.1, from coordinate 27,823,326 downwards.
GATCCTGCCGCACATCAAGGGCTGGAAGCACGCCTTCAGATACCTGGTGAGCTAGAGCACTGCTAGCTGTTGGGCCACCTGAATTTCCTTTGGCAGGATAAGTTTACTCTGACTTTGATCAAGGGCACTTCAGCCATGGATGAAGGTGTAGGGAGTTCACACATTCTTCTTACTGGTAAGGGTGGGATACGAACCTGCAACCTTCCAATCCCAAGACCACACCGTAAGGGATGTGCTAAGCACAGGTGTTGCCACACATGAGTTTTATTTTTAATTATGCTAGAAACAGTATCCTGACTCCATGGGTTTTAGTGTTAGACATGCTACAAACAGTTGCTAGCCTCCATTGGGTTTTAGCATTAGACATGCTAGCAACAGAGCCTACTGTCAATGGGTTTTAGCATTGGACATGCTAGCAACAGAGCCTACTGTCAATGGGTTTTAGCCTTCTTGCTAGCAAGCATGTCTGCCATGTGTAAGATTAGGAGTTTGCCTGGTGCGGGACTGCTTGTCTACAAAAACACAGGTTACACCAACAGACACACACCACATCAACCACTGCTGTTAGTGTCATATTAAAAAAATACACGCAAAACACCAGGCCAGTGCACTTTCAGCCTGTCTCTGCTGTTGCCCACTAAAGCTGTACCATCTGTCATTTTTAGAAGCAACACCATCCCGGCAAACTGACCTGTGAGGAGGACGAGGCCATTAAGGATCTGGCGGTGAGGAAGACCGTCAGAGAGGTAGCCAGAGACGTGGAGAAGGAAGAGGGACAAGGCAAAATTAGGGTAACGCACCTCTACTGTCACTTAGCCTTTTACAAATAGGCACGCCTCTTGATCTGGCCTCTTGATTTTTTTTTTTTGTTGCTCTGCTGCTCTAAGTTCTCATCAAGATGATGATCTGTTAACTTCCGCTCATTTAAAAAAAAAAGGCAAATTTAACAGCCAATCTCCTCCTCCCCTCTCTCGTGCCATCTCTCTTAACGCTTATTCTTTCTCCCTCTCCATCTCTCTGTCTTATTCCCTCCGCCTGCCTCCCTACTTACTCCCTCTGCTGCCCTTTCCTTCTATCTCGCTCTCTCCATCCTTATCTTTCACACATTCAGGTTGTGCTGAAGGAGCCAGGTGAAGTGGCGGCCTTTCAGGGAATGAGTAAGTCATCCACATCAGCACATGCATACACACACACACACACACACACACACACACACACACACACACACCGAGACACGCATACACACACAAACAAACACACCAAGACACACGGCCACACATACACACACATGCATGCACAAGTACACGTCATGTGTACACGTCACTGATGAAAGAGATTCTAACAAGTGTGTTTCTTTGGTGCAGATTCTGCCAAAGCGAAGCCTTTCATGAACCCAGGGGGAGGAGGAGGGCTCCCAGTGGGCCTAGGAGTCGGCCCCCGGCCTGGTACGTTTACCACCCTGCATAACAGGCTAGCTAAAAGATAGTATATATTATGACATAGGAAGCACAAAAGCATAGGTTACAGAAATGTACCTTTTATTGCAACTCACCTCACTCAGGTGAGGTGGTCAAAGCAAAATGTTTTTGTCTACAGAATTAAGCACTGCCAACAAGACACATTATAAGAACTAACCTTTATTTTGCGAATTATGAGGCATTGCACATTTTTTACTTTTTCCAAAACATCCTGTCTGCAAAGTTCACTGTAATTGGGTGTTATCTGTGCTGACTCTGTCCTATCAACGACTGTCTCTCTCTCTCTCTCTCTGTCTCTGTCTCTCTCTCTCTCTGTCTGTCTCTCTCTGTCTCTGTCTGTCTTTCTCTCTCTCTCTCTGTCTCTGTCTCTCTCTCCCTCCCGCTCTCTCTCCCTCTCTCTCTCAGGTCTTTACGGCTACGGAGAGTTCCCGTCAGGTGGCGGAATGCCCGACTTCGGCATGCGTGACTTGCGGGACATCCGCGACATGCCGGACATGCGCGGCATGCGAGACGGACGGGGCATGCGTGGCGACCTTCCCATGAGTCCTCCGGGGGGGGACATGGGGGGCATGCGTCGCTTCTCCGACGGCGGGCCGTCTCCGCGCCGGGCGTCTGACGGCTTCGGCGTGGGGGGGCCCGGCGAGGGCCTGGGAAGACCCTACATGGACGACTTCCGCGGGGGCGGAGGTCGCCAGGGCAACGACCTCCGTGACCTTAACGACACCATGAGGAGGGGGGGCATGCCAGGCCCGGAGGGGAACAGCATCCCGGCCACTCTGCTGAAATACCTGGTATGAACACACACACACACACACACACTACTGTAGCTACAGCATCCCAGCCACACTGCTAAATTACCTGATACACACACACACACACACACACACACACACCCCGACCACTTCAGCTACAGTATCTCGCACACACACACACCAACACCAGGGATGTGTGATATATCTATATTGTCTATGATTACAGCAACATTCTAGCAGTTGTTACAGAAAACAGAAACACTATCTCATGTAAATAGCTAAAATATTGGACAAATATTTACACTGCTAGCTATTTCAACACTGATATAATTATTCAGTATGCTCTTAGTGTGAACACATGCACAAAAACCCACTGTGCAGATTGCAGTACATTGAGTACACCAGCAGGGTGCACTGTAGTCATTTTTAGGAGCTCATCTGACGCATCTGTATCTGTTGAGTTTTCTGGCTTTAGATAGATCGATAATTCTTTATTGCCACAACAATGTTGGTGGTAATTGTTGTTAAGGTAGCTCAGTCCAAGAAAAAATACAAATATAACATAAATAAACAAGAAGTAGACCATTCAGGTCAGTTCAGCAGTGTTCAGGAGTCTGATGGCTGAAGGGAAGAAGCTGCTGTCTCTGAAACCTGTTGTCTCTGTACAAATGGACATTTTGCATGGAATAGACCATAAGATAAACGTGCTCTGTGGTTTGGATGTGTGTTCCAGGACTCTTTCCGTATCGAGAATGAGAGTGATGCCCAGATCGTTCTGAAGGTCACCCAGAAGCTGACCGATGCGCTGATGGAGTACCGCCTCCGTAGCTTCTCACCGGTAAGGAGCATCCGTCTCTAGTCTTGTGATGCATACACACAACAAAAAACAGAAGTATTACATTACATTACACTTAGCGGACGCTTTTATCCAAAGCAACTAACAAAAAGGAGGACATAAGCTGACAGATGTGTATAGGAACACAGAGTAAGCAGATTTAAGCACCTTTATACATACAAGGAGATGCAGGTGCCTAAGTAAGTTTCCCAGAGCAGGGACACTACAGACATACATACTACACGGGGATAGACTGAGAGAGAGTTGGAAGAAGTACACCTTTTCATCACATCATCCTTATGTGTTACCAAAAAAATGTATTCAACTTTACATTACTTATGCACATTTATAGTATTTTGGTTTAACATGATGCCTATCAGTGGCTGTTTTAGACCTTGATTTTCCAAGTGAGAGCTTATTCGAATAACCACAACATGCATTCATAAGTTTGGATGGAAACCCAGTCATTGTTCCCTACTTAAGTGTGCTTAAGACTTGCACTCAGACCCCAGCCTGTCTCTCCAGCTTCCACACGGCATGTCCGAGTCTGGACGTTATGATTCGGACCTCTCTGAATCAGACTATGGAGACGAGGAGCTCACCGGATTACGCCGCTGCCCTTCGCCACGTGAGCTTCCTGGATTCCGTCGCTGCCCTTCGCCATATGGGAATCCTTTCCCCCTGGACGACGATGGGCTCTGCGCGTCTCCCGACTGTGCTCAGAGTCCGCACGATAAATCGTCGAGGCGTGAGTCTCTGAGGTACAGTCGTGTCTGCAGCTTGGTGCCCAAGCCTCAGGGCCACCAGAGTGTGCCAATGGTGCGTGTCCCTTATGAGGACGTCCCGACCGCACGTGGCAGGACCGCCGGCCGCGCTTCCCCGGTCCACATCACCAGGAGCCCAAGCCCCACAAGCGAACGCAGCATGGAATTATATTTCAGCTTTAGAGCGGACCGCGTCCTGGATGAACACGACGATGGCAGCACGTTCCGGCATGACCATTTGGAGCAAGCTGAAGAGCAGTGCCAGGAAGTGTTCCAGGAAGAACAGTCCCACAAGCCCCCTAACGTGCAGAAGGACCCTCGGATCAGACCCTCTTGGACCCACCCCTCTCCGACCAGAACCACTCCGACCAGAACTTCTACGACTGGAGCCTGTCCCACCCAAGCCTCTCAGAGCAGAACCCAGTCCCACAAGCTCCTTAATGTGCTACAGGACCCTCGGATCAGACCCTCTCCAACCCAACCCTCTCAGAGGAGAACCTCTAGGACGAGACGCCATCGCACCCAACCTTCTTGGACCCGACCCTGCCCTGCACGACCCTCTCCCCCTTCACCCCTCCCTGTCCGTATCCGCACCGTTGAGGGGCCCGGCTGGACCCTGGACTTCTGACCGCATGGCAGCAGGAGGGGAGTCAGACATGCAGTCCTGTGGCACAGTAACTGGGTGTAGGCTACGCTCTCTGACTCTCTGGTTCCCCCTTCTGTCTGAAGGGGGTACCCCTTTCTCTCTGAAGGGGGTACCAACTCAGTGTTGGGAGTTTTACCTCACTTGGCTGACAACTCACTCACGGACCAGTAACTGGGTGTAGGTTACGCTCTGTGAAGGGGGTACCAACCCCCAGTGTTGGTAGATTTACCTCACTTGTTTAAGAAGTCTTGGACTCCGGAGCTATGTGAAACCTCAGCAGGACAAGCTACATCCTCTAGTGCTTCTCAGGCTGTTCATGATGCTGAGCCCTTTTGACCAAATATGGATAGTTGGTTGTTTTCTTCCACAAAAACCCTTGGCATGGTAGCCTGCTACTGCTTCTTAGCTTCTTTCATTTATATATTTTTTATACTTGTTTCGTGTTATTTTGATGGTTTAATGTTAGCTGGAAATGTAAGCCTTGTTGCAGTTTTTTGTTTATTGCAGGGTATAGTGTATGTTTGGGGTTAGGCATTTGTGAGAGGATGTTAAAAGAAATGTTAGTTGTAAGTTTTTATATTTCTAACAAATCTTCCCATCATAGTTTTGAGCAAGGTCTTTGTTTGGCCAAGCTGTCTGTACTACTGATTAAAGAAGTTGTCTTTCCTCTTAATTTGCCCATTTTGTGGATTTACTCAAGAACTGCTTTGTACTTGGCTCCAAAGACCTTTTCTAGAAAAGTTCTGAAGTGTAAATAGTCAACTCTGACAAAAGTCCAGACCCAAAACAAAATTGGTCCAGAGCCTAACTGTAATCAATACCTTACCTTAATAGTTGTGAGTGTGCGTGCGTGCGTGTGTGTGCGTGCGTACGTACACTGCAGGTTGTAGGAACTTTGAAACAAATACATCATGGCTTCTGCTGCAAAAATAGTTCCTTAGCCATGACTATATGAAACGATCAAAAATATTTAAAACAAATAACAATTTAAACTAGAAAAGCACTTGGTGAGCGTAGACCTCCGCCAAAAAACAAATCAGTTCTAAGTTAGGTCAGAAGTGGGCTATCCTGAAAATTTCATTTAAACCCGTTCATTACTTTTTGAGTTATGCGAATAACAAACAAACAGACAGACGGACAAACAAACCAAAGCCGGCGAAAACATAACCTCCTTGGCAGAGGTAATAACAAACAGTGAGAGAACGATTGTAAAAAAATTTTTTTAAAGAAATTACTTTTAAAACTAAGAACAGTTGTACAACATTTTGTATATTGAGGAAGATCATTCCAAAGCTGAGGGACAACCACAGAGGAGGTTTTCCTGAGTGACCTGGGAATGGAGAGCAGGTTTTGGTGGTGGTGGTTGTCCTCCCTGAAATGAGTGGCTGCAGGTTCTTACCTTCATCCCAAATGTATGTTAACCAAAACCTCAACGCTGCATGAAGGCCCATCAGTGCAGTGCAGTTGATTCTAAACGAGTCAGGTCAGGAGAACTATTCTTGATGGTACTTTTTTTGAATGGATTTCATGCCTGTAAAAATCAAAATAAACCATGGATAAAAAAGTCAGGAGAACTTAAGGAACTGTGTTTCTGTGGTTCCTCTTCCCAGAACAAGAGTGCATCTCTCGGACCAATGAACTTCAACAACAGCAACAGTGATCGTTACTCCAGCAGTATGGGTGGTAAGATTCACTTTTTTACTTGGACTGTCTTTTCTCTCACTCTGTCTCTCTCTCTCTCTCACACACACACACACACACACACACACACACACACACACACACACACACACACGCCCTCACAGAGACATAGACACGTGCAGTGACAAGCATGTATGCATGTGTTTCATGATGGGACAATTAGCCTGGGAAACCAGCCCCTCGTACTTCACTTCGGTTAGGGCTAGGGGACAATGGCCATGGCCCCATATCTAGACTGCCCCCTACTGATACTCATTACATGGGGCTTCAGGTATGATTTGGAAAGTGCCTCAATGTCTATGGGGGTGTTTTAGGAGAGTGTCCTAGTATGTGGAGAGTCTCCTACTCCTTACCGTTGCATTTGTAAGATTTTTTAATTTGAATTAAAAAATACATAGGCCTACACACCAGGTAAAATTATAAAAGTAAGTCGAAAACAGGATATTTTGCACAGATACACACCTGTATGCAAATGCTTTGTTACTCACATTCTCACAAACACACATGCATTGCTGTCGTAGCACTGTAACAAACTGAATAGCTTCTGAAATATTATTATTATATAATTATAATGTTATTAAAATATTATTATTACTTTTATTGTTCCCCTCTTTCCTAACTGTAGGTCCTTCAAGGTATTTCAACTAGGAAGCATGAGAGGTTAGGTGCTCCATTTAGTCCCTCCTCCAGCTCTCCTCTCATGCCCACGCTGCAGACGGGGCCCAGCCTGTTGGACCAATCATGGGACTGTTGATGGGTTTATTTTACATGTACATGTCTGGATATATTAGACTTGCCATAGCTTTACTTTATTACAGGGTGTGGTTGTGTGTGTGTGTGTGTGTGTGTGTGTGTGTGTGTGTGTGTGTCACCATGAGATCGGAGTGTTAATTAAAGTGTGTCTTTTCTTAGAAAGATGAAAACCATCATTGTCATGAAATAGTGTTTGTGTTTGCATGATCAGTTTTCTACACTGCTGAATAAAGATTTAAGCTATCCTTTTAATTTGTCTACCTGGATTTACCTTGCATCTGTTGGAACTGACATTTTTAGCAACATATCTGTGCGTACCTCACCAGGTCAGATACCATTTTAGAAAACTATGACTTATTATTTTGCATGACTGGGTATTGTTTTATTTTTAAAGCTTTTATAACTGTTGCACGAGTTGCATATTAATGATGTTATCGTATAGTAATGAACATATTAAATCCTGTAATTGTAATTACCGGCGCACGTATGTCCTGAAATAATCACCACTAATTGTGTACCAGAACTTTAAAATGCAACTGAAGCAGCATAACACACACACACACAAAAGAAAAAAAACGGGAAGGAATAGGGCTGCTGCTGCCCTCTATAATCTTCTTTTGAATATTTCTGGGCTGTGTGTGTACTTCAGAAGCGACAAAGAAAATGTGAATTCTTATCAAAGACAGTTTTGTAAAGGTACTATACTATACAAACATCTGGGTATATGCGCTATAGTTTAAGAATTGAGACTGTGAAGGTCACTGCCATAGCATACAGTAAGATGTAGGCAAAACCCCAACCCCAAAGATCACTTCCGTTTTCTGCCGACTTCAACATTTCACCAGGACTGGAGTGCAGCAGGTGTCACCCTTGAGCGCTGGGGAAGGTACGTTTGTTAGTTACCAGAGTAACCAAGGCTGTCAGCCGCCCGCAGTGAACTACTAGGAGAGCTGCATGGTCGCAATGGTAAAAGTTTCTTGAGGTCTTGATTTGACGACTGTCCAGTGTATGGCACTCATTTATAACAATAATAATAATACATTGTTTTTGTTAGCGCCTTTTATCATGACTCACGGTAACCTCTCATGGCCTGTTTGTTTTCTGAATTGGCCCCTTTATAGTCTGTTGTGCCTTTGTGCCCTGTAGGTGGCAAGTAGCCCATGCAAGTGAGAGATTTAAAAAGACTTCCTGAACTTGACTGGATGATAACTGACACCGCCACTGGCTGTGCTTGTATTTCCAGCACCCCATTGAGTTCTCATCTGCTCCTACACCACGTAATGACTCAAATGCTTTTCACTTTTATTTTTCCAAACCAAACATTTACACTGGCGCAGTCCTTATCATCGAATTTATTTATCTTTAATAAAAATGTAATTAGCTTGCAACAAATGCAGCCTCACCACTCGTGTCACGATCAGCCTGCACCAAGCAAAGGTGACGTGTTGTAAAGTAATCCACAAGCTCATTGGCCGCGGCCCAAGTCAAAGTGTTGATATTTCACTGGATAATGAGACCTTCCTAATCCCTTGATTTTCATATGCGTACATGAAACCGAGAGCACAGTGTTTGCATTTCTCTAACAGTCAGATGTGTATTCAAAATGATCACCATTGATATACCAGAATTACAGCTATTGAATCTTTGCTCATGTGTATTATTATTATTATGATTATGAGCATTATATTTCACTATTTTTCACTTTACCAATTATATTGTGCTGGTATTGCTGACTCTAATGCCTCCACATTTCCAATTTTATTGAGGTTGCGCTAGTATCTAGTATCTACACTACTACTTCTACTACAACCACCAGACCACAGAGAAAATATGAACCACAACACAAGACATTGTCTTTAGATCTCAGATTTATTTGAGCTTGCTGATGTTCTGGTCAAAAATAAACCTGGTTTCAGTAGTGCTTCTTTTGATTTTTTTTGACAGCAGAATACATGGCAGCAGTAAGACTGAGAGAGAGAGACCTAGACCACGAGGGGAATGTGTCAGGGAGGTTGTACTTTTGACCCATGTTCATTTTACAGGCTTTTTTGCCATCTGACATAAAGCTAGTTTACAACTACTGCTGAGTTTACAACTCAGAGAAAGTTATGACGTGTCGTTCCCACGGGGCTCGGGGTAGGGGGTTAACCCCAGTGCCACCACACAGCCTGTAAACACCCAGTGCCCTGAGGACAACACACTCACATGGCCAATCACATGGAGCTCCAAGGTAGCACCGCCCACACGTGATGGCGTCTAATTGGCTCATTAAACTTCCTTGCTTGCGATTACTTTATGCCACTGTAAAATTATGACACGGGGATCAAAATAGAAACATAATGGATTTGTAATGAGTAAGTGCCGTGAAAAGCTGGTAACAGGAGGTCAGGCTCAGGGAATGGGAGTGGGGTTAGTGTTTTGGGGTGTTGGGTTTTGGGGTTTTGGGGTCTCTTCAGTAACGCCTGGAGGTGCTTGACACCACTGAGGATTTGGTGATGGTGGCACCGCCGCTGCCCCCGCCGTAGCCCCCGCCCATGCTGTAGCCGCCGCCGTAGCCAAAGCCAGCACCGCCAGCGCTGGAGAGGCCTCCTACAGGACGGAAAGAGAGAAGATCAATTATGATATTCACACAACTATATATGCCATAAGGCACACTGGCACACTGTATGTCTATGTATGTATGTATGTATGTATGTATGTATGTATCTCTATCTATCTATCTATCTAGAGATATCAATTATGATATTCAGACAACTATATATGCCATAAGGCACACTGTATGTCTGTAGGTATGTATGTATAGATCTATCGTATGTATGTATGTATGTATGCATGCATGTATGTATCTATGTATCTATGTATCTCTATCTATCTATCTATCTATCTATCTATCTATCTATCTAGTAATGTAGATTTTTGTTTAAAATGCTTATTTTAGCTAATGGACTAGTCATCTTGATGGAATAATGAGGTCTGGCTTACCTCCACTGCTGCTCTGCTGGACGTGAATGGTAGCGCTGCTTCCACCGGAGGAAATTCTGTCAAAGAGCACATTTTACATATTAGACTTCTCAACATATCTTAACAATAAAGACCATATCCATCTCTACTCATGGCTTTCTCCGATCACTACATGTCAACTATCAAGTATAGGGAATACTAAGTGCTAGTCAACATCAGTTCAAAAATAACTTGTAACTCCTCACCTGCTCTCCTCTCCTTCCAGCAGCTTCCTGTAGGTGGCGATCTCGATGTCCAGGGCCAGCTTGACGTTCATGAGCTCCTGGTACTCGCGCACCTGCCGTGCCATGTCCTGCTTGGCGCGCTGCAGGGCCTCCTCAAGGTCCTTGATGCGCAGACGGGCGTCCTTGACGGCAATCTCCCCGCGCTCCTCAGCCTCTGCGATCTGGGACTCCAGGTTGCCGCGCTACAGAAACAAGAGAGAGAGGGGATGGTTTTTAAGGACACTTCAGTAACAGACTACTGAATAGTATAGAGCTATTAAAGGCTAAGCCTCAGTGTAGAAAAATTATTTTCTATTGCTAATGCAATGTGATCGAAATTTTCTTAAATCATAATGAGCTTATGATATACTACAATAAGCTTGTGTTGTAATGCAAATCTATTTTCTTCTGTTTCTAACTACATCATGAATTGCATGCCCTATGTCTTCACCTGTGCCTGCAGATGCACCTGCACCTACCTGTGCTTTGACGGACTCGATCTCGTTCTGCAGACGGGCGATCATGCGGTTCAGCTCGGCGATCTCGGCCTTGGTGTTGCGGAGGTCGTCGCCGTACTGGCCGGCTGATGACTGCATCTCCTCGAACTGAGAGGAGAGATGAGGAGAGAGGCAGATGTCAGAAGTGGACCAAGCCAAACTTGGTTAAGGTTGTCAAAAGAAAAGAAAAAGAAGGTCATAGCTCTTCCCATTGTGTTGATGGTGAAATGTTATCTAATGTTACAGTTACTTAATGTGTAGAAGAAACAAACAAGATGAAACTCAAAGAAAATGTATGTAATGGTATCTTTGAAAAATGCGTGAGTGCGTTTACACGTGTTTGGGTGTGTTTCTTTGCATGTGTGTGTGTGTGAGTGTGTGAGAGCGAGAGGAATCAAAAGAAAGTGTTTTCCTCACCTTCTGTTTGTACCAGGTCTCGGCCTCAGCTCTGCTGCGGTTGGCGATGTCCTCGTACTGAGCGCGCACCTCAGCCACGATGGAGTCCATGTCCAGGTTCCTGCTGTTGTCCATCTCCACAATCACGGAGGTGTCCTTAATCTGGGACTGCAGCTCACGCAGCTCCTGTGGGACAAACATCAGGAAGAGGTGACATTTATTTGGTTTGTACATTTGGCAGTTTTATATATTTGTACATTTTTATAATGTTTTACTTCTATTTAACTTCTTTTAACTGCTTTCTACTGTTTTTTTCTCTGTGTACCTGTTGGCTTGCTCTAAATGATATCGCTGTACTCGCTTAGGTGGTAACCATACAGACTTTTATTTCTACTTCAAACACACAGTAGAGACGCACAGTAGCAGGTCTGGTGGGAAAAGTAGGTGCATAAAGCACAGTGATGAACTTTGCATTGGCTTTAGATGACTAATAAAGATAGCAGTCTGTCTGCATTACAGTCTGCCCAACCAGGTAATTAACTAACTAAAAAACATGGCAGTCAGCAGGAGACAGTGGAGGTTATGGATGGTGGGGTAATCTGTGGGAAAAAGAAATAAACAAAAAACGAGCAGGTGACTCACCGCCTCGTAAACGGCCCTGAGGAAGTTGATCTCGTCCTGCAGGGCGTCAACTTTAGCCTCCAGCTCGACTTTGTTCATGTAGGCTGCATCAACGTCCTGTTAGATGGGAAAGAGCAGCAGAGAGATGACATTTAAACTTAAATAAAATCTTAACATAAAATCTTAACATAAAATCTTAATTAAAAGGTTTTAAAAAGTTTCTAAAAAGTTTTAATTTGAGTGGCTGACCTTCTTGAGGAGCACAAACTCGTTCTCTGCACCAGCACGCTTGTTGATCTCATCTTCGTACCTGCAGGGCATCAGAATGTTAGCTTTAGCATTTCTTAGCCATTAGCAACAAGGCTGCTAGCACACAACACTAACACTTAGCTTGAGGTTTAGCGAGCGTGCATTAGCTTATTAGCAACAGCTTTCCTTTGCACTGTGATACATATTACCATTAATATTGCTATGTTATTATTGCTAACATTAGCATTAAAATTGCTATGTTATTATCACACTAGCATAGCTATTAACTAGCAGGGTGACTCACTTCCTCTTGAAGTCCTCCACCAGACCCTGCATGTTCTTGAGCTCGCCCTCCAGCTTGATCTTCTCGTTGCCCAGGTTATCGAGCTGGCGACGGAGGTTGGAGATGTAGGCCTCGAACATGGCGTCGATGTTGGAGCGGGTGGTGGTCTGGTCCTGCAGGAGGCTCCATTTGGTCTCCAGCATCTTGTTCTGCTGCTCCAGGAAACGCACCTGAGGAAGGATTCACACATTGTTACCTGACTGCTCAGATACAGGTGTGTAGCTCTGTACTGTCCTAACCACTTCATCGTAACTGGGGGACATTAGGACTATACACAAGCAGTATGTATAACTAAAGTACATACATTGTGAAATACATTTAAGTGAATGAGACAAGAAGAGAAAGAGCGAGAAAGAGAGGATATGCTTTATTGAGTGTCTGACAATAGACAGAATACTGTGCAAGTATGAACTTGGCTAAAGTAAACGTCTTTTTGTGTTGGGAGCCGCGCCCTAACTTAAGAAAATAATCTGATAAGGCTGTGTGTGGGTGCGTGCGTGGGTGTGTGTGTGTGCACAAGCATGTGGGCAAGTATGTGTCTGTTTGTGGGATAGCATGTGAGAGTGAGTGTGATTCTGTGTGCGAGTGTGTGTAAGTGCGTACATACACATGCACACACACCATCAGTGTGTATTTGCATGTGTGTGTCTGAGCATGCGCCGTCAGTGTGTACACGGTCCACTCTGAGTCTGCATATCTTCTTTCTCTCCGGATATCTCACTCTCTCTTTTGAACGTGGGTTACAAAGTGTAGAAAGTTCTGGTTAAGGTCATAAATTTCTTTTACAGTTTGCCTAGTCTGCCACCAGGATTTACAGCCCTGTAGCACGGCAAAGGTGTCAGCTGGCAATATCAGTTTAATGGAGCACACTGAATGGGGTTGTAGTGCAACTGGGACAAATTTATGACAGAAATTTAGCCCAGGGATTCTTCGCCTCTGGCTGTGTGTGTGTGTGTGTGTGTGTGTGTGTGTGTGTGTGTGTGTGTGATTGCGTGTGAGTGCATATGTGTGTGTGTGTGTGTATCTGTGAGAAAGACAAAGTGTGTGTGTGTGTGTGTGTGTGTGTGTGTGTGTGTGTGTGTGTGTGTGTGTATGTGTCTGTGTGAGTCTAATTCTCTGTCATCACTGAAATATTGCCTGTGCCTAATGAGTAATTCAAACACTAGCAATAAAGATAGGTGTGTCTTTGTGGTGAGTTTAAAGGTGTGTCTTCTGATCACACACACACGCTCACACACACAAAGGCCTTGAATTCGCACCTAAGGGTGTGTCCTGTTGTCTGCCTGGAGGCAATGTGGGTGTTTAAGGCATTTCAATTGAGGAAGAGAAAGCGTGACAAACACACATACACACACACCCTGTCTCTCTCTCTCTCTCTCTCACACACACACACACACACACACACCGGTGTGTGGAGTTTGAGCGTAGCACAAGACGTGAACTTAACCTCCATTGAACATTGCTGGCCATGAAGTTAGCTCTCTCTCACGCACACACACACTCACACACACACACTCTCTCTAGTCCACCTCACATGAGTCATACTGGCTGCCCGAGCTACGCCCATGTTTGTACAGGTGTGTCCGCTGGTCACAGGATCTAGCCATAATATTTTATGTCTACACATGCCCTAAGCCCAGCAACCTGCAGCGGGCACCGGACTACCTGACTGACTAACACACGCTGTAGAGCTGGCACTGATGGCTAACAATACACTACACTGAACACTACACTACACTCACACTAAAGGTGGCACTGATGTACACCCGTGACTTTAAAACTGGCATCCACCTACATACACCCCAGACTCTAAAACTGGCACCCACATACTAGCACCCCAGACTCTACAACTGGCACCTACATACACCCCAGACTCTAAAACTGGCACCTACATACACCCCAGACTCTAAAACTGGCACCTACATACACCCCAGACTCTAAAACCAGCACCTCGAACACCCCTGACTCTAATGTTGGCAGTGACATAAACTACTGTCATTTTAAGGTGGCACTAATGCCCACTTCTGACACATTCTAAGGTGGCATTAATATCCAGTCCTGACACATTTGAAGGTGGCCCTAAGCGGTTATTAACAGACACTAACACTGGCATGTACAGAATACCTCTGACACTACAGCTGGCGCTCATGTACACCCCCTGGCACTAACATCTCTTTTAGTTAGTGCAACATTTAGTGCTCACAGCTTTTATACACACACACACACACACAGTCAGTTATGCATCGCAATGGTGAATCCCCAGAGATGACTAAAAGACACACACAGACAAACACAGACACAAAAATATTTTGTGAGTGACTGGAGGTGTAATGCAAGAGGTTAGTGGTGCCCACCTTGTCGATGAAGGAGGCGAAGCGGTTGTTGAGGGTCTTGATCTGCTCCTTCTCCTGGGTCCTCACGCCATGGATGGTGGGGTCGATCTCCAGGTTGAGGGGGGCCAGCAGGCTCTGGTTGACGGTGACAGCGGTGATGGGGGGTGCGATAAACCCTCCGCCGTACCCGCCACCCATGCTGCTGCTGCTGTAGCCATACGAGCTGCCGCCGCCGAAACCGCCGCCATAACCGCCGCCGATGCTCCCGGCCCCGAAACCGCCGCCCATGCTGGACCCCACGCCGGAGCGCCGCACCGACACGCTGCCCACCCGGGACGAGCCGCCGGGGATGACGGCCGACTGGCTGGTGAAGCTCTTCCTCACCACGGGGCTGGAGCTGCTGCGGAAGCTGACCGTTCTGACTGACTCCATGCTGCTTGTCTGGGAGCGTGTGTGTTTGTGTGGGAGAGAGAGTGAGAGTCACTGGAGCCGAAAGAGGAGGAGGAGGAGGAGGAGGTGGAGGCGGAGAGCAGGCTTACTTCACAAAGGAGAGTCAAAGTCCCTCTGTGTGTCCCTGTGCTGCACACGGCTGCCTTTTAAACACACCGGAGCAAAGGAGGGGCGGGCAAGCAGCACACACACACCCACTTCTGCTCACATACAAACCTCATACCTTACCTGTTGGACAGGTAGGGAGGGATTGCAGGAAGATGGATGTGGCTGCAGACACACCTTATGAAAAACAAAAAAAAATACCCACACACTGCAGACCAAGGTAGATTTTTTATATATGAACCTTCAGGTTCAATATAGCCAATTTGCAAGAAGCATACAATACTGAACCTAAACAACTCACTCAGCCATTTTAAATGCCTTCATACCACTGACCACTGTCATGTATTGGTTGTGTTTCAACCTGAGCAAATACTTCAAAGCTTTGAGATTCCTTTAGGACAAATATCACTGTTCTCTGAAAGCGCCGGAAGACAAGCTATTGGCAAGGTTCTAAGTAGCACTGTTCTCCACTGCTGTATTACTTAGAACTGGTGTGTGTGTGAGTTAACCTTGACTTGTTGGCTTTATTGCTGCTTGTATATTGTTCATTTTTATTTTATGAATGTAAACTCAGGGCATTGGTGTAAAAGAGCTTGATGTTCTGTCAGTTCTGCCTGAATAAACAATGGTTGATGATGACGATGGTGGTGGTGGTGTGTGTGTGTGTGTATCTGTGTGTGTGTGTGTGTGCGTGCATATACATTTCTGTGTCCATGTACGTGTCTCTGTGGTCACACCGTGATGCAATTTTTTTTGCCGAGAAGAGAGGCTAGTGAATCACATGAGTCACACAATGATTTCATTGTTTTGCGAGTTGGAACATGAGCCAGACACACACTCAGAGATTCCCCGGTAGACATGTCACTGCTGTCTCAGGCCTGCAGCGGGAGCTTCAGGTAGGCACTGGTGTCTGTGAGAGCGCCACAGACACACTCACCTGGACAACAGGTGTGCAGGAGGCACTGGAGAACATTAGCACCCGCCTGCGTCACTGCTGGAGCTCACTCAAGGGAGTTACATTGAAATTCCTGCCTGTGTGTTCGTGTGTGTGTGGTTGTGTGTGTGTGGGTGTGTTGTGTGTGAGTGTAGGTGTAGGTGCGTGTGTCTTTTTATTTGTGTTTGTGTGTGTGTGTGTGTGTGTGTGTGTGTGTGTAACTATATAGTGTCACTCCTTCCCCTCACAGAGGGCTGGGCTGTGTGCAGACAGATTAAAAGTCGCAGCGTTGAGCATCTATTAGTCAGGACACTTTATTACCCTGCCCTGCTCAAGCAAATTAGCCACTTCAGCTAACAAACATGGGCTGAGTAGGGCGTGTATGCAAGAGAATGTGTGTGTGTGCGCAACTTTCTATAAGTATGTACAAGAAAAAGGAGGAGGGAGAGGGAGAGGGAGAGAAAGTGTGTGTGTGTATTGGTGTGAAAGACACAAAGAGTAAATTTGCCTGATAGATTGTGTGAGTGTGTGCGTGCATGCGTGCGCGCGTGCGTGTGTGTGTGTGTGCGTGTGTGTGTTGAGATAAAGAGTGTGCATGAATGCATTTGTACTGAATGCAGTTATCGACTTTCCATGTGAACATATCTATATCATCTGTACGTTTGTCTGCTCCAGCCATCATTACTGGGTATTGAGATCACTATCCTTTTCAGTGTCCAGTTCCCACCTGCATTCTCCTGTCTAAACACATTTTGCATCAGTAGCAATTATCACCAAATTGTTTTCACCACTAGCTACTATGCCTAATGAGCACTGTCTGTTTAATATGCTCTTAATATGCTCTCAGAAGACTTTGGTTGACACTTTTATTCAAATCCACATGGGAGACTAGGTGAAACAGCCACAAAAGCCTCACAGGTAAAACAGCCACAAATCTGTACAGGTAAAACATAACAGCACAGACAGCACAGGAAGCCTCAGGACAGGTGTAGGGGCGAAGGGTAGTTGTTTTTCTTTTCTTTTTTCTCTTTTTTTCTTTTCTTTTCAGAGGGTTGCCAAGGCTAGCGGAGAGCAGAAAAACACAAATCACGTTGGGTGGGTCTGTAATCTCTCATAACAATGGCCTTCCCTTCAAAGCATTCAGCATGTTTGGCAATCTAAAGGCCCAGTAGCAGCTAACAGATAGCAGCACACAACTACGACAAATCTGTGCAAAAAAGCTGTAAAGACCTCGGGATCATAAAAGACCTAGGCATCATAAAACTGGCAGCATTGCTTCAAAATGTTTCCTTGTGTTTACTGTAATAACAGTATTTTGGATATTTTTTGCTGTACATTAAGTCACGATCACATCAATAAACTGGCACATACATTATTGGCACACCACATTGGGAGTCCATTAATGCAGTTTCAGAAATCACTGTATAAGCAGTTGTGTCTTATTCCTTCTCTAAAAAAATGGCTTCATCACAGTCTTCTGAATGTGACTGAAGACTGAAAGCTGTAGTACCATGTTTGAATTATAGGGGTCACCTCTAGAAAGGACTTTGAGGTTAAAGTTAAGGGATGGTTGCATTCACTGCATATCGTTGGGTTCACTTTCGGCACTGGAGAAAAGGCTTCAGAAGTCATAGCATAATTCACATTTAGTTGCATAGAACAGGCTTAAGTCTCCTGTCTCTCTCAACTAGCATAGAGGATGCCAATGGCTAGTTCATTCCATTGATCTCAATGTTAATTATCTGGTCATTAAAATAATGAATTCTAAAAAACATTCACCCCCCTCAGAGTTATCAAAACTACCGAAACATACCAAAACTTTGTTTTGAACCAGGCTGTAAATATCTTTATTTTTGCTGTGAAAATTGACTTTTTAACATGGGAGTCTATGGGGAGTTGCTCGCTTCTGCAGCCAGCCCCCAAAGGATGAAAGAGGTATTGCACCTTCAGAACTTTAATTTCCGGCTTCGTGGTTCAGCCTGGAACGTTGCCGCTTGCTCTTCACACCACTCGTGTCTGTCGTCTTCAGTCTGACCTCTGATTCCTGGTCCTGTTCTGCAGGGGTGCGTGTGGGTGTGTGTGGTTGGACAGGGGTGCGTGTGGGTGTGTGTGGTTGGCCAGGGATGCGTGTGAGTGTGTGTGGGTGTGTGTGGTTGGCCAGGGATGCGTGTGAGTGTGTGTGGGTGTGTGTGGTTGGACAGGGGTGCGTGTGGGTGTGTGTGGTTGCTCTTGGTGGCTGGGTGTGGTGTCTTGTCAAGAGGGGCAAGCTGGACTAGGACCTTGTCATCACCACCACACCCCACCCCTTCACCACCCCACCCCCTACCCCCCATGACACCGAGCACACACCCTTTATCTCTGTCGACACGGCGCCAAGTGTCGACAGATGCTGCGATGCCACAAGGCATGCTGGTATGCGGAGGAGCCACCCCGCAATGCTGCCGACCTGGTTCTGTGTTGTGTTTGCGGAGCAAAAATGTCCCAAGAAACTTGTCACCTGAAGGCTCGAGGGGACTGTTTGTCAGTGCCAAGTAGCACCCAAACATGTTTGTCACAAAAGTACTGTAGCCTTCAGCAAAATATAGATTGCCATCAGATCTTTCGGAAAATAGTACCCATACAGACAACAGAGGCCTGCAGTTACTCTAGGCTGGACACATGTTTTCTTGGTGCAGGATATTAGAACCAGAGTTGGGTAAGCTCAGCTCTGAAGAGTAACTGTACTATGTATTGGTCCTGCCTGTGCAGTTAACACAGGTGGTTTTACATGCACTGGAACAGTGACACTGCTTTTAGAACAATCATGTTGTCACTTTATTGCTGCTGTTGACCATGTGCAGATTTGGTGTTGTGTGCTATGTGCACTATTGTCAGTTTTGGGTTTGTCACCTCACTGCTGCTGTTGATTATGCTCAACATGGGTTTGTCCTGCTACCTCTTACTGTGCAACACCTACAGCATAATGTGCAAGCTCTACCTCATAGTGCAAAATTGGCATTTAGTGCCACTGTACGTAGCCATTTACCTTTTACGATTTATTATGCCCTTGTATCTACTGCCTTCTGTCTTGTTTCTTGTTTCTACAATGCTTTCTTGCTTGACACTTGACACTTAAACACTTTTTACCTTCCACCATTGTGCCCTTGCTGTGTAATTGTACAGACAACTGTTCAATGACAATAGAAGTCTTTAAATCTTAAAGTCTTTACGAAATAGCTCATGTACCTGCCTGAAGACTTGTGATAATTACAGAATCAGCTGGTTTAGTAACTGGCTAGATGAGACCTGCACTATGGACCTTTACTTTCCAAAACCAGGTTTCTTGTCTCTGGTGAGAATGCAGAAGGCCACCGTAGGGGAAATATGGTTCATGGTTCACAGCACACCAGGGTAATACCATGGGAAACAAAACAAGTGATCTGTCTCGCAAATGACATTTCAGACAAACTAGCAGATCTGCTTAAAAAATGAACCATATGCACTGGGCTACCTGTTCTCAAACAATTCAATAAAATGCTGTGTGACTTACCACATGGTATTTTGCTGAATTGTTTGACAACAGTTACACCAACTACTTCTGTCTATTTCAACAGTAAGATTTAGGGCCCTATTTTGCCGCGGCGCATTGTGCATTCGCGACATGCGCATGCTGTCATTGCTATTCTGTGCCAGCGCAACGTTCATTTTTTCAGGCAAAAAACCACGTTGTCTAGATAGCAGATGACATTGCGCCGTGACTGGCGGGTCAGCGAAAAGAAGAGGTGTGGTCTGGCGCAAAGCGCACCAGATGCTATTATGAGGACGCATAAACCATTTGCGCTTTTGATCAATGAAAAGGTGCTTTTTCGTCACTGACGCATTGTTGAAAAGCTATTTTAGAGGCGCACAACGCTTTGAACCCCGATGTACCTGCTGCTGCGCCAGAAACAGGCACAAATAATGAGAATATAGCAATGTTGTGCAGTTTATAACAATGTTCTGCAGTTTATTTACAATTTCTTTTGTCGTTTTAAATAAACAGCGATTGCAATGTTCTGCAGTTTATTTACGATTTCTTTTGTCGTTTTAAATAAACAGCGTGGCAAGTTGTAAGAAATAATATGGACAAATCATCAAAAAGAAAACTAGTGGACTAATGGTTTGATGGACCTATACCTTCCATTTATTTTTGATGTTTCCTTTGAGTTTAAGGCTTTTGTTTCCCGTCTTCTAACGTTGTTGTACCGCTTTCGGCGCACAACGCGTTGAACCCCGATGTACCTGCTGCTGCGCCAGAGGCGAGCTGAACTGGCAGAAAAGTTGCAACATGCCTGTATAGCCATGTGTTTTTATGTTTTAGTAAGCAAACAGGCACACATAATAAGAGTATAGCAATGTTTTGCAGCTTATAGCAATGTTCTGCAGTTTCTTTCGTCGTTTTAAATAAACAGCGATTGCAATGTTCTTCAGTTTATTTAATAAACAGCGTGGCAAGTTGTAAGAAATGAAATTGACTAATCATCAAAAAGAAAACTAGTGGACTAATGGTTTGATGGGCCTCCACCTTTTGTTTTTGATATTTCCTTTGAGTTTAAAGCTTTTGTTTCACGTCTTCTAACGTTGTTGTACCGCTTTGGGCACTGTTCGAAAGTTCTCTTCTTGCCAAAGGAGGACACAATTATTGAAGATATTTCCTCCCATACTTCTATGACCCGCGGAGGTTTGGGGGGATTCTTTCCATCCCCGAATATTAACTATTCAAGCGCTTTTACTCAAGCTTCTCCCGTCCGGGTAAATCCGCCATCGTAATAGCAACAGGTTATGGACAATGCGCCCGCTGGCTCTTAAAGGGAATGAGAGTATAAATTCTCATTGGTTAATTGTACGTTACGCCCAAAACACACCCATGACTAATGAAGTAACTTAACCCAACCCTTTTGAACGATGCGCCGGGCGCAATGTTCGCTTTTTCCGCCGTGAAAATACCAAATTGTGCCGGGAACGCCCCCAAAGCAACTTGCGCGACAGACTTTAGACAATGCGCATGTGATCGTGAAAATAGAGCCCATAGTTTTTGAGAGAAACCAAACCCTTGTAAAACACTCAGAGTCATAGATGTATACATGTTACATAGTTTGACAACCCAACTGCCTTGGAAACACATGAATGGGTTGTTTATCTGTCAGATTTTTGTAGGTTATATAATTAGCCTGAGTCCTGTGAGGAACGGGTGGCAAAATGGGACCCACTTCAGCTTGAAGACAAAATGCATTCTGTGCTACCTAATGCATCAATCCCTTTTCAAAATCACGCAACACGTTAAAGCCTTTTGTCCACAAAGAACACAAAGGATTTCGTGTCCACGGAGCACTGAATAGAGCACATTCTTTCAATCACTGAAAACCAAACAAGTGGTTCAAGTCATGCACTGAACTGACTGTCCTGCTTTTCCTTTTGGAGGCAAAAGGTTAAGTTAAGATCTCACTTCACGACCGATCTTCTCCTGACAGCGATGCTAGAGATATGTTCTGGCAACGTTAGAGGTGTCTTAGACCATTGTACGTTCATTTTCTCCATGCAATGCCTCTGCTTTATGTTGAGAAGGACAGTATGATGGGCAGAAATTATCTTTGATTTTTAGACTTTTTACAAGTCTTTAGATTAAACAAGGACTATGATCACTGAAAGTAACCACTGCTTAACATTTGTAGACATCACTGTTATGCTTTAGTGCAAAAGGAATGTTGGCCACAGACTGCTACCTCACTAATAGGCATAAAGATAGCTTGGTGCAAAGATCATGTGAGTATGCAGGTTACAGAATGTATTTTGTCCAGAAAAGCAAAGGCTGCTTGAACGTTTGACCTTTTAAACATGATTTCTTTTGTATTTTAAACATGGATATCTATAAAAGTTTATCCAGTCTTGCAAAGAATACAGATCAGTTTGTCACATATTCACAAATCTGCACTATCCTGCTTTACTAGACTAGATTTTGTTGCATTGGGTTTCATTTAATGTATGAATGGGCTTTTCTTCTTTACTGGTTAAAATGTTGCATAGTTCTCAGTGATGGACTTATGCGACGACTTGGTGTATGCAGCACTAGGTGTGGTTTGTTTGGAAATACTTGTGAGCGGGTGTTGTCAGGTATGAAATTAATCTAGCTGCTTAAAATTGCATATTTCAAGAGAGGAAAAATGCTGTTGAACAGATCATAGGGGCATAGCAAACAGCAGGCCATCACGGAGATCATAAGAAGAGGGTGATTAGATGCCAAACTTGATATCGTTATGAGGGATCACTGATGCACATGATTACTAAATACTGTAACAGTATGCAGCACCAGGTGTGGTTTCTGTGGAAATACTTTTGAGCGGGTGTTGTCAGGTATGAAATAAGTCTAGCTGCTTAAAATTGCATTTTTGTCAAAGGAGGGAAAAATGCTGTTGAACACATAGGACACAGCAGACAGCAGGCAGTCGTGAGAATCACAACAAGAGTGATTAGATGTCATTACATACACTTAGCTGACACTCTTATACAGAGCGACTTAGTTATTTAGGTACAGGGTTTCAGTTACAGTCCCTGGGTTGGATGCCTTGCTCAAGGGCACGTCAGCCATCGATGAGGGTGCAGGAGGCCACTAGTTGTTTACTCCCCCATCCCAATTCTTGCTGCTAGAACCTGTCAACCTTGATAATATCACCAGGGATGACTGATGCATACTGACACACGTCATTAATGCTTTTCTGAATTCTGTAGTGAATGTTTTGCCAAAGTATGTTCTGTTCTGTACTCATTCTAATAAAATACTTGTACTTTTGTTACAGGTTTATGTTAAACTTTTGATACAGAATGACACACAGGTGAATGGGGGAGCATATGATGTGCCACAGCACTAAAACTACACAAAGACCGAAGCCCTCTAATTGAATTTGACCCAAACATGTGCAAATTGAATCAGTGTGCTTCAGCCCTTTTCTGTTTTTAGTCTCTCGGTGTCCTCTTCCTGAGAGTCACCTGATTTAGCTTTCTAATGGGATAATGCATGGAGCTGCATTACATGCAGTCATCTCTGCCTTTCATCAGGTAGCCATCCCCAAACTACATTCTACGCACTTTACTCCTTCCTCCCCTTCAGTTTTAGACAAACAATCACCAATTTTACTGCATGTCCTACTCTACCCAGTATTGTCTATGCATGTGACAATGAACTATCCTTGTATCCGTGTATCTACCACAGCACAAGGTTAGGGCCATGCTGTAAAGACAACATTTCATCTAAGTAGGTTACTAAGAAACTGCTTAGCATGCTAACTGGTCCAATATGATTCAATTATTCATGCTAAGCTAACAGCTGAAGTGCTACTGCCAGATCTGGAGATTGTCTGAACAGATTC
Source organism: Setipinna tenuifilis (assembly GCA_030347295.1). Lineage (NCBI taxonomy): Eukaryota > Metazoa > Chordata > Actinopteri > Clupeiformes > Engraulidae > Setipinna > Setipinna tenuifilis. The sequence goes on along the minus strand of CM059267.1, from coordinate 27,799,863 downwards.
AGAAGCTGTAAAACTCAACTGTTTAACTCTAATGGAGTTTGAAAATGAGCCTATTTATAAAAAAAGTGGAGTGTTGCCATGGTTTCACAGCCAGCAGGAATACATGGCAGAGTTTTTACTTTCTGAACTGCAGCTGGAATCTTCAAAGTGGAAATGAAGGTGGTTTTAATTATTCAACTTACACACAGTGACTGTGTGTAACTTACTGTGAGCCGTGTCTTCAAGGTAAATCAATCATTACACAACTAAAGCAATATCAAGCATTATTAAGCATAAACGCAATACTAAATTGATTTAGTACAGTAAGTAAGTAAATGCCATAATTGTGTTCAATTGTAAAAAGTATTTTAACAGTGTACTCCATTTTGCACCCATTTGCACAAGTGTAGTGAGAGCTCCACACCCTCTCGTGCAAACACATCTGCAAGCCTGTGACCTGTAGCTGAACCACCTGTGTGTAGTGAGCAGACTTAGCAGTGCCCTACGTGCATGGAGAGTGTTTTCCAAAAGCAGAGTTGCTACACAGTTGGAAGCGTTCAGTTCAGTTGCCAGTGTTTCCCACAACTAACCTCCAAACTGTTGCGGTAACTCATGGAATCTCACACAGTTGGCCAGCAAACCACAATTAAGCTGTGCAGGTGTTTCTGACAGCTACAGTGACGCCAAACATCTGAATCAGAGTTTGAGCAAGGACAGGAATTGGATGTGAACCCAGGTAAGGCGACGCAATAGAGTTGGGGGATGGAATGGGATAGGAACACCCCACGAATTATACGTCAGATAGGAGTTAGTACAGTAACTGGGATCTGAACCTAGTTCAGTAAGTGCCAAGAGAATCGTGAGTAAAATGCCATGGCATAGCATACCATAATATGCTAGAGAGAGAAGTGATGTGGAGAGGTTGACACCATTATAGAGGAGGCAGCAAAGACTTTGGAGGGTGGAGCCCAGATGCAAACATGGCAGTAGAAAGAATAGGTTTGGATGAACTCTGCTCTCTCTCCCTAATGTTTGTTCACACAACATGTAAATGAAGGAATTCATTGTGGTGAAAAAAGGAAAAGAAATTTTGCACACAGAAAGAGATAATTAGTGTTAAACAAAAATATTGTTAATGTTTGTATTATGTTTTTTTTCTGTCTGAACGGTGTTAGGCCTTTAGAGAAAGCTCTGCAGACTATGGAAGTCCACCACTGGTTCGTTGAGAGATGCAGTGCACTTCTGATCTTCAGAGGTGTAAAACACACCTTCAGAAAAAGGTGACATGAGTTTTACATATTAATAGACTTTCACATATTAATAGACTTTCATATCGTGTCAGTGAGTTCATCTTAGTGCCATCAAATTGTTTGTGATATGTTTATTACAGGAAGTTTCTGTATGTGTGTGCGATTGTGTGTGTGTATGTGTGTGTCTGAGTGTCTTTGTTTGTTTGTTCTGCTGCTTTGTGTCCCTAGCAACTGTGTCTGAGGTGACATCATCACCCTGCTGCACCAATCATGTTCTCTCCACACATCGTACCCTTAGCAGCTTCCCAAACATTGAAGTCACACTTAGTCCCACCTGAGATTTCACACAGACATGAGTTAATCACATGTTGGTCTGAGTGGAGGCAATGGTATTTATTTGTCAGCATTTATGTCTGTGCTGCTTCTAAGTGCTGTTCATTGCTTAGTGGTGTGTTGCGTGTGTTTGAACAGATTTCTTTATTGCTTTATAACAATAAAACTGGTCTTTAGATTCCTCTGGCCTTTACTTAGGGTTTTTAAAATCTTAAGATGTCACCAAATTCCACAAATTCGGTATTTCCCGAAAACCTAGTTTCACAAGTTAGATGAAAGCAGATGTCATGATCAAATACCAGAAGGTATTTTTTCTAAAAAGCCTCTGCCGACACTCCCTCTCCACACCCCTCGTTTGTGTCTGGGTGGAACATCCCTTCCTTCCTTCCTCACCGCTGAAGGGTGGAGTCAAAGTACATGTTGCTGTGGAGATGGAACACAACCTTAACAACACACCCTTTTAAGGAGTGCCTCTCCTCCGCTTCAGCTATTGTTGATTCGGTAAAGATTAACCATCTGCGGGCAAATTCATTTGCTCGAGAGCCCTTACAGACTGGAAAGAGAAGGACAAAGACAAGCGAGAGAACACCATAATTATTGGACAAGTTTTAGGGAAGTCAAGGAAATAAAATCTAAGGAGGTTGTTTATCAAGTCTGTGTTGCCAGATTTGACAAAATGCAAACTGTTGCCAGATTTGACAAAGCACGGTTTGAAAGTCCTACACTAACTCTGCTGCATGCACAAACACACACACACACACATAAGGATGAGGCTAGAATATCTGAGCCCTTTGAAAGACTATATCATTGTGAATGTCATTATGTTCTACGTCAAACTGTCGCTGCAAGTCCTGACTTCTCGACCCCACCCCAGCACTACTGAGTACATGCATACTTCTGTTCTGTTCACTAACACCATCATTCTCAATGTCTGTTCTACAGTCTCCATGGTGACTATTGTTCTTTAAACGTTTGGCTGAAATACTTTATATTTTTTAAGGCTTGAGAAGAAAAGGCCTAATGAATGGGCACTAAACAGCCAAAATAGCTAGCTGATTGTGCTTGGATGTGGACACACACACACACACAAACACACACACACACACACACACACACACACACACACACACACACAAACACGCACACACCACACACACACACACCACATACACACACACATACAGTTGTACATTTTAATTTATAACCATAAATCACTCCTAGCTAATCACTGGGTAAATAATGTATGGCTGTGTGTGAGCGGCACCAAGGTCACTGAGACACAAACACACACACACACACAGAAGCCAGCTCGTCCTTTCACACCTATGTTGGCACACCTACACCCACACACACACTGCACTAACCTGTGCAATGTGAACATGTCTTAACCAATCAATTACACTTGTCTAATGTTATCAGAATACTGTGCAATATGTTTTTTGGATATGTATATAGTGTATCACAACTGTGCACCCTACCTCTTTTTATTCTTTATCTTTTCCTGCACTATTATTTATTTTATTCTGTGTTGTAAATAGTCTATATACATGTCTGACACTGGAGAAGGAGCTGCGTGTAATCTTATTGTACATGTGTGGTATATAGTGGTAATAACAGGCATTCTATTCTATTCTATTCTATTCTATTCTATAGTGTGTAAACATTAGGCCTGATGACATAACAAAGAGTCTCTACAGTCCAAAGGTCAAACTCCCTCAGAGCATCACACATTGCTGCTGTGGCACAGTGCTACCAACATATTGGCCCCTATTGGTTTTCACATCTTTGACATGGTTGCAGGCCTAGTTGCAGTGTAAGACCATGATGTGCTGAGATTTCTCTCTCTCTCTCTCTCTCAAAAAAAAGCCTCAGTCGCCCTCATGGGGAGCATGAAGCAAACACCTTTAGGGTGTGACAGGCCCTTAGGTGGTTGCTGACAGAGTCAAATTGCAGATGTATACCAGTGACCCGCCCGTCTACAGATTTATCTGTTCTGTGGAACTCCTGGGTCACTGCGCCAAATCACTTAGCTGGCTACCAACCTACCCACACCTTAAATTCTGAGCATTCCAGCCATATCCACAAAATTAAAAGCTTGTTAAAGATCCAAAAAGGCAGAACTATAAGCCAATGACAACAAGAAAGTCAAGACTTGCTCTTGGTGGTAGATTTGGATGATGCAGAGATGTGGCAAGTGACAGCTTGGCCGACAATCACAGAAGGACAACAGGATTAGTAGACTAAATTTAGCCAGATAAACATATGCTTTAAGAAGTTAATTGTCTGAGGAAATAATTATGTACCATGTAGCAAGTAGTTAAATGCTTTATTATGGAAAAGTCCAAAGCATCTAACACGTTTTTTTATTTAACAAGTATATCAAAATACACCATAGGAAGTATATTAGCCTGCTAGCATGCTAAGTTAGTTTTCTAATCTGAATTTAACACAAGTCTCTTTTCAGACTATCCTCATAGTTACAAAACATAGTTACATGAACAACTGTATTTGTAATAAATGTTGTCTGTTGTGAGAAATTCATTTTGTCTGTTCAGAAGAAAATTGATTTTGATTTTCAGATCACTCATGGCTGGTAGGCTAGTGTGTAACAACAGCTGAAAGTAAAACATCAACAGCCTATCAGCATTGAGTTTATCACAAGCCACAAGCTGAACTTTTCAGGGCCGAACGGAGTACTTACCCCGAGGTAAGTACTCGGTTGGTTCCTGTAAACGTTCCGGGAGATAATCTTTTTCAGAGCTGCCCGATAATGGAGACATGCACCAACCACGAAAGGGCCAAAAAGTTACCCAGAAGTTCTGATAGTGGAAACTCTCCTAATGACATTTTGTAGGCCAAAACTCTACAGTCCAACAGCCAAACTCCCTTAGAGCATCACACATTGCTACTATGGCACAGTGCTAGCAACACAACAGCCACTGTCACACTATCGGGCCAGGCAAGGCCAAGGCCAAGGCCGATTCGATGCTAGTTGGTTGGTGCCAACGGCACGGGGCCACTAGCCTCTACTGATGGGTCCAGACTGTCCAGCTACTGTCCCCTCGCGATTATGCTTACACCCGCCCTGTCCGCAAAACCGTCACGGTATCTGCGAAATCGTCACAGTCGCACCGCCCAATTTAAAGAACAAAGTGGGAGGTTCAAAGGAATATAGATGGACTGTCTCTCAAAATGGGCTATTTAGTTAATATACAATCATGCATAACTCACTGGACCTGAGTTCACAATTTTTGTTTTTAATTTAAATGCTGTATTTAGACTGGTGGCTCCGCCTTTATCAGGAGAATTTGCAAGGAATGATACTTCACATTTTTTGTTGTCGTTTGGAATGTGTTTTAATGACGGGCATTTATTTAGCTAGCTAGCTACCCACACCTTAACCTCTGAGCATTCCAACCACATCCACTGAATTACAAGCTTCTTAAAGATCCTGAAAGGCAGAACTGTGGGCCAATAACAACCAAAAAAATCAACACTTTCCCTTGGTAGAGTCGACACAATGCAAAGATGTGGCAAGTGACAGTTTGGCTGTGACAGATGTGTCCATAATCACAGAAGAACTGGCATCCATTGAAGATGTCTAACCGCACACTGTTGCACAGACAGACCTCTTGAGTATTAGGGCCCCTTGAGAAGCCTTTAGCCTTCTAAGCATCATAAGACTCTTGGGTCTTGTAAAGCAGCGTTCAGCAGTAACAACTATAGTTAAGTAAGATGTCCTGATCAATGTACATTGCAAGCACATCTGTGTTCACACAAAGTTTAAAAACTTTACAATAGCCTCTTTGGTTTTTATGTTTATGTCCTGTGCCATTCAAGAACTATTTAGGGATGGAGGACGGTATGGAGACAAATTACAAACGACCTGACCCTACTGTCCAGTTACTGTGACAAGGTATTTCACACGTAAAATTAAAATATCCACAGGCTATCAACGGCTGCACTGATACCCTGACAGAGCAGGTGAAACTGTTTTAAGCACCTCAGGGTTTGCACAGAGAAACAAATTCGAAAGTCTGAAGCCATTCTCCTCCTCTTCTCTCATCTCCTCTCCTCCTCCTCCTCCTCCTTGTCAGAGACGGAGAAAGTGACACAAGGTTGGTTTAGTGCTCTTATAGTGCTTACGTTCCCACACTGCCTCAGGGACACACCTTAGGCAGGTATTCACTGGCTACCTGCCATGCCCTGTGTGCAGAGAGAGAGAAAGGTGGGTGGTGGTGTCCATGTGTGCACAAGTGTGTGTGTGTGTGTCCGTGTGTGTGTGTGTGTGTGTGTGTGTGTATGTGTGTGTGTGTGTGTGTGTGTGTGTGTGTGTGTGTGTGTGTGTGTGTGTGTGTGTGTTATAGCGTCTGTATGTGAGTGTGTGTGGAAATTCACCCACAGCTGTCAAATTGCCAGAGCTGAAGCATTCCCGAAACCTGTTGCATGGGAGACTGAGAGAGTAGTGTGGAAAAAAAGCAAGCTAGGGTAGTAAAACGTGACAGAATAAGACGGAGGGGGAGAGAGGCAGAAAAAGGAAGGAAGGGAGCAGAAAGAGAACAACAGAGAACAGAGTTTGAGAACAGCACAGGGTGAATGAATGAGGGTAGGGGTGTGTAATCCCCTTCTGCTAAAAAACACCCTGCCCTGAGCATGCAGCAGCTCGCCTGTGTACTGGAGTGCTTGTCAGCCATGGCCAACACACCTCTTCATTACTCATAAGGCCATTCACAAACACACACGCACACACACACACACATACACATACACACACACCTCTTCATTACTCATAAGGCCATTCACAATCACACATGCACATACATACACACACACACACACACAACTCTCACCTTATTGTCTCCCTCTCTTTCCATCTTTCTCTGATTCTTTTTGTGTATTCTCTGTATCTCTCTCTCGCTCTCATTCTTTCTCTCTAGCTCATTCTCTCTCTCTCTCTCTCCTTCTCTCTCTCTCTATCATTCAGATTTTAAATTCAGTAGAAAGGTTTATTGCCATAACAAAGTGTCTGAATTGCTATAATAATACTAAGTAACTAATATCAATTGAAAAACAAAACAGAACATAAATCTCCCCTCCCTCACTCCCTCTGTCTCTGTCTCTGTCTCTGTCTCTGTCTCTGTCTCTCTCTCTCTCTCTCTCTCTCTCTCTCTCTCTCTCTCTCTATGTTTGCATGTGTATCTGTGTCTGTTTCTGTGTGTGTCTGCATGTGTATTTTTTCAGTAATTCACAAACTAAGTGGCTTTCTCTATCACAGGAATCTACAAACCTTTTTTGTCAATTAATAGCATTCCTGAATTTATTTAATTCGATAGATATATTGTTTTTAAGTCAGGACAAACAGAGCATCATATATAATGTATCAGCTATATATGTGCACGTGCATGTGTGTGTGAGTGCATGCATGTGTGACTGTGTGTTGTGCACGTACATGCATAATGTGTGTACATGCGTGTGCTTGTGCATGTGTGTATGTTTCGTTATTGCTTCACTGATAAAGTAATATTCTTTCTCTACATCGACATACCTTGTTCCTGACGTAAAAGCATTGCTGAATTTGATTCTTGTTCATTTAGAAAAAAATAATCACTTTTTTATTTCTAAATTGCCCTTAACTAGCCCTGCATACATTAGAAAGGGCGTTCCACTGTACTCTGAGCATGCATCCACAGAGCTCTGCATGCAGTGCTTCACCTGGGTGAGAGAGAGCGAGAATTTGTGTGTACACATGATCGAGAGAGAGATAATAGCATTGAACAGATTGCAGCAGTGTGTGTGTGTGTGTGTGTGTCTGTGAGTGTTTGAGAGAGAGAGGTAGAAAAGAGAAAGACAGAGAAAGATAAAGAGAGATGACAGATGAGTGACAGTTGTAGAACTGAACAAATTGTAACCATATGCGTGTGTGTGTGTGTGTGTGTGTGTGTGTGTGTGTGTGTGTGTGTGTGTGTGTGTGTGTGTGTGTGTGTGTGTAAAGATGAATGAAAAAGAGAGAGAGAGAGTTGCATAATGGAGTGATTGATTCCTGCGCTGTCAGCCTGCAGCTTACACATTCACTCTGGTCATCACTCAGTGGCCATTCAGAGCCTCTGTGGCGTGACGGCCCGCCCTGGAACGCAATGCTCTCCGCCTGATGCTCACCTGCAGCTTAATACACCTACAACTGCTCTACACACACTATAGGTGTGCCTTCACATAGGTGTGCATTTTATATATAGGGAGGACGCAATGCTTGCAAACAGTGCATGCTTCATAGGTATCGTTTGTTGCAGAATAGGTCTGCATTTATGTAAGGGGGGATGCAATGGTCTTAATCATGCCGTCTCTCATGGGGAATGTGTCCATCCAGCTAAAGTCTATCTACACTCTATCTATGCACACTATCGGTGGGCTTTTATGTACTGTAGGTGTGCATTTATATGAGGGGAATGCAATGCTCCCAATCAGCCCTCCTCTCATTGCCACTGAATGTGCATCCAGCTGCTTACATCCACTAATGTGCATTAATAAAAGGAGGTATGTGTGGATATTGAAAATTAGTTTGCAATATGCATATTGAAGGATGGAGTGGGTTTCATCAGTAACTACTGTAACAATGTTTCATGAATGGAGAAAGACAGACTGACAAGAGTGAATGTGAAAGTGAGTGTGTGTGTGTGTGAGTGTGTGTGTGTGTATGAGAAAGACAGACAGACAGACAGACAGACCGACAGACAGACGGAGAGAAAGAACAAGAATAGAAACCTGCTCCCTTTGACCTTTTTCTTGGCTTTTCTCCGCTGCTGCAGTCCAAATTCAACCCCTCCAGCCATCAGTCTGCAGTCTCTGCAGCGGCAGCCAGAGTAAACGTTCATAGCTGGGGGTAACACATAGCCACTTGCCGAGACGTTTGGCACAGCTTACACAATCACTAATCCCCACTGGGAGCTGCAGGCTTTGGATGACCTTTTACAGATTGTAAAAGTGTGTGTACTACTTATAGCATTTGTCTAATTGCCGACACGGCTGTGAATGTAGTAAGAGCCTGCAGGGGTGTGTGTGTGTGTGTGTGTGTGTGTGTGTGTGTGTGTGTGTCTGCCTGCACAGTGGATGCGTGGATGTGTGGATGTGTGTGTTTTTTGCCAGATTACCTTCAGTCTCCATCGTACCATTAACCTAATTACACCTCCATCCTCAGGTTACAAAAAACTGGTTCGTGCATTGGCGCACACTGCATTGCATGTATGCACTTGTGAGTGTGTGCATATGGGTGGGTGTGTGGGTGTGTGTGTGTGTGTGTATCTGCCAAGATTTACACCCAAACGATCTAATCAGCCAATTAGAGATAGAGTTGTTTATCTTTTTATGGATATTGCCTTTTCTTATTTACTCGTTGCAAAGATGCCATTATTGCTTGGCCACCAACAGAGATAAGGCATTTAGCTTATCAGAATGTAGGCTGCATGAGTGTATATATTCAATGTGCTACCGGCCTTTAATACAATGAATATACAATACAGGCCAAAAGTTTGGACAAACCTTCTCATTCAATGTGCTTTCTTTACTTTCATGATTATTTACATTGTAGATTCTCACTGAAGGCATCAAAACTATAAAGGAACACATGTGGAATTATGTTCTTAGTTAAGTCTTAGCACTTTTTTGTTAAGTACATAATTCCATATGTGTTCATTCACAGTTTTGATGGCTTCAGTGAGAATCTACAATGTAAATAGTCATGAAAGTAAAGAAAACACATTGAATGAGAAGGTGTGTCCAAACTTTTGGCCTGTACTATAGACTAATAGGTAGTAGAAACTGTATTCACCCCAGGGGTAAAATCAAGGACAAGGTGCAGCTGCATCGAGGATGCACAGAATAAAAAACACAATGCATGCATTTGTATGCCTGTGCAACACACCTTCTATCAGATTGATGAACAGCTGCTTGTGAATTGGGACTGTATGATGACAGAGTGATCAGGCCATGCCAAGAACAAGGCTTACATCCTGTACCCACAGGCCTGTAGCAAACAAGGGGAACCAGAAACATACCGAAGGTGAGAATTGATCTGGAAAGAGACACTACTGATTTGCATAGAACTGTAGCATGATTTATTTATTTTGTTGTACTGTGACAATAAACACATCAATCAGTCCATCATCACTCAGTCACACACACTCAGTGAAACTATTTATTAACGCTGTGCACTTTCTCCTAATTAATAACATCCTGTTCCTGTGAAGCATTCCATTAGTGCCTTCAAAGCAACAGAGCACATGACGCTCACAGTCACCTGGCATTAGGTGAATATAAGGATAACCAACATGAAAATATATAAATATATGGATTAACTGATATGGATATATATACATAACATGCATATATATATATTTTTTTTTTCTGCGTCTTTGTGTGTGGTTGTATAATTGTTGGTAATATTTTGCACTTGCAATTGCAATTTTATAATTGTTAATAAGTACAATCTACTTGCAAAAGCAAGGAGTGCTAAACATTTGTAGAGTCTTAGTAGTTTGAACATACTGCTTAAGTGTTGGATGCATGTGCCAAACGGCAAAAAAAGGCAACCTCGCTGCCAAACAGTTTATAAATGATCGGACACTGTCAATTGAGCCTTGAACAGGGATAAGTTGACCAAAAATCACCCATCACAACAATCACAATACATATTTTCCCTGTGCATGAATCATCTATCTTTGCCTTTGTGATAGGAGTAAGAAACAGCGCTCCTCTGTTCACAGGTAATTATTTTTATTAATCTTATCTGATGTCATACATCACACTGCACTGCCTTCAGCAGACACTCTTACTCAAAGCAACTTACGAGTGGAAAGTGAAAATCTCAAAGTCTGTGTTAAGTGCTAAGCTCTTATGCAATGCAAGCACAAGGAGAGTTGGCGGAGAGCTGAGTGGAAGGTGCAGGTTAGGGTGTCAGCGTGTTTAGATGTAGCGTCTTAGTGGTCGCCATACCACCTGTGGAACTACAACATTACAACACTGCTACGACATTACAGAGAGTCTTTAGTAACACATTATAACTTGGTTATTGTCACTCTGGTAACAACAAACCTATAATAGAGGGTGTCCCTTCACTAGCCCAAATATAAAAAAAAAATGCAAAAAAAAAATTCAACCTTTTAGATGTTGTTCTAGGAAGCTTCTGATGCAGAAATCAGGCTTCATTTTTTCATTTTTGACATTTTAGTAACTTTTTATTAATAATAAAAATAATCATATTTTGTAATATTACAACGTGAACAAAACAAGTTATAGATATCACAATATCAGTATATTCAATGGTACCCTGAAATAATCATGATCTAAAAAAATCAATGATAAAAAACATTTTTATTATTATATTTTACTTTTTTACCTTTTTTATTTAACTCGTCCAAAACAGGAAGCTCCGTGGGGGGTCCTGAAGTTGAATGACTTTGTGGACTGATAACTGGGCCTATTTACCCATTTTGCCATCCAATAGCATTAAAGAACAGAACAACAGGACCCATTAATAGTGTAAATGTGGTTTGGAAAAGAAAAAAATATATATTTATTTATTTATTTAGGTTTAAATCAGATGTTGTGATATCACAACACTGGGCCTCAGGGGGACAAGAAGTGTTCTTGCAAGAACTGAAAAGAAATAAAAATTAAAATGGTTGACATTGCTTTGGTAGCCATTGGTAAGCAGTGAGTAGCTTTATTTTTGTTTTCTAACTAGATTAGCTTGTGAGCGTGACCAGTGTTTCAACAGCCACAAACCTGTTGACCCACAGCCAGTAGGTGAGCCACTTTGCAAGAAGGCCGAAACTCACACCATCAGCACATTTCTCACGGCTCTCTGGGGAGAGAGAGCGCTTCTTAGTGCATAGCCAATGACTCACCAGCCACCACCAGAATAGAACAGAATAGAATAGAACAGAATAGAATAGAATAGATTGGAATAGAATAGAATAGGACATGGTTGAATAGTATATAATAGGCTAAAATAGAGTAGGTTAGAGTAGAATAGAATATGATTAGATCAAATAGAATGGAATTAGCTAAAACAGAAGAGGCTAGAATAGAATAGAATAGAATACGATAGAATAAAATAGAATAGAATAGACTAGAATAGAATAGAATGCCTTTATCATTACTACAAAGTAGTGCAGCGAAATTAAAATGCACCTCCTAACAGTGCATAGTAAAGTATAAATAAAAAAAACTACACTACACAAGTCAGTGTAACAAACTGATCATATACCGCTGTGAACTTCTCATATGAATTAATTGTGCGTACTCTACTGCTTAAAAGATAAAGGTTTGGGGTAAAGGCAGAGGCTGTTAAAACAAAAGAACTCGACAGACACTCTGTGTAGCAGGTTGAGTCACTGTTCAAAATCGCCTGCCAAAGACTGGTCATGTGCCCCACACTACACTTTCGGACGAGCCATTGTGTTTGTCTCCAGAGGGTGTGGCAAGGACCCACGGAAAAACTCCGCCTGGGATTCCATGAAGAATAACAGGTCTGCCAGCTGCTTTGTGACTGGCAGGGGCGCCTCTGGGTGTGTGTGCGTGTGTGTATGTGTGTGGGTGTATATGTGTGTGTGTGTGGGTGTGTGTATTGGGAGGGTTAAGAATAAGGACACTAAGGGCCCACCCAGCATTGACAGGTGGCCTTTCAAGGACAGTACTGAGGCTATTATTTAATTAAGAGGGTTCTTAATGATCTTCTGTCAAAGCATATGGTCCAAAATAGTGCAGTGCAATGGTGCCCCTGCTGGCTGGTAACAGTATGGCACGTAAAGCAACAAGCTCTGTATCCTTCGGTGCCACTGTACACTTTACGGCAGCACTTTTTCTTCATGGCAAAGGGAGAGAAAAGCCACTGCAGCCTCTGCACCGAACTTGTAGGACCTGTTTCCCCAGCGTAACCGTAAATGTATAGCTCTCCATGGTAAACACAATCATACCCTCACTGTAATACTAAAGACTGAGGCCTACTGGTAGTACTGTGAGATGGAAGAGTGCACTCAACCCCAGTGCCTGTTGTCTCTGACGAAACACACACACCTACCAGCAGTGCTCAGTGCTTAGCCATGAGGCTGACTGGCCATCCTGTGTGAGGGCGCCCCCCAGTGCCAATAGCAATAGCACAACATGGTCCTTTGTTTGAGGCACTAGTTCACTTTTGAGGGGTTTACATGGGAATCAGGATTCAGCACCAATCCCTTGTATGTTTCTGCACATTTTATTTGTTTTTTTTTTTGCATATTTGTCATAAAAAGATAATAACAGTTTAATTAATATATACAGTGGCTTTGAAGTTACTTTAACATGCTTAGAGAGAAAGAAGGAAAAAGAAGAAGTGTTACAATACATATTAGATAAGTTTAATTTGGGAAATGGGTATACCATCCTTTTTTACTGCTTAAATGATGGTATACCAGCCTGAGATGTGATGTTGTTCAGTGATTGCATCAGTCAGTAAAGGTGTTTCAATGATAGCATTAGTCCAGGGTGGTGATGGCGAAACCAATGCTGGTATATACTGTACATTTATGCTGAATGAAAGCTGAGAGAATGAAAAGGGAAAATGTCATGTGACTGGGAGTAGAGGTGCGGTTGGAATTCAGGGCATGCAACTCTGTGTGAGCTTGGGGCTTATAAGATACTGGTATACACAGGGTGGTGAGAGTCAATTAGTACATTAGTTGTCATACAGAAATGCATAGCATTCTTTTGCGGGGATGGCACACCCCATTGCAGGTTCTAATGCCATTTAATACACACCAGAAATATATGTGGTTTCTACTTCCCGTTGTTCTAGTTAGCTAATTACTTCTTCTAAGAAAAACAGATGGGGGAAATTAAAATAGGGACAATTGAAATGTGATGATTTTTTTTTTGTTGGTTGGTCAAAATGAAACATTATGTTACATTGCCTCTCACACAAATGTAAAACTTTGCAGTGCAATCTTTAATGGCAGGTCCTACCAGGCAGTAACACTTATACCAGAGTCCAGATTGTCTGTCTTCTAGCTCCCATAAGGAATGCCAACCTAACAGAGTGAGCAATATGGTACTCCTGATGGAGGAATATCATATACTTTGTCCCTGTAATGTACACAGTCTATAAGTGTAGGGAGCTTTATTAGAGATTAACCTGTAAAAGTCCTTAAACGTCAATCCAAACAGGCAACTGTGCTGGCAAAAATATTGTGAAGGGTGATAAAGTACTTTATTTCTTGAGTGGCTTTAGATGAAAAAAACGGATGGATTAACTGGTGTTAAAACAGTAACACACATTTTGTCAGGTAAAGGTTAATACAAAGTGCCTTTCATAATGTCATTATTTTATCATATTTGAAAAAGCTGTGAATGTGTCAAGCACTGACAATTCACCATGCAGTCTCTGTGCTGTACCAGTACTGTTGTATCCAATACAACTGAATGCCTGAGCAATGTATGAGTAGTTGTTCTTTTAATTGACGGATACGTTGTTCACCCTATAACTAGTCTTTAACTGTTCAGTTCAGTCACTCTGCCTTCTTCTCTGTCTGCACTGCAGGCCTTTTCTTGATGTCTTTGTCCACTGTAAAATGACTTTCCTAGGTGGCAATAAAGAAGGTTAAGGAGGAAATCAAGCATATCGTTAGTTCTGGAAGGCCATAAAGTCAAAAGCTAAGCTGTCAGCTGTTGGTCCTGTAGTTCTGCTTACCAAATTACCTGGTAGATCGTCAAAAGAGCTAAGTTCTAAGCAACTGGACTTCTTTTGGAGCTTGAAGACATTTCACCTTTCATCCAAAACGCTTCTTCAGTTCAGGCCTGATGATGCGGAACCAAGAGCTATATCTCTGGACCACACACACACACACAAACACACACACACAATGATGAAGAACCAGGAGCTATATCTCTGGACCGCTGAAGGAGAAGCTGTGAGCTGTAGGTCACATGAGTCACCCATTAACATACGTCAAGGTGTGAATTGGAGTAAAAGTTATTAGAGTCACAAGATGCAACTGCTCTTCAATGACGAAGAGAAGAGCCAGTCTTGTTAGTGAGTAGTGGTGAATTCGTATGTGCACAGGTACATTTCTTCCCCCTCGATGTCCAGGGCCAGCTTGACATTCATGAGCTTCTGGTATTCGCGCACCTGTCATGCCATGTCCTGCTTGGCACGCTGCAGGGCCTCCTCAAGGTGCTTCAGCTGAAGGAGCCTTCAGGCATCTGCATGGACGCATTACCTATTTCCACAAAAGTATTACTGTGTTAGGTTTAGTGAAATGATGTTCTGAAATTATTTTAGATTCATTCAGCCATAGCAATGGCTAATGTTGAGGTGGGCCAAAGCCATAGGCCCAGCCACTTGTCAATCAGCCACCCCCCGCCCCCAATCACAACAACAAACAAACAAAAAAACAAAATCTAATCCAGCATGCCACATATTTAGCAGCCTGTGCAGTGGCTCCTCTTTTATCATTGGCTGTATTCTGCATGCCTTTATGACTTCCTGGTTTAAAGACGCATTCCAGACTTGACCAGATTATTATTATCATTATTATTGTTGTTGTTGCTGTTGTTATTATTATAATTTTTATTGTTATTAATAATAACTTCCTGGTTTAAAAAGGCATTCCAGACTTGACCAGGTTGGTGCTGCTGCCTCTTTGCACTTTTTTAGATTTTGTTTACATCCTGATTGCTTATACCTTTGTTTTCCCACACACAAAAACCATCCATATTAATGTACAAAGGTTAATATTTAGTATTTACTAATAACACAAATACTGTAATACGCTGTATTAAATCATCTAAAAACAGATACTCACACACCTGGTACAAACAAACACATAACACATCAAAGGATATTTTGTTCCACACATTTAAAAAGCTACAGGAGACACACATCAGGAAGAGATAAAGATGGATTAACAGACACTCACTGTTCTGATTAACGAGTTAAAGCAGGTGTTCCTTGATTTGTTGTTGATTTGTTCCTTTTTTTGCTGGTCCTTGTTGTTGATTGGTTCCTTCTCTTCCTGGTCCTCATGTTCAATCTCCTGGCCATCGACCGCTTTGGGTTGTGGGCAGTGTTCAGTCCTGTGCCCTTGGTCCAGAGAGCCCCCAGAGGACCTCCTGGAGGCTGAGCCAAGTCCCCCCACCACCTTCTCATCTTCTTCGGGACCCCCGGCCTCGTAACTGGGGCAATCGGCAGGCGTGTGGCAATCCGTGCTCCGAGTGGAGTTGGTCTCACGGGCTGTCTTTATTCTAGCTGATTGCAGACTACGCCTTAGAGATTGTTGATAACCGTATTGACGAGTGTCCTTAAATCGACAGCTTTCAGTGGATCGTGCCATGCTGCTAAAAGACCTGCTGCTTCTCTGTATAGGAAATGAAGAGGACGAGAGAGACCAAGATGGAGAACAGCAGTCCAACAGTAAGAGGGGTGTGGTGTGTGGAGCAAAGTATGTTACAGTAAGTAAGATAGGGCTGGTCAGGGTTCAACTGTTTGAGTGTGTAAAACATTAACTCAGAATACCTGTAATGGCACTGATGCAAATGCATTTTTTAATTTTTATTTTATGTCATGGCACACGATCATTTTAATGTAAATGTCAAACCAGAAAATGTATTACACTTCAGACCAACAAGCAAGGGAAAAGAATGAATGAATGAATGAATGAATGAATGCACATATATATATATATTAGGCCTGGGTATCGATCCAGATTTCCTGGATCGATTCAATTTTGATTCACAAGGCCACGATTCGATTCGATCCACGATCCGATTCGATATCGATCTACTGGTTTGTCTCCTTAAAGTAAAAACTGTCCCCATTGACAGGAACAGCCCCATCTGTGTTTGTGCATTTATCTGTGTATGTGTAAGAGGGATACACACAGAGAGAAGAGTCAAGAATGTAAAGCATTTATTTTATTTTAATTATTAATCATAGCCATGACAGTGAGTCCTCTTTTGCTTCAATAACATGCCCATGGCATGCCCTACCTTTTTTTTCTACCCACGAGCCGCTACTGGATCGATCCGCAAATTTTTGAATCGATATCGTATTTTTTGATAGTGAATCTATATCGGATCGTGGATCGATATTTTGGACCCAGCCCTAATATATATATATGACTCTTTTCTTCCTCCATGTGTGTCTCTGTGTGTGTGAGATCTCTGTAGGGCATATTCAGGCCTTGATGACTCTTTTTGTCCTCCATGGTTGGTTACTCCAGAATAGAACAGAATAAAATAGAATAGAAACCCTTTATTGTCATTATACACAGTACAATGAGATTTACCAGGCCTGCCTTTCAGTCAGTGTATGACCAACATAACACCTGTAGAGCCTGCCATTTAGTATATGTGGAATTATGTACTTAAGAAAAAGGTTAAGACTACATACTTTTCTGTTAACCCCTTCGCCAAACACGCCCCCTAGCGAGCCTGCTGGCAGTATCATTGTGACATAAAAAATACGCTTAGTATAAACTAATAGAATTAGGAATGTACAACCAAAACAACCTACTACCCATTGTTAGTAGTATTTCAACTATGTGCATCGCTAATATAGACAACTCTAATGCAGTTGTTAGCTAGAACTACCTTTATTTACCTGCCCTAGCATGTTGCTAATATTTACACCGGAAGTGTAAATACCGAGCTCTTTAAGTACATAATTCCATATGTGTTCATTCACAGTTTTGATGCCTTCAGTGAGAATCTACAATAAAAATAGTCATGAAAATAAAGAAAACGTATTGAATGAGAAGGTGTGTCAAACAATTCTTACATAGCGTTAGTTCTGGCAGGCCACAGTCAAGCTAAGCTGTCAGCTGTTGGCCCAGCTGACTGCATCAGCTAGGGGTTCTGCTGACCACATTACCTGGTTCATCATTAAAAGTTTTGGATGAAAGTTAAAATACCTTCAAACTCCAAAAGAAGTCCAGTTGCAAGAGTTGTAAGCAGCAAGTTTGAAGACATTTCACCTTTCATCCAAAACGCTTCTTCAGTTCAGGCCTGATGATGCGGAACCAGGAGCTATATCTCTGGACCACACACACACACACAAACACACACACACAATGATGATGGGGAACCAGGAACTATATCTCTTGACCACACACACACAAACACACATCATGATGGACAACCAGGAGCTATATCCCTGGACCCCACACACACACACACACACACACAATGATGAAGAACCAGGAGCTATATCTCTGGACCGCTGGAGGTGGACTGTGAGCTGTAGGTCACATGACTCATCCATTAACATACGTCAAGGTGTGAATTGGAGTAAAAGTTATTAGAGTCACAAGATGCAGAGGCAACTGCTCTGCTCTGAATACCTGTAATGGCACTGATGACAAATGCATTTTTTAATTTAATTTTATGTTATGGCCCACGATCATTTTAATGTAAATGTCAAACCAGAAAATGTATTACACTTCAGACCAACAAGCAGGGGAAAAGAATGAATGAATGAATAAATGAATGAATGAGTGAATGAGCATATATATATGTGTGTCTGTGTGTGTGTGTGTCTCTCTGTGTGTGAGATCTCTTTAGGGCATATTCAGGCCTTGATGACTCTTTTTGTCCTCCATGGTTGGTTACTCCAGAATAGAACAGAATAAAATAGAATAGAAACCCTTTATTGTCATTATACACAGTACAATGAGATTTAAACAGAGAATTAGGCCTGTCTTTCAGTCAGTGTATGACCAGCATAACACCTGTAGAGCCTGCCATTTAGTATATGTGGAATTATGTACTTAACAAAAAGGTTAAAGGGGAACTTCCATCGTTATTTTTATTCATATTTCTGTGTCGCCACTATGGTTGAATGCATTGTGCGTCATTTCTGTGAAAAATTATGTCCTAGATCTCTTGCTTGACGCTGTTTTCTGTAAGCTATAACAGGTCTAGTGGTTGAACGACTGTTTTTTCCGGTGTCCCTGGTGAATATCCATGACGTGTCAATAAGGCACCTCTGATTGGGCAAATTTGCTGTCTTTCGCTCACCTAGCTTCTGTCCACCAATCCTTTGGGATGTGGGCTTGCCATACATGGCTCTGGGCGGGGCTTACGACCTAGTGACGTAGATAGGTTTAGCATGCTCTGATCCGCTCGTTTTGGTTAGCTCGACCCTTCAATGACCAGTAAAACCATGAGGGTCGAATTTCACGTCTTGGAATGCTGCATGCATATACTGCTTGTTGTGACCCACCACATTGTAAATAGAGCTACTAAAAGTGTTTTTGACGGAAGGACCCCTCATTGTGACACAAAAAATATGCTTAGCATACACTAATAGAATTATCAATGTACAACCAAAACAACCAACTACCCATTGTTAGTAGTATCTCAACTATGTGCATCACTAATATGGACAACTCTAATGCAGTTGTTAGCTTGAACTAGCTTTATTTACCTGGCTTAGCATGTTGCTAATATTTACACCGGAAGTGGCGTTCCTTTAAAACCAAGCTCTTTAAGCACATAATTCCATATGTGTTCATTCACAGTTTTGATGCCTTCAGTGAGAATCTACAATAAAAATAGTCTTGAAAATGAAGGAAATGCATTGAATGAGAAATTGTGTCAAACTTTTGGCCTGAACTGTATATCTGATTTCTACCTTCTTTTCTTCTAAGGAAAATAGATAAATATAAAATAAATATATTAGTTTTTTTACTTCCTGTTGTTCTACTTACCTATTTATAACTAAGGGAATTGAAAATTGTATGTTTTGTATTGCCTTTTTGCCATTTTTGTATTCCCTTGCCTCTCACAAAACATAAAAGCTTACAGTGCAATTTTTAATGGCAGGTCCTGACTTGAGTCCAGATTGGCTGCCTTCTTTCTTCCATGAGGAATGCCAACCTAACAGAGTGAGTAATATGGTACTCCTGACGGAGGAATATCATATACCTTCTCCCTGTAATGTACACAATCTGTATATGTAAGGAGCATTATTAGAAATAAACCTGTAGAAGTCCTTAAACGTCATCCCTGCTGCATCCCCTGCAACTCTGCTGTCAACAATATTGTGAAGGGTGATAAAGTACTTTATTTTTTGAGTGGCATTAGATGTTGGCCCAGCTGACTGCATCAGCTAGGGGTTCTGCTGACCACATTACCTGGTTCATCATCAAAAGTTTTGGATGAAAGTTAAAATGCCTTCAAACTCCAAAAGAAGTCCAGTTGCAAGAGTTGTAAGCAGCAAGTTTGAAGACATTTCACCCAAAACGCTTCTTCAGTTCAGGCCTGATGATGGGGAACAAGGAGCTATATCTCTGGACCACACACACACACACACACACACACACACGATGATGGGGAACCAGGAGCTATATCTCTTGACCACACATACACATGATGATGGGGAACCAGGAGCTATATCCCTGGACCACACACACGGACACACACACACCCATTAACATACATCAAGATGGGAATTGGAGTCAAAGTTATTACAGTCACAGGATCCAGAGGATGACAACTGCTCTTCAATGACAAAGAGAAGAGCCAGTCTTGTTAGTGAGTAGTGGTGTATTCGTATGTAGACAGGTACATTTCTTCCCCCTCGATGTCCAGGGCCAGCTTGACGTTCATGAGCTTCTGGTACTCGCGCGTCTGTCGTGCCATGTCCTGCCTGGTGCGCTGCAGGGCCTTCAGTCGAAGGAGCCTTCAGGCATCTGCATGGACACATTACCTATTTCCACAAAAGTATTATTGTGTTAGGTTTAGTAAAATGATGTACTGAAATTATTTTAGATCCATCCATCCATCGTAATGGCTAATGTTGAGGTGGGCCTAAGCCATCGGCCCACCCACTTGTCAATCAGGCCCCCTCCAATCAGAAGGCTCTACAAGTTTGATTGACTGTTTTAGTAATAAAAATAACTATGTGTTTTGGGCTAGGCCCGTCCCATTTTATAATTTCTGGCTATGCCCCTGCTGTAAGCCTGGTCTGGTGCTGCTGAACTGGTTTAGAGTTACCTTTCATGTCAGGTTTGTTTAGCTTGTTGTTTGTTGTTTAGCTTAGCTTGCCTGTATCTGCATTATGTCAACAAAAGTCATGTTTAAGATGAACTACGCCATCAACAAGATCTGCAGGCAATTGCAGAAAATTCTAAACAAAAAAATGCCACATATTTAGTCAGCCTGTGCAGTGCTGCCTGATATCAAATATGACTAATGTTAAATTTCTGTAAAATTCTTTAAGTTGAACTATTGACCTCCATTTTGTATTACTCTGTATCTGCTTGCTTGCTTGCCTGCTAATTGAGATGGAGGACAGTGTATCTGATGCAATAGAGATTATTTTTCATACCTAGAGACATCTAGCCCTTCAACTTAAACTCTGCACAGAGAGAGGCCCTAGTAAGAATTTAAAATTAAATAATTTTGTTCCACAGATAAAAAACCCCCCACAGGAGACACGCATCAGGAAGAGGTAAAGATGGATTAACAGACACACTCACTGCTGTGATGAACGAGGTAAAGCAAGTGTTCAGAACTTGTTTGTTCTTGATTTGTTCCTTCTCTTGTGTGCAGGTATGCTTGTCCTCATGTTCAATCTCCTGGCCATCGACCGCTTTGGGTTGTGGGTCGCCTTCAGTCCTGTGCCCATAGTCTAGAGAGCCCCCAGAGGACCTCCTGGAGCCTGAGCCAAGTCCCCCCACCACCTTCTCATCTTTTTTGGTATCACTGTCGATGGAGTCGATCTCAGAGTTCGTCTTGTTGCTAGCTGATGCACCTCTCAGTGGCGCACCTTGGCTGTGCCTGAAAACTGCCTGTGAAAATGCATCAGACTTCCTAAACAAACAAGCCGAAATGGTGTGTCGGGAGGGGTAGCATGATGTCCTACCAAACCTTCTCATTATACCAGATGAAGATGAAGAGAGAGAGACCAAGATGGAGAACAGCAGTCCAACAATAAGAGGAGTGTTGTTTGTGGAACAAAGTAAGTAAGTAAGTAAGTAAGATAGGGCTGGTCAGGGTTCAACTGTTTGAGTGTGTAAAACATTAACTCAGAACACCTGTAATGACACTGGGTCAAATGTGATTTTTTTAAAATTTTATGTTATGGCCCACGATCATTTTAATGTAAATGTCAAACCAGACATATATAGACATATATGTATATGTATGTGTGTCTCTCTGTGTGTGAGATCTCTTTAGGCCATATTCAGGCCTTGATGACTCTTTTCATCCTCCATGGTTGGTTACTCCAGAATAGAACAGAATAAAATAGAATAGAAATAGAATAGAACCTCTTTAGAAACACGCAGACACACACACACACACACACACACACACACACACACACACACACACACGACGATGGGGAACCAGGAGCTATATCTGCAGACCACTGGAGGTGGAGCTGTGAGCTGTAGACCACGTGTAGGTCACCTGAGTCACTGATATACACCAAGGTGGGAATTGGAGTGAAAGTCATTACAGTCACAGGATAACTGAAGACCTGCTCTTCAATGACGAAGAGCAGAGCCAGTCTTGTTAGTGAGTAGTGGTGAATTAGTATGTGCACAGGTACATTTCTTCCCCCTCGATGTCCAGGGCCAGCTTGACGTTCATGAGCTCCTGGTATTCGCGCACCTGTCATGCCATGTCCTGCTTGGCACGCTGCTCCTCAAAATGCTTCAGCTGAAGGAGCCTTCAGGCATCTGCATGGACACATTACCTATTTCCACAAAAGTATTATTGTGTTAGGTTTAGTGAAATGATGTACTGAAATTATTTTAGATCCATTCATCCATAGCCATGGCTAATGTTGAGGTGGGCCAAAGCCATAGGCCCACCCACTTGTCAATCACCCCCCTCCAATCAGAAGGCTCTACAAGTTCAGTTGACTGTTTTAGTAATAAAAATAACCATGTGTTTTGGGCTAGGCCCGTCCCATTTTGTGATTTCTGGCTACGCCCCTGGCATAAGCCTTGTCTGGTGCTGCTAAACTGGTCTAGAGTTACCTTTCATGCCAGGTTTGTTTGTGTCAGCTTAACTGTCTAGTGAGCTATGGTCTGCATTATGTCAACAAAAAGCCATGTTTAAGATGAACTACGCCATCAACAAGATCTGCTGGCGACTGCAGAAATTCTAAAAAAAAAACCCAAAACAAAACAAAAAATTCTAACCCAGCATGCTACATATTTAGTCAGCCTGTGCAGTGCTGCCTGATCAAATATGACTAATGACTAATTGACCTCCATTTTGTACTACTCTGTATATGCTTGCTTGCTTGCCTGCTAATTGACATGGAGGACAGTGTATCTGATGCAATAGAGATTATTTTTTCATACCTAGAGACATCTAGCCCTTAACTTAAATTCTGCACAGAGGGAAGGCCCTAGTAAGAATTTAAAATTACATCTGCTTGTATGCTTTGAAGTATATTTGAGTTTGAAAATAAAAATAATCTTGTCTGGTGGCAAGGTGAAAAGACAACATTTGCATTCTTAAAACCACGAGAGACCAGACCAAAGGTAAGTCCTCAGTTCACTGACTGTTTTTGTGATGTGTTAGATGCAGATCTGAAAAAGACAAGGTGGTGTATTGAAACTTTTGTGATTGTGATTTCTTTGGTAAAACCTATTAAGTAAAATTGCCGCATTTACTTTCTAAAACTAACCTATTTTAAAAGGATAGCGGACGCCGAACCGACTAAATAAAAAGGCGGAATTGCCAAAGGGTTAACCCTTTTCCCGCACACCGGCCGGCTTTATTGATCTATTGACACACTATATACACTGCCTTACATCTACATCCTAATTGCTTAAACATTTATTTTCCCACACACAAAAAGGTCCATGTTAATATACAAACGTTCATATTCATATATCATAAATATATGAATAATATACATTGTTATGTAAAATATCTAATTTTGTATTCATGAATAACACAAATACTCTAATAAGCTATAGTAAAACATCTAAAAACAGATACTCAGACACCTGGTACAAACACATAACACATCAAAGGATATTTTGTTCCACAGATAAAAAAAAAACCTACAGGAGACACACGTCAGGAAGAGGTAAAGATGGATTAACAGACACACTCACTGCTCTGATGAACCAGGTGAAGCAGGTGTTCAGAACTTCAGAACTGGAACTCTCATCTTCTTTGGAAACCAGGGCCTCACAGTCTGTTGTTTTTGTCGTACCAATAACTGGTCGACCAGTTATTGGTAGACTGGGCATTGGAGATCTCTGTGAAAATTCACCAGAGTCCTTAAATGCACAAATCGCAGTGGTTATGACAAAACGTTGTGACATTCTGCAAAAAGACCTGCTGCTTCTCTGTATAGGAGATGAAGAGGGCGAGAGAGAGACCAAGATGGAGAACAGCAGTCCAACAGTAAAAGGAGTGTGGTGTGTGGAGCAAGGTATGTTACAGTAAGTAAGATAGGTCTGGTCAGGGTTCAACTGAGTGTGTAAAACATTAACTCAGAATACCTGTAATGGCACTGATGACAAATGCATTTTTAAATTTTATTTTATGTTATGGCCCACGATCATTTTAATGTAAATGTCAAACCAGAAAATGTATTACACTTCAGACCAACAAGCAGGGGAAAAGAATGAATGAATAAATTAATGAATGGATGAATGAATGAATGAATGAATGAATGAATGCACATATATATATATATGACTCTTTTCTTCCTCCATGTGTGTCTGTGTGTGTGAGAGATCTCTGTAGGGCATATTGAGACTCTTTTTGTCCTCCATGGTTGGTTACTCTACATTAGAACAGAATAAAATAGAATAGAAATAGAATAGAAACCCTTTGTTGTCATTATACACAGTACAATGAGATTTAATCAGAGAAC
This sequence comes from Setipinna tenuifilis, assembly GCA_030347295.1. Taxonomy (NCBI): domain Eukaryota; kingdom Metazoa; phylum Chordata; class Actinopteri; order Clupeiformes; family Engraulidae; genus Setipinna; species Setipinna tenuifilis. The sequence goes on along the minus strand of CM059267.1, from coordinate 27,775,419 downwards.
TAGGCCTGCCTTTCAGTCAGTGTATGACCGACATAACATCTGCAGAGCCTGCCATTTAGTATATCTGACACACTAAAAATACAGTACAGGCCAAAGGTTTGGACACACCTTCTCATTCAATGCGTTTTCTTTACTTTCATGACTATTTACATTGTAGATTCTGACTGAAGGCATCAAAACTATAAATGAACATGTGGAATCATGTACTTAACAAAAAAGGCTTAAAAAAGGCTTGTACATTCACAGTTCATTCACAGTTTTGATGCCTTCAGTGAGAATCTACAATGTAAATAGTCGTGAAAAAAAAAACGCATTGAATGAGAAGGTGTGCCAAACTTTTGGCCTGTACTGTATATCTGATTTTTACTTTATTTTCTTCTATTTACCTACTCCTAAGGAAAATAGATAAATATAAAATAAATATATTAGCTTTTTTACTTCCTGTTGTTCTACTTCCTTACTTATACATAAGGGAAATTGAAAATTTTATTTTTTGTATTGCCTTTTTGCTGTTTTTTGTATTCCCTTGGCTCTTACACAAACATAAAACCGTACAGTGCAATGTTAAATGGCAGGTACTACCAAGCAGGAACACTTACCTGAATGCCTATCTTTGTCCTTTGGATTCCATAAGGGTATAATAGGGTAATAGGGTATTTCAAATATAGGTTAAATTACAGGGGGTACTGGGGCGTACAGTACTCCCTGATCGAGACCCAGTACCCCCTAAAGATAACCAAATAACAGGGTTGGGGGGTACCAACCTATTAATGTACTTAATGCTAAATGTAAAAGGAAGTACCCCCCAGTTTTGAAGGGGTAATTCACACTCTGATCCCAAATAGCATATAACTTGTCCCTGTAATGTACACAGTCTGTGGAGAGCATCATCAGAGAAGAATCTGTAGGACCTTAAAACATTATTTGAAATCGGCAATCTTTGTAGGCAAAACATGGTGAAGGGTGATGACTTTATTTTTTGAGTGGGTTTAGAGCAGCGCTTGTCAAACTCCTAGGGGTACTTGGATCAAGTAAAGGGGGCACAAAATATATCTTAGCTTTCATTAGTACAAGGATTGTTCAGGTATAGACATCAATGGATGGCAAAATATCTTATTTATTTAAACTACCCCCATTACAATACAATAGACTCTACCATAGGTACCACCAAATGTGTTTAATGTATTAGAAGTTGTTCGTTTATTTGACGGGTTGGTTGTTTACACTATGATTATTAATCAGCTGTTCTGTTGTACAGTAAACTACTGACTCTGCCCTCTCCTCTGTCTTCACTGCAAGCCGTTATGATCTCCTTGGTGACTGTAGAAGACCTTTTCTGGATGCCTTAGGAGAGGGCTAGAGAGTAACTAAAGACATGGCTGCTTGTGGGGTCAAAGGTGACATCTGAGGTGTCCAAAGGGAAACTAGTTGTAGTTCATGTCTGCAATGAAGAACAGAAGGGTCAGTCTTGTGTCAAGGAGTTAAGGAGAAAGGTTGTGTAAATCTCTTGGGTTGCAATTTGCAGTTTTAGTTTAGCATTCTTTAGTTATATTATAATTGCAGTCAATTGGAGTACCCCATAAGGATATAAATGCATACATGTGTGTATGTGTGAGGTGTGATGAGTGTGTTTAAAAGAGGAAAACTCACACGTGTGCTTTGAAATGTTGATAGCTTCAACACCATGTATCAGTCTAGAGAAGATATTACAGTAAGTTAGTACACAATGCACACATAGTTAATAAACAGATTAAGCTTCCCTATCAATATATGGCATGGCTTAACAGCGACACACAACAATATGACAGTATCCTGCTTATTCCTCTTACGCAATCAATTAATCATTGTATTGTTAATTAATCATATATTTCTCATTAATTGCTTTTCCATTGTTTGTAGTTTTCACAAAGCTGCAAATCGAAAAGACCTGAAGAAATGCCTGTCTCGAATAGACGGCCGGGCCAGCAACACATCTGACCAATAAACCCCAGTCTCAACTAAATGACCGGTCTGATTTTGTCCTTGCCATTAAATTTATCTTATTCCAACTGTCTCACCCTGGATTGTAACTCAACACCCATTACATTCGATGCTTCTTTTCACACACGGAAAACTTCTGTGTCTAACAGTTGACTAGGCTTAGCCTACAGGTTTCCACTGATAGAAGTCCACATGATAAATTGCTAAATGAGAATGAGAATCTTTTAAGTTTTGGCTGCCAGAGTACTGAGAACCATCATATACCCCACCGATTCGTTCTCATAGGCACATGAAAAAAAACAAATCTTGCCAGGTCTGTAGGCTGGTTTGTTTCATTATGCTACAAAACAGTAAGGTTCACAAAGTTTCTTTGTTAAGTGCAGTTAAGTGCAGTTTTTCCTTGAACAAGTTTTAAGCCCATCATGGCATCAACAAAAAAAAAAATTCTGTTCTGTCTGTTTGGATTATGGGTAGGCATACGATAGTTGTATGTGAAAGCTTGTCATGAATGGTAATAATACATTTTATATAATTTATCATTTGATAAAATTATAAATTTGATTTTGACTGAAAATTAAATGCCTCAAAGTTTCATATAGACACCTGTCCTGAATAAACGCTGGGTCTGCTGAATCATTTTGGAAAATAAGCGCCAGACTATTATTTGCAGGTTTATGGTATTTCATTGTCTGTCATTTCAGTCATATCCCACCTGCTCTCCTCTCCTTCCAGCAGCTTCCTGTAGGTGGCGATCTCTATGTCCAGGGCCAGCTTGACGTTCATGAGCTCCTGGTACTCGCGCACCTGCCGTGCCATGTCCTGCTTGTTGCGCTGAAGGGCCACCTCCAGCTCTTGGACGCGGCGACGGGCATCCTTGACGGCAATCTCCCCGCGTTCCTCAGCCTCTGCGATCTGGGAATCCACCAGGTGGCGCTAGAGAGAAGATGACGCAAGGGTTAAACCACAGTCACACGTTCGCCTGATACACAAGACGGGCTAAACCACAGTCACATGCTCAACAGATACAAAGAGTGGGTTAAAATATAGTCCCGATCAGCAGATAGACAAGATGACATAATATATATTATATAGGGTGGACCAAAACTACTACATATTTTAAATGCTTATATCTTGGATTAGAAACATGATACAGGGTTTGTTGTAAATCTGACATTTGGAACTTTTTAATACATAGATTAATTTCTCTGGACACCACTTTGAAAGTAAATTAAGGTTGTCTTTTATGTAAGGGTAGATTTGGAAAACCTTTTTTTACTACTACATTTTTTAATACTTTCCTGTATAAAAAACAAAATGTATGTAGCCCCAACACATAGGTCTGTACTCTAGCCCACTATCAAGTAATGTTCTATTTGGATAGTCCGCCCACAGAGACTTCACGTGTGCCTAATATTGTCATTTACTACCCATATTGTAAAAATGATGACTAGTGACTGTTTCAAAAAAAAGTCTGGTATAGGCTGGCAATCCCTTATCACTTGAAACAAACACACCCCTTTCCATTTAACAAGTCTCTCCTTTTGTTTGCCTTAACAATAACTTTCTTTGTTGTTGCTGAATTTTCTATTACAAACATATCTGTAATTATGACAAAATTATTTGTTGAAATTGATTGAATGATTTATGATGTGATATTAAATTTTGCAGCCCTAGGCCAATGATATTTGTCTTTTAATCATGGCCAAAATCCAAATTCATTTATATTCTGGTACTCTGATTGCACAATCACAATAGGTTTTGTGCTTTGATAAAGACACACACTCATCCTTTGCCTTACAAACAAACAGGTCGTTTGGGTGTTAGGTGTGTGTGTGTGTGTGTGTGTGTGTGTGTGTGTGTGTGTGTGTGAGTGAGTGCATCTGGTCATAGGCCACCTGTCCTTTGAAGAGGTCGATTTCCGACTGAAGCCTGGCAATTCTGTGGTTGTACTCGGAAATCTTGGTTTTGGATAATTTCAGGTCATCTCCATATTGGGTGGCTGAAACCTGCATCTCTTCATACTGAACACACACACACACACACACACACACACACACACACACACACAAAAAAACACATTTTATAGTATATGCGCTAAATGTGTACTAAACATTATATTTAAATGCTTTAATGCCTCAAAAAATGGCTTGTATATATATGTATATGTGCGCATGTGTGTGTGTGTGCGTGCGTTACCTTCTGTTTGTACCAGGTCTCGGCCTCAGCTCTGCTGCGGTTGGCGATGTCCTCGTACTGAGCGCGCACCTCAGCCACGATGGCATCCATGTCCAGGCTCCTGCTGTTGTCCATCTCCACCACCACTGATGTGTCCTGCACCTGTGCCTGCAGCTCTTGCAGTTCCTATCGTCATTCACACACACACACACACACACGCACACACACACACACACACACACACACAAAGAAATTTAAATTATACTGTAACTTTGCTTAGACCAAACCAGGAGCATCAACCTAAGCCAGTGTAAACGTTTTGTCCCTACAAGACACTTCCTGCCAGGGTCCCCACTTGGGTAGTAAAACTAGCCCACATACACACTCACACATGGCATTATTTTGTGCTGACATGTTACAGCAAAAACTTCAATGTAGAAAATCTACAATCCAATGTGTGTGTGCATTTCCTTCTTAGCGTGTGTGTGCAGTATGTGTGTGTGTTTGTGTGTGTGTGTGTGTGTGTGTGTGTGTGTGTGTGTGTGTGTATGTGTATGTGTGTGTGTGTGTGTTGACGTACCATGTCATAGAGCTTCCTGAGGAAGTGGATCTCATCGTTCAGGTTGTCCAGTGCTGCCTCCAGCTCCACTCTGGCCATGTAGGCTACATCTGAGTCCTTACAGCACAACGGACAAGGAGCAAACAAGGAGCAAAGACTTCAAACACCACAGTCTTGTTGTGCATTTGTAATGTAGAGGGTGGGACAAAAATAATGGGCACATTTTGAATGCCCATGTCTTGGATTATAAAAATGATATAGAGTATGTCTGTTGCATGAGTTTATGAAACGGAGGCTAGGCTCAAAATATGGGTTTGAATTAAAGATGTTTCATGTTTCATTTGGCTAACCTATTTTTTACAAAAATACAGCCAACATTTCAAACTATATAGGCCTGAATTAAAAAATTGGGAAGAGGTCATTAAGCAGTGTCAATACAACCATTTTAAAGTTAAAATTGGTGAAATATATACAGTATATGGCATATGGTGATGGTATATGGTGATGTATTTGTGGCATCCCCCCTCATTTTAATCACAGCTCAATGTGCTAATTCCAAACACAGCGCTTACTATGGAATTCCATCTTGCCGGCGCCCCTGATCCCTCATAATGGCGTAGACCCATACTCAAAAAATACTTCACCAACCTAACATCCATCATTAACCTACAGTCCATGAATATTTGGACAGTATTTTCAAAAGCAACAAGCACCACCCTGGAAGGTGATCCTGCATGCTTATACAGACCTCCAAAAGCCAGACGATTCCCCCAAGAAGAAACCCAGGTCAACATCAAATGTGTCGCAGTGCAAAGAACTGCTCACGTGTAGGAAATGCTATTCTTGATGGATCTTTCCTTGGTAAAGTATTCTTCCATTACATACAGTACACAATTTCTTTAAAGGTCCACGTCATTATGAGGGCTCTATTTTTGTAAAAAAAAAAAAAAAAAACATAAAAGACCTCTTTAATTCACAGGCAGAGTTGTGTCCGGATAACAGCCAGACAATAATAGGCCACGTTTCAAAAAACATACTCCTGTATGTCAGTTATACAACAATATTTTTGGCCCACCCTGTATAATGTGTGTCATGTCATTATTGTCTTTCACCTTTTTGATAAGTACAAATTCCTCCTCACAGTCACTGCGCTTCATGGCCTCCTCATCATATCTGAATGAGATACAGAGAAATTATTGTACTGTCAACATTACCACTTGACTTGAGTGAAAAATAGTCATTGATCTTGTTCCAGTTATTTTAAAGTGCGTTTGTGTGGATAAGCCTGTGTGTGTGTGTGTGTGTGTGTGTGTGTGTGTGTGTGTGTGTGTGTGTGTGTGTGTGTGTGCGCGCGCACATGTGTGTGTCTTCTGCACATAATCTCACTTGTGCTTGAAGTCCTCTACCAGTTCCTGCATGTTGTTCAGGTCTCCCTGCAGACGAAGCTTCTCATGGCCCAGCGTGTCCAGGTGGCGGCGCAGGTTGGCAATGTAGGCCTCAAACATGGCGTCGATGTTGGAGCGGGAGGTGGTCTGGTCCTGCAGGAGGCTCCACTTGGTCTCCAGCATCTTGTTCTGCTGCTCCAGGAAGCGCACCTGAGGAAGGATTCACACATCGTTACCTGACTGCTCAGACACCTGTATGCAGAGACAGCACAACAGTGGGATGTAGATCAGGACAGTTTATGGGGCCCAGAGGTTCACAGGATCCCAAAGAGGACTATGACGTGCTTGGTTCCTTCAGGGTGCCCACAATTCCTAGTGGCAGCCCTGAGAGAACAACATAGGGTGCGTGTAAAGGTCAGGTAAGGCAGGGTTACCTGCTATCTCAGGTTCATCTTTACTGTCTAGTGAGCTCTGCCCTGCATAATGTTTCGATATCAGGAGAAAGCCTTCATCACTGATATCACAGCCATTTATTAGCATGCATCCTCATTATAAGCATGCATCTGTCTTATCAGCTACAGTGACTTCCTGGTTTACAAGCCTGTGCTGATTGAAAAAAAAGTGAGTCGGCTATCACTGCTCCTTTACTCCTGAGCCTTTTTGTTTTTTTGTTTCATTTTGAGTACTTACACATACATTTTGCCTTACCAAATAAAGACCTGAACTCTGTGAGTGGCCTTGCCTTTCATGCTGCATTTGTTCTGAGCCATACGTGTAACTATAGATAGATTCTATACCATAATATACATAGTATTTAAAATACAAATAACATATATGTTGTTTTAGCACATCTGCATCAGTCACACACTTCATACAAATACATAACACATCACAGAATAGTTTGTACTACAGACGACAGGACACACTTTAGGTAGAGGTAGAGACACAATAACAGAGACACTTACTTTATCTATGAACGAGGCAAAGCGGTTGTTCAGGACTTTGATTTCCTCCTTCTCTTGTGTGAGGATATTCTCATATTCGGGATCAATCTCCGAATAGGACTTCATCATCCCAGAATCTAACTTAACAGTCACCGAAGCATGCGACCTCTGCGAAGTATCCACGATAGGGACAACATTGAACGGTCCTATATCAGGACACATTGAAGAATACACTGGTCTTTGTAAAATGCCACTGCTGTTTTTAAATGCGCAATCCGCAATAGTGGCACGATAGACAGACATGCTGCCTCTCTGTAGATGAGATAACAATAAAGACAGCAACCAAGAGGAAGATCAGTAGTCCAGGAATAAGAGGAGTGTGGTGTGTGAGGCTGTTCAGGGTTCATTTATATGTTTGTGTATGTAAATCATTAACTCAGGTTATTTCTAAAGGGCACTAGTGCAAATGCATTTTTTTATTTCATGTCATTTAATAATAGTAAAAACATGGATGCACCCAACCAAAAAAAAATATTAAACTTTAGAGCAACAACTTAACTTGAATGTCAGAGAATGTTAGGAGGGATATTAGCTATCGTCTGATTGTGGATGCAAATGTGAAAAGATACGAGATATGAATATAAAATGAACGGATGAATGAATGAATGAATGAAATGATGTCTTTAGGCCATATTTAGTAGCCTGGTAAACCAGCTCCTCGTACTACACTTCACTTTGCCTTTACCTAATCGCTAACGTCTGGTCATAGCGTATGCAATTAGCCTGGCTATGAAACTGCTTACACACTGCAATTCAAATGTAGCACACATAGTCGACATCATAGCTCATGAACACTTCCTCTGTCCGATGATTGGTCCTGCAAGATGCTGCCTGAGACAACCATGTCAATAGAACCACAGCCAGACCTTCTGTACAAAATTTAGTGTAGTACAAGGAGCTAGTTCTGACCAGGCTACATATTAAGGCCTTCATGACTTCTTTCTTCCCTCAATGTTAGATGCTTACTCCAGAGAAATAGGCCTGACTTTCAGTCAGTGACCAACACAACACAATTTCAGTTTCTGTTCATTACTGGGTTTCAACACCAGCGTGATTCAGTGTGATTCAAGCAAATAATTCTGATATAATACCCAGAAGAGTATGTGTGTCTCTGTGATGTAAAACCAGAGGCAGACAAAGTGGATGGAGAAAATAAAAGTCTTGCCATGTATTCCTTCTGTATGTGCTCTCAACTGTGATGTCACTAATTATCTCATTTATCTAGGGATCAGCTGGTTCAGTGAATTGGCTGAAACAAACATGTGGCAGGCAGAGCTGTAGACTTCCGGCTTCAGAAAGTAAAAACCCTGCCACAAATTGGATCCAACCAGTTCTGAGTCAGCTGATTGTAATGAGCACTCAAGACAGGTAGATCAGCTACTCAGTAAAGTCACCTGTGTTAGAAGGAAAAAATGGCAAAATGGGACCTCCGGTGGCAGAACTTTTACTTTCTGAACCCGGGATGTCCACCTCTGTGTAAAACCCATAGATGTGGGGAGGTAAAGAGGTAAAGTAAAGTTAAGGATGATAACCTATTGCATTCACTGGAGGGTTGCTTCAGATAAATAAAGCAATGCAAATGTAGGGGATGAAGTTGGTGCATTTATTGATTTACAAACAGCATCACCTGCTGGTCAGGTGTGGGTTTAACAGGATTGGATATTACTCAAAGCTTTTTTTTTTTAAGTTACATTTCAAGAAGTTGTGAACATGGCAAGTATAGGCAATAACCAGTTTTACCCACTGTTAATTCTACAGCATTACATAACTGTCCTAAGTGGACTATGGTAGCCAATACTTCAGAGAGCATGAGTGAACAGTGTATGAACAGTTATTCCTTTATTTAATGTTTATTTAATGAATGTTTTATAAAATCATCATTCCTCAACGGCTCCGTTCTGAACAAGGGTCTCCTCAATCCGGATGTCCTTCGTCATGACAACAGGCTCCTTGATGTCCTTGGTTACTATTATTGGCCCCTTGATGTCCTTGGTCAGCATGGAGGAGGAGGAGCTAATTGAGTGACTGGTCACAGAGCCAGTCAGGCTTGGGGGGCGGAGATCAAGAGTCACCCCTGAGGTCTCCAAGGGGAAGGAGTTGAAGTGTCCAGCTGCTGTGGAACAGAGAAGGGAAGGGTTGGTTTTCAACTTACTCAAGAGCATACATGTAGAGATGTTATTCATTGTGTGTGTGTGTGTTATTCTCTCTCTCTCTCTCTCTCTTTCTGTGTGTGTGTGTGTGTGTGTGTGTGTGTGTGTGTGTGTGTGTGTGTGTGTGTGGGCTTGCACTGGCATAGTTGTGAGGTCCAAATGTCCTCACTATAATAGGAAAACTAAAAAAACACTGACTAGTGAGGTCATTTCGAAGGACCTCACTACTCTCAGCAGTATTTTTCTTGGTCATTTTGTTGTTATTGAAAAAAGTAAAAGTGCAAAAACATTTCTTTACTGACAGGTTGTGGTTAGGGATTGTTTTGGTCTGGGCACAGTTAAGCATTCTAGTTAGTTATGGTAGTCAATGAAGGACCTCACTATGATACAAGAGAAAGTATGTGTGTGTGTGTGTGTGTGTGTGTGTGTGTGTGTGTGTGTGTGTGTGTGTGTGTGTATGTGCATGTGCATGTCTTCCTATCTATGTGTGTGCATGTGTGCGGCATGTGTGCACACATATGCCTCTAGATTGTTGCAGATTGTGCAGACATGTTATTCTCTCTCTCTCTCTCTCTCTTTCTGTGTGTGTGTGTGTGTGTGTGTGTGTGTGTGTGTGTGTGTGTGTGTGTAGGAGATGACTGCTTACATGTGTGCTTAGAGATGCAAATAGCTTGGATGCCATGTGCCAGCCTAAAGGAGAGATAAGAGACAGAAAGAGAACATTACACACACTATTATAACCATATTTAACCCCACTCATTTGGTACAGTTACATTTGGCTCACCTTCAATTTCCCTTAACCCATTAAGACCTAAAACGCCTGAAAAAAAAGACCTGAAAATCCTAGGGGTGATTTTAAAACAACCTCCCAGATCCTGAGGTTTTTCTGGAATTTCAACAAGTGATTTCTCAGCCTCTGATGCACATAGAGACAAAATTCCAAAAGTATTTGGGAGCTTACACTTGTGGGTTTCATAACAAGTGTGATTTATTTTTCTACACCTTCAGAAGAAAATATAAAATAATCCAGAAACATAGCATACAATCGGTCCCGTGCCATGGCGTCAGAGAACTCAGTCTTGAAGAGATGTTTAGTGCGTCTCCAATAATCTCTCCGTGCAGGCAGAACAAGTAGCCCCATGCTAATGCATAGCCCAACGAATGTTTTCATTTCAGGGACAGTTATATTCGACCACTTACGCGTTTTTGAACTCGCTGGAGTGTGTTCAGAGTTATCATTGTTATCATCATCTATATCGCTTCCGTCACTAACTTCTGAACTCCCTGCACTGAAATTGAGGTCATCCATATTTCAAAACAATGACACGAGTCCGCATGTCAATTTCACGTGCATTTTCGGGTAGATTTTATTAGGAAACCGATGATGATTGGCCGCAGAGGAAAAAAATGCCTTATCCGCTTTCCCGGTCTTAAAGGTAGAAATGCGCAACAGCGCTCCCGGTCTTAGTGGTAGAACAGCGGTAATGCGCTCCCGGTCTAAATGGGTTAATGGTACTATATTATTGTAACCATTTAATATGACTCACCATCCCATCTTGCTATTTTTCTGAAATGAATTGTTTTAGATTTGGTCTTCTTTCTTTGCACTCTCGTCTGTGAACCGTTTCAAAAATGTGTCATCTGTCTAGTTTTTCTTTCTGTTGTCTTGCGGTCTCACCTGCTCTCCTCTCCTTCCAGCAGCTTCCTGTAGGTGGCGATCTCGATGTCCAGGGCCAGCTTGATGTTCATGAGGGCCTGGTACTCGCGCACCTGCCGTGCCATGTCCTGCTTGTTGCGCTGAAGGGTCACCTCCAGCTCCTGGACCTTGCGACGGCCTTCCAGGACGGTCTGATCCCCGCGCTTCTCCGCCTCTTCGATCTGTATCTTCAGCTGGTCCCGCTAACGAGAGGGGAAGAGGACAGTGCGTTAAGGTACAGGCACACCTTCACCAGAACACACCAGAACCACTACCCTCGCACATTCACCAGATACCTTACATAATTTAAACTAATATCACACGTTCATCAGATACATTAGGTCAGTTAAACTAACATCAAACATTCATTAGATACATTACATCAGTTAAACTAATGTCACATAATCACCAGATACTACAGATCAGTTAAACTAATGTCACACATTCACCAGACACAGATGGTTTAAAGCACAGTCATGTTTACTAGATACACAAGACGGCTAAAACAACCTACAGTTACACATGTTTTGAAATGTCTGCATAAATATGTTTAACTTATGCGATAAATTAAAAATACCTCTATTTATGTATGTGTTTAAATGTGAATTTGTGAGTGACGATGCTGTGTACCTGTACTACGGTTACATGAACATGTAGATGGGATAAACTACAGACACATATCAGAAGGCTCCATAAGTTTGTTTGACTGTTTTAGTAAAAAAAAATAAAATACCCTGTGTGTTTTGGGCTAGGCCCACCTGATTTTTTTTTTGCTGGGCCCACCCATTTTATGATTTCTGACTATGCCCCTGTCCCCAGATACACAAGATGACATAACGGATGATCATAAACAGATAAACATGAGGCTATGAGAGATAGTGAGAGAGATTGGCAGAGAAGTAGGAGAGGTGTATGTGTGTGTTAGTGCACCTGTCCTTTGATGAGGTCGATTTCCGTCTGAAGCCTGGTAATTCTGCGGTTGTACTCAGCAATCTCGGATTTAGATGATCTCAGGTCATCGCCGTACTTTGTGGCAGAAACCTGCATCTCTTCATACTAAATACACATACACACACACACACACGCACGCACCCACACATGCACAGACACGTACACACACGCACACACACACACACGCGCACACACACGCACACACGCACACACACACACACACACACACGCACACACACGCGCACACACACACACACACACACACACACACACACACAAACACACACTTTTACAAAGGAGCATAGCCTGTCTATACACAAGAAGCACCAAAGGAGGCAGTGTGTGTATGAGTGTGTTATGTATATATTTCTCACCTTCTGTTTGTACCAGGTCTCGGCCTCAGCTCTGCTGCGGTTGGCGATGTCCTCGTACTGAGCGCGCACCTCAGCCACGATGGCGTCCATGTCCAGGTTCCTGCTGTTGTCCATCTCCACCACCACTGATGTGTCCTGCACCTGTGCCTGCAGCTCTTGCAGTTCCTATTGTCATTCACACACACACACACACACACACACACACACACACACATCCGAACAACACACCCATTGACATGCACACACACACATGCATGCACACAGATATATATATATTAGATGCATTATATATATATATATATTAGATGCATTAGATCTAATCAGATTGGGTATTATAGTAAAGAACATAAAAGAACAAGTTCATGACATACACACACAGTGAAGTGTTTGTGTGTGTGTGTGTGTGTGTGTGTGTGTGTGTGTGTGTGTGTGTGTGTGTGTTGACGTACCATGTCATAGAGTTTCCTGAGGAAGTGGATCTCATCATTCAGGTTGTCCAGTGTTGCCTCCAGCTCCACTCTGGCCATGTAGGCTGCATCTGAGTCCTTACAGCACAACGGACAAGGAGCAAACAAGGAGCAAAGACGTTAAACACTGAAGGCTTTAATACACTACAAGCAAATAGACCAGTTCAATTGCCTCCCATAGAGATGAACACTTCTGAGGGTTTATGTAGCTCCACACTCTACAGAGTCAAATTACCGCTTTTAAAATGTGGAATAACCCAGACTTTGGACAATATTTAAAACTAAAAATGTTACAATTACACTTTGGGAGTTAAAATCAACTGTAACATTTTAACACCCTAATGTTTGCTTATTGTTTATGATTATTGCCATGATCTCTCACCTTCTTAATTAGCACAAATTCATTCTCACAGTCATTGCGCTTGTTGATCTCGTCTTCATATCTGTGGATATGACACACAGAGTTCATATGCAGAAGAGTTGTACTGTACATGCCATGTCCATTACCAAGAACAAGGAGCTTTGTGATCTTCTTCATGTATTTTGGTATAGCCTATTTGTGTGTGAACATATGTATGTGTGTGTGTGTGTGTGTGAACATGAGTTAGTGTGTGTGTGTGTGTGTGTGTGTGTGTGTGTGTGTGTGTGTGTGTGTGTGAGAGAGAGAGAGAGAGTGTGTGTGTGTGTGTGTGTGTGCGTGTGTGTGTGTGTGTGTGAGTGTATGTGTGTGCATGTGTATGTGTTAAGTGTGTGTCTTCTGCACATAATCTCACTTGTGCTTGAAGTCCTCTACCAGTTCCTGCATGTTGGTCAGGTTTCCCTGCAGACGAAGCTTCTCATGGCCCAGCGTGTCCAGGTGGCGGCGCAGGTTGGCGATGTAGGCCTCAAACATGGCGTCGATGTTGGAGCGGGAGGTGGTCTGGTCCTGCAGAAGGCTCCACTTGGTCTCCAGCATCTTGTTCTGCTGCTCCAGGAAGCGCACCTGTGTGCATACATGAAGACAAGGTCGCAGGGTGTAAAGTGTGAGGGTGTGGACCGTATGTGCTTGCACAATTGTATGCAGTGCAGTGGCCCCTATGCAGGAAATGGTGTATAGACCAGAGGTCCAATGCATTGTCTCTATTGGAGCGCTCTTTGTGTTATTTCATACACCTAAAACGTTTCCTGAAGTTACTAGTACAATATTTAAATGTAAACTTAACCTAAGCACCTAAATAACAGGATTGTTGTGAGTATGAACAATCTGAAGATTCATAGAATATCATGTGGAATTTTAGAATCATATGTTGTTGTAGAGCACATTGTTTTGTCGTATGTTCCACGGCTTACACCTTTTATTTTCTAAAAGAAGTTATTTGTAAGTAACCTGTACAACTTCACACCCAGCAAAGGACATTTAACCAATAGTGAGGTCTGCAGAAGTGCACCAGAATTACCTGCAATTAAGGTTTTATCTGTGATAATGAGGGTGAATCAGCCCTTGCGTAACCCACAACACTACAATATTTTAAAAAGGGGGGTGCCTCCAAGCACAGTCTGTTCTTTGGACCCTTTGGTCATATACAAGCGTTACACTGGCTCAAGGCAGAGTCGGACCGACAAAGCCACTCACCTTATCAATGAAGGAGGCGAAGCGGTTGTTGAGGACTTTGATTTGCTCCTTCTCCTCCGTGCGGATGTGCTGGTAGTTGGGGTCAATCTCCATGGTGAGGGGGGCCAACAGGGCCTTGTTGTAGACCACCTCTGTGACGTGCGGCAGGCACACGGCCGGTCTGTTGCCCCAGCCCCCGACCCTGTACCCGTGGTCCAGAGAGCCCCCCGAGAACCCCCCGCCTACTGCATGTCCCGCCACCATCCTCACGCCCCCCACGGCACCCCCGACCTTGTAGCCATGGGTAACGCCGAAACTCTGCCGGACGCGCTGCTGTGTGCCGGAGCTCTCGACCGTGCGGCTGGTGAAGCCGGTGTGGCGCCTGACGCTCATGTTTGCTGCTCTTCCAAAGGCACGCTGCCGAGTGTACAGACGGAGACGGAGGGAGAGGTGGAGAGATGGAGAGAGAGAGAGAGGTGGAGGGAGGAATGGGCCAAGTCAGGGGGTCGGGTCCTGCTTTATATCTTAGCTGGGTGGGTGGGGCTGTCCATGGTTATTGTGAGTGCACATGTGAAACATTAACTTGGGTAATCTCAGTGGGGTGCTTCAACACATGCAAACATGTCTGCTATCTTACATAATGCCCCCATCTCTGCATGTGTGTGGAGATATGCAGAGGGAGTACCTGAATACTTAATTAATTAATAATTAATACTATTGAAAATGTTTTTCTGAACTTGACTTGCCCACACATTCATTTCCTCTAATGCCCTCTAAACATTTACTAACAAATATGATTTGATAAACCCTGCGTTGCCCTGGCTTGAGGATAGACCCTCAGACAAAGAGTAGGTACTGAAAAGAGCCTTCTACATATTAGGTGTCTGTTCAAAATTTCTCATTTTTGTGCAAATATTTCAAATTATTAATCATGAGCAAAGTACACCAATATCTCCAAAAGTGCAGTCAAAAAATCCTAGCATGACATATGACAGACATATTTAACTGGACATTGTTGTTTAAGAAATGTTCAAGAGGTTGTTCAAGACTCTGGAACATTGTGTGTGTTTGTGTGTGTGTGTGTGTGTGTGTGTGTGTGTGTGTGCGCGCATGTGTGTGTGTGTGTGTGTATGTGTGTGTGTGTGTGTGCTGTATATCTATGTATGTTCATGAATGTATGTACTGATAGCCTGGTGCTCTTCATTCTAGTTACCGCGGACACTCCCTAACATTCCTCAGCGTACTCTGCTGCCAACACCCTCCTCAACACCTTTCACAACACACTCCTCAACACCCCTGAATTCCCACTGGTTGTAATTTAGCCAAAGACTTCACGCAGGTTATTGATTATTGTCTTTGCTCCATCACCATAGTACAGAGCAAACACATAACTCTCAGTTTTTTAACAGGAAACAGTAAAGACAATCAATCATGTTTTTACGCGTTTGTGTGTGTCCTATCATAGAGGACCCTTTTCAAACACTGGTTACAAAGCCCCTAGTGCCCCTGGGCCCATGCGGCCAGGACTACAAGACTCTATCTTTACGGCGATTACACACATAGGTGTGTCTGTGTGTCTGTGTGGGCTGTTATTGCATTGTTAGTGAGTGTACGGTCGATGCTGACTGCGACCAAGGTCTGATGAGTAAAAGGTGTGTTATGTGTGGGTATTGATGGGTGTGTGTGTGTGTGTGTGTGTGTGTGTGTGTATGTATGCACGCACGCACACGCAAAAGTGTGTAAAAGATAGACAGGAATGTAAATGGGTCGATGCTATCAAATCCTACCCATCCAATCTCAAGAGGTGTGGGCCTGCACCACTATGTCAGTGCTGGGGAGATAGAGAAGCCACACAGCTGAACTAATTACTAACTTCTGCATTTTTAGACCATCCATCAAGTATATCAGCTCATCTGTCATCCCATATGCTGGACCAAGCGGTGTGCAACAGATTTGTGGGAGGTTTGTGCAGGGCAGATGTTAAGTCAACAGAGGCAGCAGTTCTTAATGAATTTTGCTGGCCCTGCTCACCTGTCTGACATTAGGTCAATGAAATGGGGCATAGATGTTTGCCAGTCACATACAGTATCTAGTCAGGCGTTTTCCTAGTGATACTGATCACATATTTAAGGAGGGAATTTTCCCCCAGATACGGGTCTTGACAGCAACACAGTGTGTGTGATAGTGGCCATGTATTTGGTTTGCCAATAGACCTACTTTATAATGTGTACTGTATGTATTTGATTTGACACTACCTCCACTAATCTTCTTCATGATTGAGTTTGGTTGCAGAGACGTTTTGGTCTCTCTCATAAGTGTTTACATAATGCTAGCCATTCCTGTGAGACAGTATTGAAATACAATTTCAAAAGATTTCATTGAAATATTGGTCTGTAGTTTGTTCATTACATGTAAGTTCAAGTATTGTACTATTCTCTTTTTTACTGAAGCTTTATGGTGATTTGTAAGCTTTATGGTGACCAAACTGTAAAGCACTTGCATCTTGTATGTATGAACTGTGCTATACAAGTAAAGGTTATTGTTATTATTATTATTATTTATACATGTATAATATATATCTCTTATTAATCTGTTTTAGTGGTGGGAGAGACATCTCTATGGCGTGGGAGAGTCTGCTCATGTGTGTAGGCAGACAAGGACAACAAGAGGTTGTAAAACACTTGTTGCTAAGTAACATGCACTGATTTAGAAAAAACACGAGGTTTATGAAGGATTTAAATGTGTAATAAATGAGACTGTAGTTTTTTAAAGGTTATACAAACTTCAGTTATGAAGATAAAGTTATCTCCCAACATGAAATCGTCCATAGGTCAAAGTTTTCTTTGGGTGTGTAATCATCTAGACAACCACTCCCTATTGTGGTAACTCTTTGGTGGGAATGTGTTTTTGTGCATGTCAGCAGCAAAATGTATACTAGTAATTTATTATTTTCATTTTCAGTATGTTTCACTGGTAAAGACAAGATAAGACAACAATCTTTATACATGACATTAGCGAGTGATCAAAGTTTGTTTGCTTGAGTGCATGTGTTATCTCCCAGACTAGACCACACCTGAGATCAAGCCTCTCAAACACACCCATTCATGCGTTCATGTGTCATACTGAGTTTAAAGTTAGATGATAGTTCATTTAAAGGCTCCTTTCTCAAGGTGTGTCTCATACGAACGTGCATTCGGCCCTTTGGCCCCTCTGCCTTAGGCTGGTCTGTCAGTAAGTCTGTAGAATTAAAAGGGAAAGACATAAAAAGTCAAGAAATATGCCGATACAACCAGTCAGATGGCCCTTAACCCAGGCCTCGGTTTGTCCTTTGAAATAGTCAACAGGCATAAATCTAATCAGGGCAAAAATATAGTTTTCAAAAACTCACATAAAGGTCAAAGTAAGCAAATGCTAAGCTAGACAACAATATGACTACTGATCCACTGCACATGGGAGGGTAGGAGTGGCAGATAGGGAGGGTCACAGTCAGATAAGCACAGGGGGGTAGTGGTAAAACAAGGTGCGTAAACTATGAATTTGGTGATCACACTGAGGTTGCCACGCTGTACAGCATCAGATGTTTTAAAAAAGATATTAAAAACATGTTTGGACAATACAAGTGCCATTGTAAATGGTCACCAGTGTACAGTTTGTAAATATGAATGCTGTAGCCTAGTGTAAATACATTTTTGAATGTTAAAACTTGCATTGTGAGGTACATGTGCTCTATTAATAGGTGGATAAACTCCTCAGAGGTAGATAGACTAAATTCTATTGCTGAAATTTGAGGTTCACCTGCGCTTACCCTCCTTGGATAATCCACAGGCATGCAGTGTTGGGAAAGTGAGCGGGATGGGAGTGCACTAGCCAAAAACCAGCCACTCGTACTTCACTTTTGTGCAGAGGGTCTGGCTGTGCTGTATTGAGAAACATTTTTTTTTCCCTGGAGGTGTGGACTGTGCTGAAATTTAAAAAAAAAAATTGGATCTGCCTTTACCCAAACATTAACGTGACTTAGACTTGTTGAAACTAACGGACTAACAACTAACGGCTCTGTGCGCTGATTTGGCTGGGAAGGATTCTGTCTACAACCAGCCATTTCAATGAGACCAGTCCAGTCCCTCTATACAAAACAAAGTGAAGTACGAGGGGCTGGTTGACCGGGCTAGGATAGAAGTGCACAGGATAAGACCATGGATAAGAAAGACGCCTGGGGAGAAAGCAGCCAGCAGAGGGAGCTAAAAAAAAAAAAAAAACACTCCCGAAATGCAAGTCTTCGAGATCCAAGTGGATACAATCTTCTCTCTCTCTCTCTCTCTCTCTCTCTCTCTCTCTCTCTCTCTCTCCCTCTCTCTCTCTCTCTCTCTCTCTGACGTGGGTGTGTTTGTGTAAGTGTGTTGTGTGTTAGTGTGTGATTATTTATGACAGAGGCATGCAATGGAAAGAATAAAGTAAATAAAGTAAAGCAATACAAGAATAACAAGGAGAATAATCGAATGAAACATTTTTTTGTCATTTTGCATGTCCATATGTTTGAAGCTGTGCCTATAAACTACTTAAAACTCCTCTTGTCTGCTGGAAGGCCTACATCAAAACACGCCAATAAGTGATTCCTTCGTGGCCGTATTGATTCTAACGGGTAAGCTAGTACCAATTACACGCCGCTTTACAATTGATTGACAGTTTATGCATCAAGTTGTTCAAGCGGTTTTGTCAACGTTGTCCAATCAGCATCAACTTGTTCACAGGTCACAACAACAGGAGCTATGCTATCCAGCCAGTTGTCATCATCTAGCCGAGAGAAACATGGCGGCTCCCATGGTTAGGTGGCTGCGGGGCTTGTACGTCTTCTTCTTGACGTGTCTTCTCCCAATATCCGCGTTCTTAAATTTAGAGGAGCTAAACGAAATGAAATATGGAATTCAGATTCTGTCAGACCCCGTAATCATGGGCCAGGTAAGGCTGAAAACAGCTTGGGTTTGTTCAGCTAGCTTGCAAGCTAATTCTGGCTAGCCAGCTGATCGCAACATGACATAACATTAGATTTCACTGTTGTTTATGTATCTAAATAGGTAGGCCAATGGGCTTTTGGGACATCAAGCATCGTAGAATTACAAATTATCCCCACAGAGCCTTACTGTTTTTAGTCTGTTTAGGTTATTGAATCCCATGTTTACAGTGTGTCGTGCTGACAGATGTCAGATCTACTGCATTGTGTTGAACATCACACTTTAACAGTCTAACGTTGGAAAGAAGCTTCTGCAGTTAATATCTAAGGGGGATGTTGCTATTTGGCATTCTGTTCTTCTGATTTGCCGAATGCATTTTTATACGAGCTTCTTGACAAAGACATCTAGCCAAAATGTCCCTATGCACTGTTCGTCATGGTCAATAAACAACATATTCAGTTCTCCATTCACCACAGCTTCGAAACACAAGGCGGAAGTTTCCAAAAAGCTACATAGCATGTACTGTTAAAGTTTGTGTCTTGTGTTGTAAAGACAGTTTTTTTAAAGATCATGTCAGGACCTAGTTCAGATATCTATATTTTTTAAATTATTGCTAGTGGCCTAAAGTGTCCCTGCCTTATCATCCTTTGGGTGCTGAGAAAAAAAGGTGGAATCTCCAAAATTAAAAATGCGATGTGTTGTTGTTGATCCTTGGCTTTGTGCAAGTGTTCTCTTTTCTGACCTGCGTGCATGTGTTCGTGTTCGTGTGTGTGTGTGTGTGTGTGTGTGTGTGTGTGTGTGTGTGTGTGTGTGTGTGTTTATGTGTGTGCTCGTGCATTTGTGTGTGTTTGTGTGTGTGTGTGTCTGTCTGTCTTCATATGTGTCTGCGTGTGTGCATGCGTGTGTGTTCATGTTCATATGTGTGTGTGTGTGTGTGTGTGTGTGTGTGTTTATATGTGTCCGTGTGCATGTGTGTGTGTGTGTTCATATGTGTCTATGTGTGTGCGTGTGTTCATATGTGTGTGTGCATTTGTGCCCAGGCGCAGTCCGAGGACGTGATGCTGGTCAGCAGTAAGTACAAGCAGCGGTACGAGTGTCGCCTGCCCGCCCAGGCCCTCCTCTTCCAGCCTCACTCGCCCCACAGCGAGGCCCCGCCCAGTGGTGCCAGCAGCTACAGCGGGCCGACCATCCCCGAGCTCCTGCAGCCAATGAGCAGCTCCCCTTGCCTCGTTAAGGTGTGTCAATCACACTCCATATGTTGGTGTGGTTCATTCATGGTGCATGTTCACTTTTACAGCCATTCACACGGTAGCACATTCCAGCAGATGCAAGGTGTTGGTCTCCACTAGATAAGGTTTGTTGTATAATATTGAAGGGTGGTAGGAATGTCGGAAGGATCACGTGCTGGAACACACTGAGGAAGGCAAAACTGTGAAGCATGTTTGTGTGGATAAATGTTGTATATGCATACAGTAGGGTGGCCTTCTTTTCCTGTCTTAGCTGCTGGTGTGTGTCATTCTGTTCCTCATCTCACAAACTATTGTATTCACGGACCCCCTAGTCGATCTCAGCTCCGGCAGATGGGCTCCCCTAGGGGCCGCGGTTCTGCCTGAGAATTTTTATTCATATTTCTGTGTCGCCACTATGGTTGAATGCATTGTGCGTCATTTCTGTGAAAAATTATGTCCTAGTTCTCTTGCTTGACGCTGTTTTATGTAAGCTAGAACAGGTCTAGTGGTTGAACGACTGGCTTTTCCGGTGTCCCTCGTGAATATCCATGACGTGTCAATAAGGCACCTCTGATTGGGCAAATTCGCTGTCTTTCGTTCACATAGCTTCTGTCCACTGTTCTTCCTCTGGGATGTTGGCGTGCCATACATGGCTCTGGGCGGGGCTTACGACCTAGTGACGTAGATAGGTTTAGCCTGCTCTGATCCGCTCGTTTTGGTTAGCTCGACCCTTCAATGACCAGTAAAACCATGAGGGTCGAATTTCACGTCTTGGAGTGCTGCGTGCATATACTGCTTGTTGTGACACACCACATTGTAAATAGAGCTACTCAAAGTGGTTTTTAGCAGAAGGACCCCTTTAAATAATCCAAATGCAAAACAGGGAGTTTTTCCACACCCCTGTCGCCACTATGGACACAAGCAAGAACTGTCAGCAGCCCCTGAATGAATTTTCTCGGTGCTACCAAGCCACAACAAATGCTGTCTTGTGTTTTTACTGCCAAACTTTTGAAGCACTTTGAGCTACATCTTGTATGACTTGTGCTATACAAATACAGTTTATTATTGTTATTATTATTATTATCATCTGTGCCCTCTGATTCTGTCTCTATCTTAGACTAAGGACTGGTGGACCTATGAGTTCTGCTATGGAAAGCACATCAGGCAGTATCACCTAGAAGGTAAATTTTAAAAAGTATTTAGTAATGTTGACTTTCTGAAATGTGCAGTACTATTGCTGGATTGCACAAAAGATCTCAGATAAAAGTTAATTCTTATTTCTACAAGAACAATTGTTTCTTGTCTATTTCAAGCCATTTCAGGCCAGGCCTTAGGAAATCCAAAGTGAAATTTCACAACCTAGTTGTACTTAACGTTATGATGGAAACACATACGGTCTATAATATAATTTTAGTTTTCAATAAGTCCAAAGACTAAAATGTAGAGAAAACAAGAAAATGACATGATATATATGAAGTGCATTTCTGTGCTGTTGCAGACTCTGAGATAAAAGGGGATGTGCTGTTCCTGGGCTACTACAGCTCTGAGTTTGACTGGACCAACGAGACCGCTAAGGTACAGCACAGTATAGTGCGCTCTTGTAGCATCCTCTACTTAACATTTAGCTATGCATACTGCATGCTTCAGTTTACTTGTGCCTTTTTAAACACCTCTGTGTATTCTCACAGTATACTACACTACTCACAGTGTACTACACTATTCCCACAGCCAACTCGCAGTATACTACACTATTCTCACAGCCAACTCACAGTAAACTACACTATTCTCACAGTAAACTACACTACTTTCACAGTATACTACACTACTCATAAAGTACTACACCATTCTCACAGCCTACTCACAGTATACTACAGTATACTACACTACTCACAGCCTACTCACAGTGTACTAAACTACTCACAGTTTACTACACTATTTTCACAGCCTACTTGCAGTATACTACACTGTTCTCACAGTATATTACACTACTCACAGCGTACTCACAGTATACTACACTGTCCTCACAGTAAACTACACTATTCACAGCTTACTACACTATTCTCCCAGCCTGCTCACCCCTGTACTGTCTTGTCTCTGTGCTGTGTCCAGGCCTCCAAGCAGCACCGGCTCAGGCGCTTCCACAGTCAGACCTACATCAACGGCTCCAAGTGTGACCTCAATGGCAACCCCAGAGAAACTGAAGTTCGGGTAAGCCTGCTCTGACACAGAGATAGAGACAGACAGACAGACAGACACACAGAGACAGACAGACAGACACACAGAGACAGACAGACAGACAGACACACAGAGACAGACAGACACACACAGAGACAGACACAGACACAGACACAGACACAGACACAGACACAGACACAGACACAGACACAGACACAGACACACACACACACACACACACACACACACACACAACCCCAGAAAAACTGAAGTCTGGGTAAGCCTGTACGCACGCACGCACGCACACACACACACACACACACACACGCACAGAACAGTCATGTTTGAAACAAGATATTTCATGAGCTATTACTTTACAGACTTATTGATTTATTATCATTGTTATTTTATTAATTGTTTGATCATCTCATTATTACCTCATACTTTATCATTAGTTATGTATTACTTATCTAATTAAAGATAAGATACTACATGTACGTTTGACATGTAGCTTATCATCTCTACTTACTGATACATGCTTCTGTTCGATAGGCCAGAAGAGTATTTCGAGTGACAAGCCTGAGTACACGTACTTAGAGGAAGCGGTAAACCTCTTATCAGATGAGCCCTAAGGCTTCATTGTTCTACCAAAACAAAACCACAGGAAACCACAGGCCCCTTTTTTAGAAGGTTTACCGCTTACTTTGACTTAACTTCCACATGTCCCCAAACCATGTATGTGGTATGCCACCCCGGCTTATCAAATGTAAGGTGAGGTGGGGTGTATATCACCAATCGCCAGTAGTGTGGTTACGTTTTTTAGAAAATGCTATTTTTACACTGTTTCTTGGTGTGTGGGTATGTGTGTGTGTTTGTGGTGTAATTTGTGTGTGAGGAAGGGCCAATGGTTAAGTCTTTTAACATTGTTTCTTGGTGTGTGTGTGTGTGTGTGCGTGTTTGTAGTTTGTGTGTGAGGAAGGTTCGGTGGACTACATAGCGCGGGTGGACGAGCCTCAGTCGTGTCGCTACGTGGTGACTGTCCACACCACCAGGCCTTGCTCCCACCCCCTTCTGCGCCCGCCCCCATCCACACGCCCTCAGCCAATCATCTGCCAGCCTGCCCTCAGCCCCGAGCAGTACATGGACTATGTCAAAGCCCAAGTCTGTAAGTGTGTGTGTGTGTGTGTGTGTGTGTGTGTGTGTATGTGTGTGTGGTTAGGTATTGGTGTAGATATGTGTAGAGTACAGTAAGTATGTGTGATTGTAGATGTGAGTGTGTGTTTACCAGTGTGTCTGTGTGGGTATGTGCACATGTGTGTCTGTGATTATGTGTCAGTATATATACCTGTATGTGTGTGAGTGTGTGTCTATTAGTATGTCTCACCGATAGCATGTCACACTGAGACAGTTCTGAGAAAAGACTAAAGCAAGTGCCTCATTGTGTTAAAGTAGTAAATTATATCAGGTGCTTTTCAAGGCAGATGGGCAAAGCAATCTAGAATAAGATAAAATGGGATGCTGGTTGTCAGTTATAGTCAAAGTTTACCTCTGTTT
This sequence comes from Setipinna tenuifilis, assembly GCA_030347295.1. Taxonomy (NCBI): domain Eukaryota; kingdom Metazoa; phylum Chordata; class Actinopteri; order Clupeiformes; family Engraulidae; genus Setipinna; species Setipinna tenuifilis. Next base: position 27,751,180 of record CM059267.1, on the reverse strand, counting down.
AGAAAAAGTCCAAAAAGATCTGAAGTACTCTTACAATAATTTAAAAAAAAAATCCTTTCCTACCTTCATACGTACAAGGAGATGCATGTGCCTAAGCAAGTTTCCCGGAGCAGGAACACTACAGACACACATACAGTGCTTCCTACACATGCAGAATTGTACAAGCATGAGGCACCTAGGGAAAGAGTTTGTTAGTAGAGATTAGTTTAGTTAGGAAGGGAAGCAGTCTTGGAAAAGAAGGCTGAGTTTGACTTGACGCTCATGCTGATGTGTATCGACTTATATGCATTATGTCAAGCAGAAAATGCCACAATGCCAAGACTCCATAGCATTTAAAGGGTTAATCTTGTCTTATCAGCATTCATCTAAATTATGAAAGATGTCTTTACCGCCAGAAGTTTATGTTTTTTAATTCCCTCTGCTTTTGTGCAGCGGACACCAAGCGCAAGGTGGAGCAAATCTCTGAGGAGCTGAAGAACCTGGATGAGATCCTGTCTAAAGATGAGGGAACAGACGGAGCACCAGAGAAGACAGACGGGGCTGTGGAGTCTGCAGACACCCAAGCTACAGGTTATCTGTCCTTCCATCCATCCATCTATGCATTCATCCATCTATCTATCCATCTATGCATTCATCCATCTATCTATGCATTCATCCATCTACCCATCATCTGACCATCTGACCATCAATCCGCCTGTCTGTCCATCCGTCTGTCTGTCTGTCCGTCCGTCTGTCTGTCCTTTATTAAGTCATCTATCCATCCATCCATCCATCTGTCCATCCATCAATCCATCCATCCATCCATCCATCTATCCATCATCTGTCCGTCTGACCATCCGTTTGTCTATCCATCCATTTATCAAGCCATCCATCCATCCATCCATCCATCCATCCATCTATCTATCTATCTATCTATCTATCCATTATTCTTTCAGCAATCCATCTGTCTATTTATCTATCCATCCATTTATCCAGCCATCTGTCCATTATTCTCCCATCCATCCATCCATCCATCCATCCATCCATCCATCCATCCATTTACCTGTCTGTCTATCCATCCGTCCATCCATCCATCTGTCTATCCCTCATGCCTCATGAGGAAAGTGATTGCTAGCATGTGTCACTGATAATAATGATTGGGGTGTCCAGTCAGGCTGTACCTGCATGGATGGTTCCAGGACGTTCAGACTCGTAGCCTTTACAGACATTATCACCCCTTATGCTACATAATGTACAATAGAGGACAGACTGACTGCTGACTGATCATTTATTTAATGGATAACCCAAATAATGTATTAACTATGAATTGTGTGTGTGTGTGTGTGTAGAATCACAAGAGAACAATGCCATTGTGGAAACCCCAGTCAGCAAGACAGCTGAGCAGGCAGAGGAACCAGAGGCTGAGGTACAGTAAAGTATACTACACTATTCTCACAGCCTACTCACATTATACTTCACTATTCTCACAACCTACTCACAGTATACTACACTGGTCTTAACCCACACCCACAGTATACTAATCTGTCACACCCTACCTATGTTAAAGTACCTTTTTCTAACACCCTACCCACAGCAAAGTACCCTATTCTCACATCATACCCACAGTATACTACACTAGCATTACCCCAGAGTTAAACCAGAGTTTAAGTTTGGCTGGAGGCTCAACTCTGCCATCTCACCTCGGAAATACAGCCAGCTGAAATTAAGCTCCCTCTGCAACAGTATTTATAGTAATACAATAGCTTCCGCTTCTTACAAAAGCCAATTTAACCGCTACCCATGCCCACAGTTATCATTCATCATTCTTTTGCTCACTCATCCACTCACTCACTTACTCCCCCCCCCCTCTCTCTCTCTTTCTCTCTCACTCTCTCACTCACTCACTCACTCACTCACTCACTCACTCTCACACACTCTCTTTCTCTCTCTCTCTCTCACACACACACACACACACACACACACACACACACACACACACACACACACCCACACACACACACACACGTAATGAGTCACTCTCTCACTCTCTCTCCTGTCCTGTTTTGTCTCCTCAGCCTGCTGCTGAAGAGGCTGCTGAAGAGGCTGCTGAAGAGGCTGCTGAAGAGGCTGCTGAGCCAGAGCAGGTGCAGGACAACGAAGGTATGTCACTTCCTGTATGTCACTTCCTGTATGTCACTTCCTGTATGTCACTTCCTGTATGTCACGTCCTGTCTGATGGGAAGTGCAGCTCAAGAACAAGTCACAAGTGCAGTAGTGGGGCTATGTATGGAATCCATTTGTAAATTGTTTTTGTTCACTTTTGACAGTGTTTGGAGATGAGAAGTTTAATTTTAGGATCATCTCGGATCCGGCTGACCTAATGAAGTTTGTGCAGCACCTACGTGAGAGTAGTCAGAAGGTAAGTCTCTCTCTGTCTCTCTTGTTTTCTCTCTCTCTGTCTCTCTTTGTGTCTTTCTCTCTCTCTCTCTCTCTCTCTCTCTCTCTCTCTCTCTCTCTCTCTCTCTCTTTGTCTCTCTCTTTGTCTCTCTCTTTGTCTCTCTTGTTGTCTCTCTCTCTCTCTCCCTCTTTGTCTCTCTCTTTGTCTCTCTCTTTGTCTCTCTCTTTTTCTCTCTCTAACACACACTTGCACATACAGAAGCTTCACAGTCAGTCACTGTGCTTTGAAAAAGGTTAGGTGCTGTGAATCCCTGTCCTACCTCTGCCAACATCTATGTGCGTGTGTGTGTGTGTGTTACAGCAGTCAGAGAGTGAAGAGGAGGAAGATGAAGAACAGGACGGTGCGAAGGAGAAGACGGGGGTGAAAGAGGCGGGGGCGGGCGAGGCGAAGGAGGAGGGGGATGGGGAGGGGGATGACGATGAGCGGCTGTTTCAGGAGTTCGAGGAGGAAATGGCTGACCTGTCCATCCCTGCAGAGAAGAGGAAGGAAATCAAAGAGGAGATGCAGAAGGAATTTAGCAATATCATAGACGAGGTAGGGGTGCGTGCGTGCGTGCATGCGTGTGTGATTTACTGTTGGTTTGGGGTATAATGCACTTTAAACTTTAAAGTTTTTTTTTAACCTTAAAATAATGTCTAAAACTGTCTCCATTCTCTCCCTCTCCTCTCTGTCCTCTCCCTCTCCCTCTCCCTCTCCCCTCCCCTCCCCCTCCTCCCTCTTCTCTCCTCCCTCTCCCTCCTTTCCTTCTCCTCTCCCTCCTCTCCCCCTCCTCCCTCTACTCTCCCTCCACTTCCTCTCCTCTCCTCTCCTCTCCTCTCCTCTCCCCCTCCCATTCTCCTCCTCTCAGGCGCAGCAGGAGTTGGAGTCCGAGGGCCTGAAGGGGGAGTTTGATCGCTCGCAGGCCACACACACACTGGAGAACACACTGGACAAGCTCCTGGACCGCCTGCAGGACAAGGATGACGAGGAGCACACACACGCACACACACCCCCTCACACACACACACCGTCGGAGGACGGCGAGACGACTCCGGCTGACCAGACAACAGCCGAAGAGAAGAGAGAAAAATTCGCTGATGCGGCCAACCGGGTTCCAAAACACCCAGGTATGTGTTTGCATGTGAAACACACACTCACATAGTCTACATTCAAATACTCTGGCATATCTGAGTGGTGATCATTCTGTGTTCGCATGAAAGAGGCCTTGTACTTATTGTTTCTTTGGTTTCTTAGTTGTTTTATATCTGTTTTTTTATGCACTTACGCTTGCATATGTTGTCCCCGCAGTTGTTTTGTTTGGTCAGCAGCACTGATAAAATACTTGATATAAAATGGCTGACTGTTTAATGTTGAGCTTAACATTACCTGACGCATGTCCAGCTAGACACCTGTCAACGTAGGATGCAAAGAGTGCAAGGCAGGTGGTGAACAAAAGCAGGCAGCCAGCCAGCCATCTAGCCAAATAAACCCTCAGTGTCAGTTTTGTAAAGGTGTCTTGGTTTGTGAGTTATGGGACACAGAATGATCTCCACCAGATAATATGCTATTTGTACAAAAATCAGAAGTTGACTCCTTGGCTACAAAAGCTCAAAGTGTCACCATGTGTTGTGTCTGCCTGTTTGCCCAATAACGTTGATCTCAGTGATTAGCTTATCTACTTGGCTAAGGGGTGGTGCTATTTAGAATGAGCTTGTTTTAGTGAATGGGTGAAGGTGAGGCATGGTGACCAAGGAAGTTCCCTATTATCAACAGTGCCCTATAGTAGCCACTGCACGACTCACTCACTCTCATCTCCAAAGAACTTAGAACCATAGGCTCAAATCCAAATAAGGGGGGTAAACTATGTGTGTGAGGGAAAATTTGTAGTGAGAGTGTATGATCGGCAGTGTCCTGGTTGATAATAGGGCACTGTTGAAATTTGGGGCACTTACATTTGGACTGTTACTCTCTGAAGCCTGGGAGATCAACCTCTGAGCCAGACAGAGGCATGTGGAATGAGGCCATCAGAAACGACCCTCATCTCACCTCATGAGTAATCTGATCTGAAGTATCCGCACACCTGAGACTCTACTGTGCTCACCTGCGCAGTAGATCACCTGTGTGTAGCATGCCTGTGTTTCCTGTGTAATACACTCATGTTCATAACCACATTCGGACAGATTAGCCCAGTTTAATCTTGTGGTGGGATTAGCAGAGATTAGGACAGGTGTGTTAATTTTATGGTCAGGACAGGTGTGTGTCCTTTGGCATGGTGTGATGGTCTGGTGTTTTCAAGATGATGACCATAAGACAGCACACGTTTGAATGACTTACCCGCACATTTATTAGTTTACTAAATTGATTTAAACATCTTTCATAATGTCATAAAGGAGATGTTCGGGCACCAAGATTGTGGTTTTATAAGAATACATGTTATATATGTTTCCTGTAATTGTATGTGAAAGAAGTAAGAAAGGATTGTACCTCAGAGGTTGTGGTGGAGGTGGTGGTGGATGTTGCCGTGGAGATTATTTGTCAACAGGAGCAGTACTGCATTGATCTGGTGATGGTAACTTAAGTAGCGACGACATGAGTGACACTGGTGTTTAGGTACGGGTTGTAATGTAATTGTGATATAACTGTGAGTCACTATAACGGCTGTTTGAAGTGACTGAGGGTGATAAGTTTGGTGGTGATGGTGGTGGTGATGATGATGATGGTGATTATGATTATTATGGGATATGATAAATTTGGTGGTAATGATGATGATGATGATGATTATTATGATGGGAGATGATAAGTTTGATGATGATAAGTTTGATGATGTTAATTGATGATGATGATGACGGTAGATAATGAGTTCCATCCTCTCGCTTCTGTCTGTCTGTCTGTCCCTGCCGCAGTGCGTGGGGAGGTTGCCGAGGGCGACCAGGTGAGGATCAGGGTGACGAGGTATAAGCTTGGCGGTGTGGCTGCCGGGGAGGAGGAGGAGGAGGTGAAGGAGTTGGGGGAGAGCGACCCCCAGTGGCAGCAGATACAAGAGGCAGTCAAAGAGCAGCTAGAGAAGGCAGGCATCAAGGCACAAGGTACGACAGTACACACACCCACACACACACACACACTCTTTCTCTCTCTCTCTCACACACAAACACACACACAATCTACACAAGCTGTCCTTTCCTTTCCTTTCCCTTTGCTAGTGTTAGAGCAGAACAGCACAGTGGTGTAGCATAGCAGGGCTTCTGTGGGACCAACAGGGCTAGGATGGGGCTAAGAGAGCTAGGAGTCTAATATGGGACTAGCTGGGTAGTACTTTGGGCTCGATATTTCCTGGCTGCTGTACTTTCTGCATCTGTTTCGTCAAGGTCGTACGTGTGTGTTTGCTTGCTCTGTCTACTCTGTCAGTTTATGTACGTGAGAGAGTGTGTGAGAGAGAGTGTGTGTGTGAGTAAGAGAGCATATGTTTGTGTGTGTTTACTCAGGACCATGTAGATGTTTGGCCTTTCAAGCTCTCCTCTGTCATTTTCCACCCTATCACTGAAGCCCCTGAGCTGTCCGTGTTCACGCCCGTCACAAAATACTGCAAGAGTGCCGCGGAGATGAAGATGGCTGGAGAAAGCAAATAGTGTAAATCAATGAACAAATTAAAATAGGTTAAAATAAGTTAAGTCGTCATATAGCTCGTTTCCACTGCCACAGTGCCAGTGGCTGGTGCCAAAAAGCTGGCACTCGTGGCCCCCTGAAGTCAGTGGTCCCAAATTTGGAACCACAATGTCACAGAGCTCGGTTCCGAAACCTGACCTGTGGAAATGCGTGCCGGTGCTGATGACGGTGCTTGACCAGAACTGAATCCACATTAACACTGGGCACCGGCACCAGAACATCCTGGTGTAGAAGAGGTAATAATCAGTTGAGGCTGTTCCCCGACACTTACTGGCCTTACTAGTTACGTGACCTATTACAAGCCCACTCTTGCAGAAATGAGTGGCTGATGCATGCGTGACACTGATAACTCAAGGGGCTTCTCCCATAACTCACACATATCATGACTGACCACTCCTCTGTATGTATGCATGTATGTGCCATGTTTTTATGATCATGTGTGCTAAATGCATTTATATACCCAGTGCTATGCTCTTGGATGCTAATTGCTAGTCGCATGCCTGGTCATGTTTAGTTTTCGATTCGTTTCTGACCCGGAAGAATTGGAACTATGTCAGAGCAGTCAGCTGCTACCTGCAACTGCTAGGTATGTGTTAAGCACTTAACTGGAGGAGTGTGTGTGTGGTGGGTGTGCCTGTGCCTGTGTTACTCAGGGAAGATCGAGGTGAAGATTCTGAGTCGTAAGACCGTGGAGGAGGCAGGAGACCAGTGGCTGAGTGAAGAGGATACCAAGAGCTTCAGAGAGCTACTCATCAACCTGCTGGTAAAGACATGTGCGCACGCACGCCCGCACGCACACAAACACACACATTAGTCTCCTGTAACGGACTCACACACTGCTCCAGGTGATTGTGTGACACAGATTGCTGTGTGCGTGTGCGCGTGTGCGTGTGGTCACCCACAGGCAGAATTTCCTACTGGTATTTAAACACAGTATCAAATAAATAATAGCAGTAATATATCATAGATAGTATATCCCCATATCTCATACCCTGTAAATCATGCGCCATTGTTCAAATGTGTGTTGTCATGGTTACAGAGGGCCAGTAACAAAGCAGGAGGTGTACAAATGTGTGTTGTTGTCATGGGTACAGACAGGTGGTACAAAGGTGTATGAATGTGTGTTGTTGTCATGGTTACAGACGGGCAGTACAGAGGTGTACAAATGCGTGTTGTTGTCATGGTTACAGACGGGCGGCACAGAGGAGGTGTACAAGGAGCAGAAGAGGCAGCAGGAGCTGGAGGACAATTACAAGTTTGTGTGGGGCGGGGAGCAGCCGGAAGACAGCCAATCAGGAGGTTCGACAGACGGCCAGGCAACAGTGGTGGCGGACACGGACGACTTGGATCTCTGATGTGTGGGACTCTTTTCACTGGACTGCTGTGGGGCTTGTTTTGCACCCTCCTCGTGACTTTACTGCACCCCCCACCCCCCACCCCTATCCCCAAAAAAACCTTTTCTATCTCCGCCCTTAGCTCTCTCAAGCTTATGGCCTTTGTGAGTCCACCCTACCGATGACTATAGTTGACCTGCGTATGCATATGACCTCAATTGGTCTCAGTGTTATTTTAACCTTCATGGGCGCCCCCCCCCCCCGTGCTCAGGTAAGGTCAGCAAGGAATCATGGGAAATGTAGTTCATAGGAATGTTGGCTGAAGTAGAGCACTGATGTAGCCACTGGAATTGGCATGGTCAGTCAGGGCTCTGTCCTTCTCTGTAAAGAAATACAAATCAACACTTGCACTGTTTTTTGCCCTCGCTTGCACACTTTCATCTGCCCGAATGTGAAAAAAACGTAGTTGAGTTCAGATTGAAATATGCTGTTGTCACAATGTGTCAAAGGGCTTTTCTATGTAAACTTTGTACATAATTCTAGTTTGTTAGTTTGTACAGAATCATCTTTGTTTGCTTGTGTGTGTGTGTGTGCGTGTGCGTGTGTGTAAGGGGGTTGGTGGCTGATGCCAGCTCCCAGCTTGGAGTAGTATGAGCACACATGCTTGGGTGTTTGGGGTGTGGAAGTGGAATAATCACTTGTACATTTTTGTAAACCTGGGAAAAACTGTCCTGTCATTTCGGCTCCTCTGTGAAATGCTTTAATTGTATTTCCTGTGCGACTGTAATTTAATAAAAAAAATGTACATATGAACACGTGCTGGACTGGAGCATTTTTATTTCTGGTACAAAGGCTGATCTGTGATCACCAAAATTAACCAACATATATTCAATATGTAACCGATATCTAAACTGATCAAGTTACTGAGCTATTCCTTATTCTACCCAGGAAAAGGGCTGTTCCTAACCCTAGGTTCTTAAGCAAAGTGCTCGTGAGATTTTCAGTTATTCAGTTTTACTGTTCCTCAACCAGAGGGCAATGCAAACACGAAACATCGAACATTGCCACGAATCAAAGTCCAAATGGTTGACCTTGTCCCCTTCTTGTAAGAATTACATTATTCGAACATGCAGAAGTAATCACAGTTCAGTCAGTGTCTCAGGAGATTGTAGATTAGATGCATCACCCATGTGAGGGACCAATAGGGGGCCGCAAACATGGCCGCAGGAATAGTCTCTCACTCGCTTGTGCACGCACACACACACACACACACACACGCTATGTCCTACGCTGATCAGCTCTGCTTAGGGTTGAAGGTCGTGAGATGAAAGGGCCACTAGACAGAGTTCTTGTAGAAAGCGAGCATGTCGTCCAGATTCTGCCCATGGCCCTGCTGTGGCGGCTGCTGGTGCTGTGACTGAGAGGGAGGGTGCGGTGTGTGACTGGGTGCCTGCTGTGCTGTGTGTGTACGCTGAGACGTGTGTGACTGTGTCCCGGCCCACTTGAAGGCCAGCTTGGGCTTGTTGTGCTCGTCCCCGCCAGGAGTCCTGGTACTGCTGCTGGCCCGGTTCTGAGAGCTGAAGTAGGCGGTGGGCGGAGCAAACTCAGAGTCCCTCTCGTCACGGCGACCACTGACCCACTGGTTCCACATGTACTCTACACAGGACACACGAACACAGGAAGTTATGGGAGTTACCAGAGAGGGGTATATACGTAAGCTGAA
>CM059267.1:27719544-27739544 GCA_030347295.1 Setipinna tenuifilis | reverse complement strand
AATGTTGATTAATGTGCATTATCCACTTTAAATAAAAAATACAATTAAACTAATAATACATAAACATGTTCGCTGATGGTTTCCTAAGGGAAAATCAACACTGACACAAAGAGCTCTATCTGCTGCCTATTATGGGCACACCTGTTTTCCTGAAAATCCTGGTCCATTTTCTGAAAGTCCGGCAGGTCCTTCCTTAAACATTTCCGTGATCTTCCCAGCGCATCAACATACTCCACCCTGGAAAAAGCAAAGAGTGGGCAATAACGAGGAATTCCAAACTCAGTGAACACCAGTCCAACTTTGCATATACAAGTTCTTCACTTCACTTCAAGTTTGTCATTGACCAATCAATCTCTCTTTTAAAAAGTTGTCATTATACAGAGTACAATGATATTTCAAAGAACAATAGATTACAGTTCATCAAAGTAAATTACACTGAATTCAACTATGTAAATAAAAAGGTTTTACCATTCTTCGTCAGGGTTCTGGGGAGCTGAATGTGGAATGTGTTGGTCCAGCTCTTCTCCGTCTCGGTATGTGCTTGAGGCGCCTGTGTGTGCATCTCTCCTTTGGTCAATGATCTTCTGCGTGAAGTCCACCAGGAAAAGGCCCTCTGTCTCCTCATCTGCACAAGCAGAGCAGCAGCTCACACATCACTCACCTCACCTCGGTCTGCTGTTCCAACTAAACACTGTGTGTGTGTGTGTGTGTGTGCGTGCGCATGTGCGTGCGTGTGTGTCTGTGTGTGTATGTGTGTGTGTGTGTGTGTGTGTGTGTGTGTAGGCTAAATAGAGAGAGAAAGACGTGCATACCTGGAAAATCCCCCTTGGTCATCTGCTCATATAGACGCGCCTTCTCCTCCAGTCTCCTTCTGTAAGGATGCAGCACAGATGTCGCCATCAGCAACAGTGTATAAAACAGTGTATAAAAATGGCATACCCTTCATCCACATCTAAATGTTCACAAATAAACGTATTAGTAAGTAACAGGGCACAATTAATAAAAAAATATATGTTTAGTAAACTTTGTATTGTATCTTGGCTCTACATACAAAGTTTGACCACAAGTGGTTTGTTCTCCACATAAAGATGCAGGCGCTAAGCACTGTGGATGACTAATGATAGCTGCTGATGTTGCTAAGTTACAAGGAGGGAAAGTAAGAGATGCTGCAAACGTTTCCAACTCACTTCGACTTTTCCAGGTTATTCTCTTCCTCTGCGCTAAGTTCCACGTCCTTCTGGGCGCGTGCAGAGACACCTTCATTCTGTTTAGTCCAGATGTTCGGCTTCTGTGCACATATGAACGTGATGCACATAAACAACATACCGTCCAGTAGCGGACTTTTAAAATAAATCTAAATGCGCATAAAAGTGAAATGTGCTACCTTAGGTTTGGCTCTGGAAGCAGCCCCTGCAGTAGAGGGCCCTCCAGGCTGGGTAAGCTTGTCCTGTTGGAACTGCTGCTGTTTCCTATAAAGCTCTGCCTTCAGGTCCACCAGCTGAGAGAACAAACATAAACATAACCATAACCATGACCATGAACCATGAAATAGCCCCAATGAGAAGCTCGACTGCAACAATCTTCTAAGTCATAGCTTTAAGATCATACTGTAGGTGAAGATTAAGGTTCAATTTTACGTTATGGTAATTCAGGATGGGAGCAAACTACATTTCCAGATGAACGGCACACTGCTATGACTACTATCTAACCAGCTAAATAACACCTGGTGATTCAAATTTAGTAGTTTCTGCTATACATGTATTGTTATTGTCGATGGAAAAAAAACATATTTTACTCAAAACACGAGGACAACCTGTATCAGTTAGCTAACTAGCACATCACTCTGCTAATTCGTACTAACTGAAGCTACAAATAAATGCATTATTTAGATAAGAAATGCAGAACAGGACAAGCCTGTGTGGAATCTTATGGCCTTACCGACGAGGCTGTCACATTAAACTGCTTCTTCCTTTTGTCCATGATATAGATTTCTAACTTGACAGCTAATACAACATAACAGTTTCAGTCGGGGATCAGCTGTGTAAAGCCAGCGACACTAGCGAAATTTTCAATATGGCCGCCACTCGGGATTTTTTTCAAAATAAAAGTATATTCTAATGCTTTATTTTAATATTTATTTGGAAGAATATCAATAAAGAAATACAAATTTCTTCCAAGAAATTCATTCCAAAAGGTAAAAAGTGACATTAGCTGCAAATAAAAAAATAAATAAATAAAGGAATATGAACATAAGTTACCACAGATACACACATGACCTTAAAATTGTGTGGCTGAGAAAACAACAAGTTGTGCATATATAAAAGGGGGGTTAAATGTAATCCTAATATGATGTAGTTTAACATTATTAAGAGGCCTTCATGTAGAATGCGTTCGTGTAGGTACCAGGCCATAAAAAAATGCCAGCCGAATGGTACCTATTGGGCCAACAATAGTAATGCACACGTGACCTTAAAATTGTGTGGCTGAGAAAACAACAAGTTGTGCATATACAAAAGGGGGGTAAAATTAAATCCTAATATGATGTACTTTAACATTATTCAGAGGCCTTTATGTAGAATACGTCTGTGTAGGTACCAGGCCATAGACAATGCCAGCCGAATGGTACCTATTGGGCCTACCATTATAATGCACACGTGACCTTAAAATTGTGTGGCTGAGAAAACAACAAGTTGTGCATATGTAAAAGGGGGGTCAGATGAAATCCTCATATCATGTACTTTAAGAATATCAACAGGTATTTATGTAGAATTCGTCCTTGTAGGTACAAGGTCATAGAAATCGGCAGCCGAATGGTATGTATTAGGCCTACCATAGAAATACACACATGGATTTCAAACCTTCAGGTTTTTTGACCGTGAAAACAAGTTGCGCATATAAAAAGGGGGATAAGACCAGGTCTTAATATGGTAGGCCTACTGTTTAACATCATAGTAAGTTATTAATTGAGAGTTTGCCCATGTAGGTCCCAGTCCATAGTGATCCTTAATGGAATATGTTAGCCTGCTTTGTATAATGCCCACTAAATTTAAATTGTCTGGCTGTGAAAATAACACATTTATCTGATATTGAGGTAAAATAAAAATCACTGCAACATGTCCTTCAAGAATATTAACAGCCAAATGCATAATATGCATGACTTACTCATTATGGGCACTTAACATTTCTCATATACAAAAGCATAACACTTATGTTTTACACAAATAACACAAATTACAAAGTTTTCTTTAAAGACATTTACTTAAGATCTTGCATGCAAGTTACTGTCATATATTTTACTTGCCAATTTAAGGTAGAGTGCATATGAGTTTTGTACAATTAAACAAATCTGTTCAATGTGTTTTTAATGGGACAGTGCACACGGTGCGTCGCTATGAACACAAGTTGTGCACATCGGATATGTTTGTCTCACTGTCACTATTGATTCATCATTTGTTTTCTGGTTTTCCCAGTCGGTTAAGAAATGTGCGCTACTTGCCCTAGATCAGTGGTTCCCAAACTTTTTCTGCTGGGGCCCCCCTTATGGACCTAAGAAAATTTTCGCGCCCCCACCCCCTTCCCCGTCCACCGTCATACACCAAGTTTTTTTCGTCTATTAATGTTGCCAAAATTTACTTTGAAATTCACAGAAACAGTACAAATACACCCAATAACCATACAAATAAGTGAATACTAACCAATAAAATTGTTATATTATATAAAAACATTTATTCAAAGTGTCTATGTGCAACAGCAGTGTTTTAACCATTTCAATTTTCAAACCACACCCCTCCCCTCCACGCCCCCCCTGCAATACCTCCGTGCCCCCTAGGGGCCCCACACTTTGGGAACCACTGCCCTAGATGGTGTTTACTGGCAGTCGCTCTGTACTCCCTGAGCTGCTAGGAGACAAGGGATGTCTGACTGTGAAGCCGTATAGGTGCAGGTCTTGAGATAAAATGTTAGCTTAACTTGCAAGACGAGTCTACTGAAATTGTAAAATTAGCCTAAGCCACACTGTAGGCTACATACAGGTGGGGTAGTTACAACTCATCCACATCGTAAAAACATAGAAATATTGGCAAAAGCAAACTTCATAACCGAACCTTTATGCACTCTTTTATTTTGATAGTATTTTGCCGCCATCTTCATCCTTATTGTCGCATACTGTCGCTGGCTACACGGTACTACTCCTGTGTACAGCTGTGTGAAGCCAGCGACACTAGCGAAATTTTCAATATGGCCGCCACTCGGGATTTTTTCAAAATAAAAGTCTATTCTAATGCTTTATTTTAATATTTATTTGGAAGAATATCAATACAAAATACACATTTCTTCAAAGAAATTCCTTCTAAAAGGTAAAAAGTGACGTTAGCTGCAAATAAAAATAAAAATAAATTAAGGAATATGAACATAAGTTGCCACAGAAATACACACATGACCGTAAAATTGTGTGGCTGAGAAAACAACAAGTTGTGCATATATAAAAGGGGGTAAAATTAAATCCTAATATCATGTACTTTAACATTATTAATAAGCCTTTATGTAGAATACGTCCGTGTAGGTACCAGGCCATAGACAATAGCAGCTGAATGGTGCCTATTAGGCCTACAATAGTAATGCACACGTGACTTTAAAATAGTGTGGGTGAGAAAACAACAAGTTGTGCATACACAAAAGGGGGTGAAATGTAATCCTAATATCATGTACTTTAACATTATTAAGATGCCTTTATGTAGAATACGTCCGTGTACGTACCAGGCCATAGACAATGCCAGCCGAATGGTGCCTATTAGGCCTACAATAGTAATGCACACGTGACTTTAAAATAGTGTGGCTGAGAAAACAACAAGTTGTGCATACACAAAAGGGGGTGAAATGTAATCCTAATATCATGTACTTTAACATTATTAAGATGCCTTTATGTAGAATACGTCCGTGTAGGTACCAGGCCATAGACAATGCCAGCCGAATGGTGCCTATTAGGCCTACAATAGTAATGCACACATGACTTTAAAATAGTGTGGCTGAGAAAACAACAAGTTGTGCATACACAAAAGGGGGTGAAATGTAATCCTAATATCATGTACTTTAACATTATTAAGATGCCTTTATGTAGAATACGTCCGTGTAGGTAACAGGCCATAGACAATGCCAGCCGAATGGTGCCTATTAGGCCTACAATAGTAATGCACACATGACCTTAAAATAGTGTGGCTAAGAAAACAACAAGTTGTGCATATACAAAAGGGGGGTGAAATTAACTCTTAATATCATTTACTTTAATAATAACAACAGGTATTTATGTAGAATACGTCCGTGTAGGTACCAGGCCATAGACAATGCCAGCCGAATGGTGCCTATTAGGCCTACAATACTAATGCACACATGACCTTAAAATAGTGTGGCTGAGAAAACAACAAGTAGTGCATATACAAAAGGGGGGTGAAATGTAATCCTAATATCATGTACTTTAACATTATTAAGATGCCTTTATGTAGAATACGTCCGTGTAGGTACCAGGCCATAGACAATGCCAGCCGAATGGTGCCTATTAGGCCTACAATAGTAATGCACACATGACCTTAAAATAGTGTGGCTAAGAAAACAACAAGTTGTGCATATACAAAAGGGGGGTGAAATTAACTCTTAATATCATTTACTTTAATAATAACAACAGGTATTTATGTAGAATACGTCCGTGTAGGTACCAGGCCATAGACAATGCCAGCCGAATGGTGCCTATTAGGCCTACAATACTAATGCACACATGACCTTAAAATAGTGTGGCTGAGAAAACAACAAGTTGTGCATATACAAAAGGGGGGTGAAATGTAATCCTAATATCATGTACTTTAACATTATTAAGATGCCTTTATGTAGAATACGTCCGTGTAGGTACCAGGCCATAGACAATGCCAGCCGAATGGTGCCTATTAGGCCTACAATAGTAATGCACACATGACCTTAAAATAGTGTGGCTAAGAAAACAACAAGTTGTGCATATACAAAAGGGGGTTAAATTAAATCCTAATATCATGTACTTTAATAATAACAACAGGTATTTATGTAGAATACGTCCGTGTAGGTACCAGGCCATAGACAATAGCAGCCGAATGGTATCTATTAGGCCAACAATAGTAATGCCCATGTGACCTTAAAATTGTGTGGCTGAGAAAACAACAAGTTGTGCATATATAAAAGTGGGGTTAAATTAAATCCTAATATCATGTACTTTAATAATAACAACAGGTATTTATGTAAAATACGTCCGTGTAGGTACCAGGCCATAGACAATAGCAGCCGAATGGTATCTATTAGGCCAACAATAGTAATGCCCATGTGACCTTAAAATTGTGTGGCTGAGAAAACAACAAGTTGTGCATATATAAAAGGGGGGTTAAATTAAATCCTAATATCATGTACTTTAATAATAACAACAGGTATTTATGTAGAATACGTCCGTGTAGGTACCAGACCATAGAAAATGGCTGCCGAATGGTATGTATTAGGCCTACCATACTAATACACACATGACCTTGAAATTGTGTGGCTGAGAAAACAACAAGTTGTGCATATGTAAAAGAGGGGTCAAATGAAATCCTCATATCATGTACTTTAAGAGTATCAACAGGTATTTATGTAGAATTCGTCCTTGTAGGTACAAGGTCATAGAAATTGGCAGCCGAATGGTATGTATTAGGCCTACCATAGAAATACACACATGGCTTTCAAACCTTCAGGTTTTTTGACCATGAAAACAAGTTGTGCATATAAAAAGGGGGATAAGACTAGGTCTTAATATGGTACTGTTTAAAATCATAGTAAGTTATTAATTGAGAGTTTGCCCATGTAGGTCCCAGTCTATAGTGTTCCGTAATGGAATATGTTAGTCTGCTTGGTATAATGCCCACTAAATTTAAATTGTCTGACTGTGAAAATAACACATTTATCTGATATTGAGGTAAAATGAAATCACTGCAACATGTCTGCAAGAATATTAACAGCCAAATGCATAATATGCATGACTTAGCCTACTCATTATGGGCAATTTACATTTCTCATATACAAAAACATAACACTTGTGTTTTATACAAATAACACAAATTACAAAGTTTTCTTTAAAGATATTTACTTAAGATATTGTTTGCAAGTTACTGTCATATTACTTGCCAATTTAAGGTAGAGTGCATATGAGTTTTGTACAATTAAACAAATCTGTTCAATGTCTTTTTAACGGGACAGTAGGCCTACACACGATGCGTCGCTATGAACACAAGTTGTGCACATCGGATATGTTTGTCTCACTGTCAGTATTAAATCATCATTTGTTTTCTGGTTTTCCCACAGATTTGCGCTACTTGCCCTAGATGGTGTTTACTGGCAGTCGCTCTGTACTCCCTGAGCTGCTAGGAGACGAGGGTTGTCTGACTGTGAAGCCGTATGGGTGCAGGTCTTTAGATAAAATGTTAGCTTAACTTGCAAGACGAGTCTACTGAATTTGTACAATTAGCCTAAGCCACACTGTAGGCTAAATACAGGTGGGGTAGTTACAACCCATCCACGTCGTAAAAACATAGAAATATTGGCAAAAGCAAACTTTATAACCGAACCTTTATGCACTCTTTTATTTTGATAGTTTTTCGCCGCCATCTTGATCCTTATTGTCGCGTACTGTCGCTTACTGTCGCTGGCTACACGGTACTCCAGTGTACTTACAGCTGCTTCTTCAGTGGCTTTTCATTCTTGTATATCAATGTCGAGTAACCAGTGCCTCCGTGTGGACAGGAAGATAATGTCTGTCAAAGGGCCTGACTGACAAACTGCAAATAGCTTGCAGGCCTCTGTAGCGACCACGGGCCTATGAAGCCTATAGACTAGTGAGAACAACATGTTATTAACGTCGCAAAGGTGTCACAGAACAATAACCCAGCAATATATGTTTACGGTGATAATTGTGGGTGTCTGTCTGTATATACCCTATCCACAGATGGGGTGGTTAGTAACGACAATAATGCCGAGGTCCGAAATTTCACATCTCCACTCTATTTCACAGCTATATTTGTAGACACTGACTCTTCTCCATTGTTCAGTGACAGCCTCACTATGAACAGCATTCCCACATTTATTATAAAACGTCAGTTAAGTGTACCAAGAGAATGTGATCTGAATTACAAGTGGAACAGTTGATGTCAGAGTTCAGAGGTGCTGATAACTCTTTTACGACCCAAATAATGATCCTTTTGTGCACAGTGTTCTATGAGAACCTCCTGTCAGTCAATAGAGCACGTGGAGTGATCTGAACTCCTGCCCTGCCCTTCCATCACTCCTGTCAGAGACAGGGAACCTCGCAGACTGGTAAAGAACAAAGACAGAATAGACAAGACTGTTAGATGCAAATCTGATTGGTTTGCAAGGGCAGGCTATCTTCTCCTCACTGACCAGTGATAAATACTGCACATAGTCATCATTGGGCAAAGCACTCCCCACCGTCTCAGCATTAAAACTGGACAACGGTATAAAAGCCTAACTGCAGCAGCTCAATGCTGTGCTGCGGCCAACGGAACTGCACTGCCACTGCCCATCAGGTTCACCAAGGATGTTTTAAGACTATGGATCTGTAGGCTTTCTGTCTGCTTTTGAAATACTGACATATTGGACAACTCTGTGCTTCAACATCTGGGATTTTTCCAAAGGAGATCATTTAAAAATATTGCAATGGAAACCAAGTACTTACAGGGAGACCTCGGCTGGGTAAGTAGTTCTTCACTTAAGACTGGGGACAGCTTTCCTGTACAGAACTTCTGGGCTACACCACCTTTGAATTTGTCCTGTTCAAACAAGTATTATTTGCAGACATTGGGAGGTGGGGTGGAGTTGTTCACATACCACCACCACACATACTAATTGTTGATGTCCATCAGGGTAAAGTTCGGACAGTGGGAAACATGTACCTGCTCACTGTAGATCTTAGTGAATTCTCACCTGCAGATGTCATTATCACCTCTTCAAACAACCTGATTGAAATCCAGGCTGAGAAGGCAAGTGAGAATGTTTGGTCCTTTAAATGAATCATTTGCTTTTTGCACATGTGCTTTTCTCGTGTTCTTCTGTCTCAGTTGTTACCTTTACCTGATATTTACCAGGTTGGGGCAGATGGCACTGTCCTACACAATTTCAGCCACAAGTGCACACTGCCATCAGACGTGGATCCTTTGTCTCTGTCAACAACGTTAGGAGACGGTGGTGCCCTGACAGTCAAAGCTCGCAGGCACCCAGCTGTCCTCTGATCCGCTTCTAGTGCCAGCCATCAAGACCCGGAGATGTGTTAAACATAGTCCTGACCACTCACCCACCAACCTAATACGTGTTGCTCCATCTTCCTGAAATCTGCAGACATTTACAGTATATGTCGTTACCCTTTGTTGAATCCAGAATATTATTTTAAAACCTTTTTCACAGCACATCTGAAATATGTACCAAACATAATTTGAATTCATGATGGTTTTAAAACTGTACTTGTCTGCCGATCAACTGATTAAGATCTATTTTATGCACGTCAGACATGCTGTTAATTTATTTTATGTGTGTGTAATCTGGAAACACTCCCGTTGTGTGACAGCCTACTTGTTTTGTGGTCTGAACCAATTTACACATTTTCAGAAATCCCATATCAATCAATTCTAATGGACTCATCTAAGGTATGACATTTCACACCAAGTCCTGACTTTTTCCACAACACTATGAGTGGAAATACAACTATGAAAGCATACACTCATGTATAATTAAATGCCCAGTGTTAGCTCAGCAGCCTGTCTTAGATTCTCATGCCGTGCACCACTTTCCAACTGCTGTGTGGTGATTCAAAAGTTAGGCCATGCTCTTATTATAGTGTCTGTACACACAGAGTCAGTAAGTCTCCATGGATGTGACAACTCCTTACAATCTACTGTCAATAATATGTAATGTACAAATGTAATCACCAATTGTTTTGATTGAAAAAAAAATAAACCAGTTTTACTCATTTCAGCAAACACATCATCAATTAACATGGCAGAATGGTCAGCCTGACATAATTCAGTACTAATAAATATGACGAAACAAAGGAAAACACAACCAATCACGAGCCATTAGAAAGTCTTTCTTCTGTACACAGAGACGACATCTCATGTTCAGAAAGTAAAAGTCCTGCGGCGTATTTGTTGCAGCTGATCCACTAAACCAGCTGATCCCAATAAGTACAAGTCTTTAGCCAGGTAGATGAGCTAGTTAGTGAAATAACCTGTCTAAAGAGCACGGCCAGAGGGGAATACAGTGAGGACTTCTACTTTCTCAGGTCAGTTCACCCACCTCTGGCCATACATAGGGAGCAGCTAGATTACGAATGTGTGTACGGAAGCCAGTCGTTTTTGCCTCTTTTAAGCTCTGTCCGAAATGTTCACTCATTTACTCCATAGTGCACTATATAGGGTCTGAATGACACTGAATTGCACTGTTCCCTAAATAGTACACACTACATAGTGAGCGAGTGGACACTTTGAATTCAGCTTTTAGCTTTCTCAGTCTCAGACCTGAGAGGAGAGAGGGCCACAGCTGGCCGCGACACAGTCCTGGTGCCAGAGATGCTCAGCCAGAGCGTTGAGGAGGGGGGCCACCTCCCCCAGTCCAGCGTTAACGTCTCCCCCGACGCGGAAGACTGGCAGGCCCGACGTCTCCTGGAAGGTCCTTATCTCCTTCTCCGTCACGTCAGTGTGCATGAACAAATCAAACCTGCTGCGTTAAGGAAAAATCTCTTCTTGACCATCACATCAAAACAGCTGTTTTCAAAACTTCTATGGACAGGATTTCTACCACGTACTGTGTTTTTGGCAACTCAGACATACAAAACAATGGATACAACATATCCAGTTTCCAGCTGTATTATTATGAATAGCAGAGACATAATGACAAGGACATGGATTAATAAAACTGTCTCTGAGAACCACTTAAAGGTGCTACATGTAGGATTGTGGTTGAAACTGGAACTTTAAAATACTGTAAACTTACACAATCAATACATACACAGAATCTGAAGGCTTGTGTAATATATAATAATAATAAGAAGAATAAGATTAATAACTTTTACTTGTATAACACATTTTAATTACTTGACGTACATTTCTCCCATACATCACCTGCAATCAGGTAGGCATTATCTCAGCTGAGATTCTGAAATGTGCCCATCACAGTATAAGCACTCAATCTCTTCCGACTACACTTACCAGATATGTCTGACTGAATGCATAGAGTGAACCTTTAGAGAAAGGATACTTGGTGCCTACCACCAGTTTAACAATCCTGTGAGAGGGGTCAGCTACTCTGGATATCTGATTAGATAAATCTTCAAAGGAGCCATGGTCAGTAAATGAGAATAAAAACAGGACAGCATCCATCTGCTCCTTACAGGACTGCAAGAGAAGCAAACACACAGGCATAGTAAGTCTTAATCAAGAAATGCAAGACAGAAAGGCATAAATCTTGACTTTAAAAATACAACATAGCATAGGCCTATAACATATGTTGCCATCCTGACTGTACTGGGTTACAAGAGAATTATCACCAAAAAATATACAGAAAATATACTATTATTTACTAATTACTATTAAATATAATATATCATTTTACAGAACACAGATGTTGAGTGCTGTATTAAATAGCCACTCCCATTAATTTCTCACAGTTATCTAAAAACTGGCATCATCTGTATTTAAAAAAAAATCATCACTGCCTAGACATTAACATTGGTTTACCGGTAATAAGTGGTCAAATCTTCGAAGTGCATTTTCCCCACAATCCCAAAAGTGGAACTTGAAGAAGAGAACTCGGCCATTTTCCTTCAGTTTCACTGGCCAAAACACCGCAGTGGTCTCAATACCTGTCAACCATAAGGTAGTAGTGAGATGTCATGCACTCCACTTTTAAAGTTCACAAGAAATTGGTGACAGCTGAAGGTATACTGATCTGTGTTACAAGACATTTTTTTCATATTCTGCTGACTGAAAACAAGGTTATTACACTGACCCACCAGTAGTTTCATAGTGCATAGTAGGGATATCTGATCCCCCCAGGCGGGCAGCGAGAGCAGTCTTGCCGACACCGCTTTTACCAGCAAGGAATACTTTATAGCGGACTGTGTCGACATGTATTTGAGGGGGCATTGCAGGAGCTTCAAGCAGACCTAGACAAAACACAAAGGACAGTTGATTTCGCGATAATATTCAATAACAAAATCCGCATCCTGACCAACACTTTGATATCTACTCAAACGAACTGATGCAACAGGTCAGACTGGCGTTCTTACCAAACGTTTTGCGCCTTTTCCTCTGAAATATTTTGCTAAAATACTCTTTACTGTCGGGACAGCGGTGCCAGTCTGCAACAATTAATGATCCATGAGGTATAAGCGGAGAAGCGCCACTTTCATTCCGTTCATGTGCCATCCTTGCTGTGTTAAAATTTACACTTCCTGCTACATTAGAGTAAATCGTCTTGTTACATCTAGGATATTGAGAAATTTTGCGAGAGAAAAAGAAAACATGTGTTTAACTGCTCCCTCCAGCACATATTAAAGAGATCGACCAAGGACATGCATCCATGGATACGTCTTGTTGATACAAGTCAGAATGATGCACAGCCTATGTGCACAGCGTACACGAGAATTACAAACTTCCGGTGCACAGTCAACAGCGGAAGCATCAGCTTTTTTTCTTCTGTCAATGTTAACGGGCTGACGGAGATGGAGCTATAGACAGGATGGAGCACAAAGTGGAATAAACTTCGTAAGGCTCGGATACTTCATGTGTGACCACATAAAAACAATAATACTAGGAGACAGACATTTCACTAGGATATTATGCTTAAAAAACTGCATTCTGATACTTGCTGATACTGATAATTATCTTACTGATAATTTCATTTCAGACATGCGCAAATAGGTTGGGAAAATGAGATGGTATTTTAAGGTAAATTTCACCGGTGTCATGAAACATCACTGTTGTGATCTTCTTCTTCTTCTTCTTCTTCTTCTTCTTCTTCTTCTTCTTCTTCTTCTTCTTCTCTATTATTATTATTATTATTATTATTATTATTATTGCAGTTAATTAACAACATGTGTTGTTTTTGAATAAGCTAAGTTTAGTTTTGAGTAGGCTAAACCTTTTTTTTTTTTGCTGCTGGTGATGTCACTTGACCAGAAAGACACACATTGGCCTAACCTATTCATCTTTGTGGGTCTCTCTGTACCACAGTGTTAATTTCTCTTCTTTGTATTGGAGGAACACACAAAAAACACTGTGAATCTGATAAAATTCCACAGACACTAATAAAAAAGCTGGACAAAAGTAATGGTACCCTTCAATTTTATATTAAATATGATCTCCTATAGTAAAAATAACCAATATCAATCACTTGCAGCAGCCACGAATGAGTGTTTTATGCCCAGAATTTCACTCCTTTTTTGTGCAAACTGTTTGAAGTCTTTCATATTTAAGGGATGCTTTCTCCCAGCAACTATTTTAAGATTTCTCCAGAGATAGTGCACAGGATTCAGCTCTGTATTAATCGCTGACCACTTCAGATATCGCCAGCATTCTGTCCTCGAGCATTTCTAAAGTTTCTGACTTAACCACTTCTGAAGTGAAGGGCCATTAGCTGGAAGCCCTGGGATCAATGGTGCAGTTCCAGCTTGCTGACCCTGATGATTGCTACACTCCTCTGCAAAAATTCTTTGGTAGTCATCACATTTCATGAAACCATTGTCACAGTTAAGACATTCAGTCGAAGCAGAGGAACCCCAAAACATCTGTGAACCTTCACCGCTCTTTACCGCAGGCAACAAACATTTTTTTTCGAAGGCCGCATTTTACTTTCTGTGAAAAGAAGCCCCTATGACCTCCACGCCAGAGACAGTTACTCTCACTATCTTCAGTGTGTCTAGCAAGCAACTTTAAAGATGGTACTGTATGTCTGAGCACTGTACTGTACAACTGAATTGTTATTTCCTCCTAATGATAAGGTTTATTGTGTTTTCTCATTATCACCCAGACAAATCAGAATCATTTTGGCATAGAGATAGTTTCTCTTTCCTTCTTAAAACAGTTAATGCAAAGACGGAACATTTTGTGCATTAAATTTTATGATTAAGCATTCACGGGTTGTACTTAAATGATAGCAAATGTACTAGCAAATATATGCCCCATATAGGGTTGAAACAAACATCAGCTATGCCAACTCAAGCTTTTAAAATGTACTTTTGGTACATTTTCAGTACTTTCAGAGTAGCCTTGTTAAATACATCCCAACCCCCTTAGAAGTGGCCATAAAGACTGTGAACATTTTATTTTATGTGCTATTCCAAACGGGAAAGAGAAGTGTGCTGTGGCTAACTGCCAGAGATGGACAACATGTCCTGTGTTCACCACAGTGGGGCTGGCAGTGAAAACTGACCTTCGCTTACAAGGACTGGATGGAGGGTCACGGCCTGTGTGACACTGAGAAATTCTGTTAGCAACAGGCCAGCTTCTACTGTACTATTGATGTTTCTTTTGAAACTACAGACAGTTTGATGTGGATAAATAAGATTGATCTAAAAAAACAAAACAAAACAAATGTAATATAGTGCTCATATCTGTTTCCAAAAGTCACATATAACCTCAGATCAATTTCTTTCCTCACTTAATGTCTCAACTTCTTTGCTCGCTTGTATGCCAATGATTACATTGGACGTTTGTCCTTTTCCAGCAAATGTATCAGGTTGTGCCCCCATGTTTTTACCAGATAGAACAAACCAATTCAGCTCCAGAGTCAGCATCCAGTATCAAGTCTTTGAACAGTTCATTGTGATGTCCAAAGACCCAAATTTAGAAAATTGCTTCAAATTTGCCCGTCTTTACTGGACTAGAAATGAGAATACGCAATGTCAGGAGGGAAGGGGTGGGATTGTCATAATCAACAAAATCAAAGTTTGGGCAACATGGTTTTTTTTTTTCGCTGAGTGATTGTAGCATCTACAAAGAAGTGGTATTGCAACAGTTAGCCCTGAAGGAGGATGTGTCCTAGCACCCCTGTCCTCGACAGGAGTTCAAAATAGACTAGAGGGAGCTTTAAGAAGAAGAAAGCCAAGGCTTGAGCAGTTACAGATATTTAGAGAGGGCATGAAAGAAATGTCAAACAGCACCAGCAAAATGAAATAAGAATACAGGGACCAACAAAAGGGCCCCAGGCAAAGCAAGAATGGTAGACCATAAAGAAACCCACATGTTGACAGACCAGCTCGCTGGCTATACTCAATCTATACTCAGTCTATAACTCTGTCATAACCATGGTGAACCCAACAACGGATAACAATCTGTAGCAAGGAGGTATATATTATTAATGCATTGCACTATTCCAAATCATCAGTTAAAATATCATGAAAAAGTCCAGGGAAATGTTCTCTATAAAGGATTTGTAACTCTGCTTTTAATTATTCGGCCCATTAACAAAATAGGCTACAATTCAGTTTAGTCATATTTTATGTGCAGCTTTGTAGGAAATGAATAATTTAAAGGACAGGGGTTGGGGGAAAGGGGAGATATATCATTATTTGGGTTTATGCCATCAGTACAATGTTATAATGCATAATGGAGGGCCTAAGGTTTAGTAGTGTACAGCTAATTGTTGTGAGTAGTTAAGCACTGTATGAGGTCTCTCTGTTTCCTGCATGCATCATGAAGGGGATATATTATGCAAAAATCGCTTTTGTTTTTGTATTGTCATGTGAGTCTCTACTGCTCCTATAGACGCCGAAGCGTCGAAAAAACACACCCATTCGTTTGCTGTGAGCCACTTGAAAGATTTTGGTGTCAGAAATGCTCTGTTTCTATTTGCCATTTCTCTGGCTACCTCCCCAAGAGCATTATCTCTTGGTCTGACCTGGGGTCGAACATGTACAATTGTGCCTCTGCTTTCTGACATTGCCACGTATAGTGAACATTAATTCTAAACATGGGATGGGTGGGGCTGATCATGACCAACAAGAAGCTCGTTGCATAAAGGTGAAAGAAAACCTTAAATGACTCATTCTGGAAGGAAAAGAATAGAACTGGTGAGATCTCCTTCATGTGACAGTGATTTTGTGCAAAGAACTTGATGAACATGTTTTTATAGCCCATAGACCAATTTTAACTTGTTGAAAAGGAGTACAATGTGTTGCTTTCAACATTCTCACAAAGTGCCATCCTTTCTGCTTACCCTGCCAGTCAGAAACCCTATTCCTTCATTAAATCTTACCAAATCGTGTCTCTACCCTGTCCGTGCCCATCATCTCTAGTGTGTGTGATTAAAGTGATCAATATGTATGAAGAACATAGCTGAGTGAAACACAAAGGGGTGTTGTGAACCCTGAAGAAGAAGAAATGCAATATCATGGGCAGATGCCTCTGGTGGCTTTGCTCGTATTGTCCTATTATTGAGAACTTATTGCATGTGATATCTCCTGCATGAAATATGCAGACAAAAACAAATGCCTTTCCCACAACACCAGATTTTCACCAAGCTCTTTGTTATCCCAGGACTAAAATTACAAGTGATTTATATGTGATGATAAATAAAACTCCAAG
Source organism: Setipinna tenuifilis (assembly GCA_030347295.1). Lineage (NCBI taxonomy): Eukaryota > Metazoa > Chordata > Actinopteri > Clupeiformes > Engraulidae > Setipinna > Setipinna tenuifilis. The sequence goes on along the minus strand of CM059267.1, from coordinate 27,722,910 downwards.
TTTGCAGCTAACAAAACCAGCCTTGTGTCAGTGTGCGGAACAGGACTGAGCATTGGTACAGATCAGAATTCATTTGCGCTGTTGTTTTTCTCCATGGATGTGAAATCTGGTTTCCAATCTTGAGGCAGTTAGCGACAACTTTTTTTAAGTCTTGAGAAGTGGCCAAGTGGTCTTGGCCAAATAAAACTGATTGTGATACTGATTTCTTCCCCCTGCTGTAGTCCTTTTTTAGTCAGGCACAAGAGTGGCCAATAATTGTAGATGTAGGTTGTTGTGGCTGTAGCTGTATTTTGTTATGGTCTTTGTTCATGTGGCATTTGTAGTTCAGGAGATCAAAACGTGTTGATGTTGTCGACATGAACATCATGAAGCAAGATGCTTGCAGTCCTTTGTGTACCTTCAGTTGGGATTAGAGGCGAAAGAAGAGTTGGGATCCGGCTAAGTTAACCGGTCCTCTAAACCATTTATCTAGACGTCTATTTAACAGTTGAGTCCTACCATATTTGATTAATATATAATTAAAACACGGCACCACTTAAACATCTTGCATCTCAGTTGGCAGAGAAATCGAGGGCAGCAAAGAGGGAAAAAAAGCATTTATGCCACCAGGGGTCGCCATTTACTCAGACGGCGAGCTGTAGAGTTCTGCAGTGTGCCTTAAAGTTGCCCTTGGACTTGTGCCTTTTTTTTTCATTTGTTTGCTGTTCCTGACTGAAGACAATTTTTCACTCTTGCCAAAAATAGGAACTATAGCAATCCATCTAGTAAAAATTGACCCTGAACTCATACTCATACTGCAAACTTTACTTTTGTTTGTTTTTCTTCCCTTATCTACATCCTTACCTACAAGACAGTACATTTAGGATTGTCAGCACTTATGGATCCAATGAAAGTAAAAAGTCTGAAGGTATATACTTCTTTAGAAATCTTACTTATCAACTTAGACAAACGTAGTGTGTGTGTGTGTGTGTGTGTGTGTGTGTGTGTGTGTGTGTATTTGTGTGTGTGTGTTTGTGTGTGTGTGTGTGTAGTAATCTGTGTGTGTAGTAACCTGTGTGTGTTGATCAGTTGAAACTGAATCAATCCTTTGGTCATCTGGAGTCTGGTACAGAGAGGCAATGGCAGAAAGGGGGTGGACGGCATGATTTGCTTCACTTACGCAATGTCATGTCTGAACAGTTTAGAAGACTTTTTTATATAAATTTTAGACAAGAAAGGTCAGACTAGTTTAGTTTAACACGAAGCTCAGTAAGTGATTTATTATGGCTTCACAGTCGCAGCCAAATGACTGTGACTGCAGCCATAATTGTGTTCCTTTTAAATAAATGAGGTATTTTGTGCATCTATAGTTTTTTTCTTCTTTTTCGAAATGACCAAAGTGAATATTTACCATGCTAGAATGCGTCATTGCACTCCAAACGGGTTTTGGTGCTCTCAGTGGTGCTCTCATAGCCTAATAGGCTCTTTCACTTCTGTGTAGCGTGATATTTAATTTAGTCATACTCCGCTCTACTCGTGTTATCACATTAGCCAGATCTGTTTCCTCGCCATTCCTACTTTGACAGATTATGAAATGTGGAAAGTCATTGTCCTGCATACAAGCACGTGCCTCTATGAGGCAAGAATACATGCCCACGTGCTATGTGTGTGTGTGTGTGTGTGTGTGCGTGTGTGTGTGTGTGTGTTTATATGTGTACGGCTGTGTTTTATTAGACTTCACACACTCTGTGAGACTCTGCTGTGTTGGAAGGGACAATGATGAATCGTTTTTACAAAATACCCCCCTTCCCCACCAGACCCTCAGTTCATAATATTCCTGCAACTACATCACAAATATGTGTCAGCTAAGCAGAGACAAAGAGCCATCTTGAGATCCATTTAATTGATGTGGTTTATGTGAACAAACATGAAAGAATTCATTAATTCACTGGGCTACTTAATCAAGACTCGGGTTGCACCAATGCAAATGTCAGGGCTGAATGGTTTGATTGTGCAATTACATTTCTAGCGGTTTCCATAAAGACACAAGTCCCACAGTTACACTCGAAGATTTCCCCTCGAAGAGCTCTTTCGTCATAAGACATTCATGGTTGCACCACAAAAGGCTGCCAAGGTTGTTGTGGTAGAGGTCAAGTTTGAGGCCATGGACGCACACACAGACACACACAGACACACACAGACACACAGACACAGACACACACACACACACACACACACACACACACACACACACGCACACAGCAATGTAGAGTTATAAGTCATGCTTTTTGTGGCCAGGCTCTGTGAGAGAGTGATAGAGCATTTCCCTGAAGTGAGAGTGGAGCTGACTGCCCCATCACTGCACATATGGTTCTGATAGTGTAGGCTCTCAGAAACATGCACAGAGAGGGAGAGAGAGAGAGGGAAAGGGAGAGAGAGAGAGAGAGAGAGAAAGGGAGAGAGAGAGAGAGGAAGATGAAGAGAGACAGAGAGATGCCACAAAAAACTATAGCATATACTGTAGAGTTAGTGTTGAGGCATCTGAAACAAGGAAATACATTCACTCTCACATCTAAGCCAAGACTTGTGGAGAATGTGAGGGACAAAAACAGGTTAATATAAGCTCAGAGGTCCTGGCACAGGTAATGTTTGGTGCACACCTGGCCTGGTGTCGTATAGATGTCATCTTGATGAGTCAGAGTGCTACTTGAAGGGGTGAGTCACGGGGGGGGGCTGCACCACGAGCACAAAGCCTTCTCTGTCCTCTAATGACCTCCTGTCAGCCAGCGCTGTCCAAGTGTCAAAAAGGGGGAAGTTTCTTCCGAAAAGACTTGAGGCTTGCCCCCCCTTTTTTTCTAGGACTTTATAGGTGTGTGCATCTCGTCATGTTTGTACTTGTGCGTAGTGAAGCACAACATTTGTAGTAGGCGGGGTGAGGTGGAGGGTCTTTCTGAGCACACTAACCCATGCATAGGCCTTAGGAAAGAAAACACTGCTGTCTTATAACTCGTTTTTATTGCATATAGACATGCAGTATTCTCCTTTATCTGCGACCATGAGTTGCACAGGATCATGGGGCTGTTGCTAAAAAATGTTTGTGTAGTTTGCTTAAAGAGACTCCATCTGATTCTGATTCAGAGCGGAAAAAGAGAAAAAAAAAAAAAAAAACAGAAAACGCATCTCTCTCCCTTTCTCCCTCATAGACACGCACACAGACTCCAAATAGAAATGCACAACATTCAATAGTTTCCTGCGTGACTGTTTTACCTTTGCACAGTTTTCGCAAACATGTGCAACACGTTATCCCATCTGAATTTGAGTTTTGATCTGGCCCAATGTTCATTTCGGCAGAAAAACACAAACGCAGGCGGAATGCTGTAAACCGTG
>CM059267.1:27707044-27714544 GCA_030347295.1 Setipinna tenuifilis | reverse complement strand
AACATGTTCCCTAAACATCATCTCCAAAACACAGGGGTGTATGTGCACCACAGTACCTTTCCTCTCTGATTGAAACAAATGGAACTCTAGCATGACTGCACATGCATCAGCAATGTATTGGGAGACTGCCAAATAGTATGTACAGTACATGCAGTGGAAATATTTCAAGAGGTACTGCATTACAGGTATTGTATTACATGACAATAACTCAATAACTGCACAACAAGACAGTTTTTTTCTGGTATCAAAAATGATGGTGTCAGTACCAGCCAGTGGGATGGTTTAAGTTAGATGTACCATACATGTGTAGTCTCCAGGGTTGCAGCACATGGATATATGAACTTACACGAGTACATGAAAAATGACATGACAAGTATATACACTCCCAACAAACCAGACAGAAGAACATAGTTTCACTTTCAATAATAGATTGTCGATCCAAAACAAATTTTGTCAAAAGAGGAATTAGTGCTTGCACTCAGAAGCAATGAGTTAAAATAGCAGTGACATCACTGGGTCACTCTGACATGTGGCCTTCTGACACGGACATGTTTTCCAGTGTCCACTTCTGACATGTAGTTGAGGTTGGTTGTGCTTTATAGTCTAAGGCGTAAGGGACATGGCATCGTGGGGGAGCAGCCTTGCAATTCAGCCCAAATGACTCTTGTAAGGGGGAGGCGGAGATATTATCCAGAGGTCTAAATGGTCTGCTCTCAGCCATCTAAATGACCTGGTGTATATCAAACACAACCTCCTCCCTTCCATGTAGCTGTGGTTTTGAGTAATTTGCGTGGAGACCCTCTGGAAAACATTTATGGTTTTGAACAATTGTGACAATAAATCAACTTAATATTTTGTACTTTTTGGGTGATAGGGGTCATTACCAGATTAAGAAAATTGTAGAATTTTCAGTTCAGTTACACAGGCTTGCGTTTCTTGGCTGTGCGCAGATGTGCTAGCATTGCCTGCTGGTGACATATTTTGGGTAATTGGTCAGTGGAGAAGTCAACATACCTCAGAAACGTTGGGACTTTTTCACTCACTCTCTCGTCTCTCCCTCCCTCACGCCGACGCCCCCCTCTTGTTTAATAGACGGAAAGCCCCTCCTCTTCGTAACTTTTTGACTAGGAACTCCCTCTCCTCTATTTCTAAGTAACAGACCGCTGAGGAGGAGAGGGGAAGGGGATGCGATTGCGAGAGTGGGGAGAGAGAGCAAAAGGGCACAGATTTAGCGGACTTAATCATGCAGAAATCGCCACCGTTAAAAACTGGACAACTTGTTGATGTTGCGTTTTTGCCATAAAACTTCTCCAATGTTACTACTAAAAAATACAGAGATGGAGCCGACGAGAAAATCCAGAAAGGACTCGGCAAAGTTTCCCTCACCGATACGACTTCCAAACTTTGCCCTGTGCGCGTATTTCATTGTATGGATAGCGGCTTTGGCGTCGGTCTGCACGGCATTTAACCTGGATGTGGACGAGCGGGTGGTTTACACTGGACCAGAGGGCAGCTACTTTGGTTACTCTGTGGAATTCTACGTTGACAACTCATCAAGGTAAGAATCATGTCTTAATCAAGTCCACGGTGTTGTATTTATATCACAATCATGCCGTCGTGCAAGTTATGAAATTTTACATCTGCTTATTTTGGGTACTCAATTTCAGTTGTCTCGCCATCCCATATAATGTGGAATTGACTTTGTTTATATGTTGGTCAAAGTCAGCCTGGCGCGTTTTAATAAGATGTTATGTTCGTTCACCTTAATCCAGTTTGCCCATGTCATGTCGTTGCTGTATGACAAATATTTAATCAAGTCCGTGTGAGTGGACCTTGAGCATAGCTTGTGTTGGGTCAAAATTGGATGTTCTCTTTCAGCTCTAAGCCGGCTGCTTTGTACCTGACCCCTCACTGACAGGTGTGTGTAATTTGCGTGTCAGTTTACCTCGGATTGAAAGGAGGACCCTCTTATATTGGGGGCCTCAGGAACATGTTGTCTCTGCCTAGCCAGGGGGCAGGTCTTCAAGGGGTAACAGCTGGTTAACAGTTACAATGCAGTGTTGATCGATCTATCTATCTATCTATCTATCTATCTATCTATCTATCTATCTATCTATCTATCTATCCATCTGTCTGTCTGTCTGTCTACTATATGTATGTGTTTGTAGGCTTTAGACATGTACACCACACACACATACTCACACACGCACACACACACACACACACACACACACACACACACACACACACACACACACACACACACACATCCTCATTGGTTTTGCCCAGGCCTGTCTTTATCGACCAGAGGGTGTGTGTGTCGTGTAGTTGTGCTGGTGAAGTTCATGTGGCCCGCGGTCATCAGCCCGTGACGTAATGCTTCAGATCTCCCATTGAACACACACACACATACACACACACACATACACACACACATACACACACACACACACACACAAACACACACACACACACACACACACACACACACACACACACACACACACACATGCTTAAGATCTCCCCTTGAACTTCGCAACAGTTTGTATTTATTGTCAGCAAGCTCAGTGGCTGCTGTCATTCACAGGCTAATCATGGGTTTTTATTAGGGCTAAATGTGATCCTTCATTTTCTGTTTCTTTCTTGACTCATCCATGCTGTGTTTTCTCTCCTTTATTTCATCGGTTCTTTTTTATTCGTTTTTCCATTTCCTGTTCTGGCCTTCCCAGGCTAGATTAAGCAGTCATTAATTAAATAAAAGTGTTTTTCCCCGTAAATTGAGTCCGGGAGGTTGAATACGCCATCCCCGGTTAATGTGGAGGAGTGGAAGGACTCTGCTTCTTGCCCACATCCCCCCCCCCCACACACACACCACCCCCACCCCCTTCTTCTCCGTCTCTTTCTGTGTGGGGGGGGTGTGTTTTCAAAGAGTAAATGTCAGCCTTATGAATTATGACATTATGACAAGGCAAGAATTTCATTTTCTATTCGATGATGCCACATAATCATTAATGATAATATATGGGATAATTTGATACAGTGGCCCCAGTTTACGAGTCCAGATTAAACATCAGCAATGTATGATAGTAGTTGACACTCTTACCTCACAGCAGACTGTTCAAAATGTTTTCAAACTCTCATGAATTTAACTTTTTCCATAAAATAGCTTTATGATTTGTTAACCAAGCCCAAATCACTGTGTTGTCAAAATCTCTAGTGTGTGTGTTTGTGTATGTGTGTGTGTGTGTGTGAGAGAGAGAGAGAGAGAGAGAGAGAGAGAGAGAGACAGAGAGAGAGAGAGAGAGAGAGAGAGAGGCAGAGAGACAGAGACAGAGACAGAGAAAAAGTGAGTGTGTGTGTGTGTGTGTGTGTGTGTGTGTCTGTGTGTGACATTTTAGACTGTAACTGAAGAGAAAGCACAAATTTTCACAATTTCTCTCCCCCCGGCCTTACTCTGTGTGCATCACAATACCACCAGTCCTTAGTCATTCCCTCCAAGCCTCAGACTCAGTGCTGTAGGTCTGGCTGGACAAAGCAGTGATTTGCCATTTGTTATTTCATAGGCATCGCATTATTTGTGCTGGCTGTGGTCCCCATACAGTATTTTGCAATGTAAATGTCTGGAAGGGTGCTGAAGACCACATAGACCGGATACCAACCACTCCACTCTTTTTTTTAGGACAGAGACCCCAAAGACTCTATATTGTCTCAGTGTGGTGTCCTTTGCTACCACTGCTGCTACTACTGCTGCTGCTGCTGCTGCTACAGCTTCTTGCTGTTGGCCACACTCTAAAAAATAAAGGTGCTTAAATGGTTCTCTGGATGAAATTTACTCCACCCTCCCCATGCCCAGTTTTAGACTAACAATCACCAATTTCACTGCATGTCCTACTCTACCCAGTATGTCTATGCATGTGACATCCTTGTATCCATGGAGGGTAAAAACTCTGTGTTGAACCGTCACATTATGTGAAAGGTTCTTCACAGTAGAAATGGTTCTTCAGAGCCTCAGATCATAATGGGCCATGCTATGTCATATAAGTGTCTATTCTTTAAAGAACTGTTGCCTCAGCGGTTCTTGAAGCACTTCAAAAGGTTCTTCTGTGGCATCGCTCTGAATAAGCGGTTCTGGCCCCATTATTTTTTAGAGAGTGTGTGCCACTGTTTCAGCGGCAGAGCTGCTGTGTGTGTCTGGGTTGTGTTACAGATGGTCAACGCTGCCTCAAACGGCCCTCTTCACACTTATCATCATCTAAACACTAAATGCTATCGCAGTGGTTCCTGTGGACTTGTTTGTGTTACGTAAGCACCAAAGTCAGCACTTACAGGACTTTACTGTAGAGTGGAGGAAAGAGACACTGCTTCCCACGAGGGAGGGAAGAATAGGGCCGTTATTTACCCAGAATGCAGAGGGATGGAACACTACGAGACATCTCTAATTTAAAAAAAGAGAGAGGGAGCGAGAGAGAGAGAAAGAGAGAGAGAGAGAGAGAGAGAGAGAGAGAGAGAGAGAGAGAGAGAGCAGCCCTTCAGTGTGTGAGCCAATCAAGCCGGCTTGGTTGGGCAAATTGAATTTTCATGCTGGACTATTACCATGTGAGCTAACCACAGAATTCTGTGTGAGCCAGTTCGAAATACGCCAACATGTTGAAAACAGGCCCAACGTAAGCACATGGTATTATGCCAACTCACTGAAATAGGGGCCGTTAAGATGCAAAAGAAATCAGCTCCACCATGTGTTCTGTATTTTTCTCCCCCCCCCCCCCCCCCCCTCTTTACCTCTCCAGTAAAAAGTGCAGCCTCTGTGAGCCTGGGTCAGACAGAGAGGGTCCAGGACAATTGGTTGGCAGGGAGGAATGTGTTGTTTATTGCCCTTCTAACAAGCGCACATAATGTCCTGCGTTTATGAATCTTTATTTGCTTAAATTTGCCCAGGAGGACATTACGCATGCCACACGCTGAAACTATGTCAGGCTACCACACAGCCACTTCAATTCATTCACTGTTTTATTTGCTCGTTGGGCTCTCTCTCTCTCTTTCTCTCTCTCTCTCTTTCTTTCTGTCTCTCTCTCTCTCTTTCTCTCACTCTTACACTGTCTCTCTTTCTCTCTCTTTCTCAGTCTCTGTCTTTTTCTCTCTCTCTTTCACTCTCTCTGTTTTATGTACTGTATGTTCTCCAGTGGCTGGTTTCCTGCTTTACATCACATCCCTCCCTCTCTTTTATTCTCTCTCTGTCTCTCTCTGTCTCTCTCTCTCTTTCTATCTCTCTCTCCCTCTCTCTGTTTTACACACGCACACACACACACGCACACACACACACACACACACACACACACTTTTATGTATGTTCTTTAGTGGCTGTGTTCCTAGTTTGCACCACCATGAACAATGTGAATAGCCACTGATGACTGCTTATCCCTGTGGTCCCATTTAACAAGAGAGTAGCTCTGTCTTTGTGGATTACAGGCCTTTTGTCTTCTTACTTTTAAGTGATTTACAAAACCATTTAAGACATGTTATATTGCTCTGCTAATTGCTTTGTGGATTTTAGGCCTTGAAGGAAGCTATTGCCTATGTTTTTTTTTTTTCTCTTCCTCGACGTCTGTGTGTGCTTCCATTCTACGTCCTCTAGACTGTTGACTGTTTCGTACCATGGCCGATGTGTGTCATGATATTCCACTGTTTTGGAGCAGAGTGATTCTGAAAACCCAGCCTCATCCTACTCACATTCTCCCTCTCCTGTGTTGCTGTTGCCGGCGCTGGCCAGCTCTGTGGGATGACGTAGTCCTCTTTGGAACAGGCAATTAGGTCTTTCCTGGTCAGCGAGGCTCCACCCGAGCTCCAGCGCTTATTGCTTCATTATTTATTTGATTTCCACCGACTTTTTTCTATCTTTTTTTTTTTCTTTTTTTTTTCGTCTAAAAGGTCAGGACTATTCTAGCGCCTGCAAGTCTTTTCCAGCAGTGAAGAGGGGGGCAAAAATGACTCTTCTTAGCTCACAGGCCAGTCTATCAGATACTGGGAGGGAGGGAAGGAGGGAGGGAAGGAGGAAGGGAAGAAGGAAGAGGAGGGGGTGAATGTTGTTCTATCATCGGAGGTGTAGAAATTCTTCCATCCTTCTCACCCGCAGAGGCGAGGCTGAAGGGGGTGGGGGGATTTGGTATGTGGCGTAACCGAATATTTATGTGCTCATTAGAATAGCTGTGTGATTCTGTGTGTCAGATAGATTAGGTCAGCAATTTCGTGTGGCCAGAGTGTTGGAGAAGGAGAAGCTGCTCACTCTGAAAGAATGTGAGACATAGAGACTGGTTAGAAGCAGAGAGAGAGAGAAGAGAGGGAGAGAGAGAGAGAGAGAGAGAGAGAGAGAGAGAGAGAGAGAGAGAGAGAGAGAGAAAGACAGAGAGAGATGAGGTTAGATAAGCTGACAAGCAGAAAAAAAGATAAAAACGAGAAGAAGTCTATCTGTTGATGCATCGAATTGTGAAATTGTGCCTTTGCACACACATGTGCCTTTGCAAAGACTTTTAAAAACAGTTCTGACCTCTACACTCGCACAGTTTTTAGTTGGAGGCAGAACCGTAGAGAGATGTCTGTGAAGATTCTCATTTGTCCCTGGTCATGGTAGTCAAAGAAGCTGAGTTGTAAGCAACTGGACTTAACTCCTGCTTCCTGCCTCATCAGGCCAGAACTGAAGAAGCCTCATAGTATAAAAGGTGAAACATCTTCAAGCTTCAAAAACAAGTCCAGTTGCTTACAACTTAGGTCATTTGACAACCAAAGAGAGAGAGAGAAAAGGCATACAAATGATAAAATAAGCCTTATCTGTTGATGCAAGTTGTGAAATCATGGCTTTACAAACACACAGACACTGTTCCCACAGATGCTTGCCTCAGGTTGAGCTACGCACGCACTGGACGTTGGGGTAATAAAGTGTGGGAAAGGTAGGGTAGGGTCTGTCTGTAGGAGAACCCCGGCCATGAAACTGTCTCACGGCATAAAGACATCTCTCTCTCTCTCTCCGACTGCGGGCTCGTCCTTAAGGCCCCCGGCGGGTGGAAGAGATCTCTGTGAATGTCGTTACCCCCCCTCGGTGCTGAGCGGTGAAAATGGCTTCTGTGGACACTGGGCGAGGAAGAGGAAAGAAGAGACACACTGTCACACACTCTCTCTGTCTGTGTGTGTCTCTCTCCAGCAGAATCCATCTTCCACGCCTGTTTTGTCTCACTCAACATCCCCCTGTTTAAACACACACACACACACACACACGCACAACACTCACACACACACACATATGCACACACATACACACACATACACACCCATGCATACACAGACACAGACAATCACATACTTGCTTGCATCCCTACACACACTCAAATACACAAACGTTCACACATAGATATTCACATCACAACACACTTACACACACACTTACACACACACTCATTGACTCACATGCATACATACATGGACACACATACAAACACAAACAATCTCTCT
>CM059267.1:27679544-27704544 GCA_030347295.1 Setipinna tenuifilis | reverse complement strand
TCAAGAGCAATCTTAGGCCATGGCTCCCACTGAACCTCCAACAACTTCCTTCTTCCAACTCTAAAAGTCAGACTAGTCTGAACTGTTCTAGGCTCTTTCACTACTCTCTTCCTTCTATCAAAGAGGGCCCACTTTTGAGTCATTGACATTCCCATATACTTTCTGTGGTTCTGTGGTGTTTTCGTCACCCTTGATTTGATATCTGAAGGGGTCAAGTTTCTCTGTTGTGGAAAGGAGCGCTAATATATTTCCATTAAAGAAACATAAATGTTGGTGAAAGTTGGGGAGGGGGGTTCTCTGTTGTTATAGCATTGTAATGACATGTAGCCTCTTCCCTCTAGCAAAGAGGGCTCCATATACGTTCTGTGGTTTCCTCAAGTGTTTCTCTCTTCTGTTTGTCCTAATATACTTACATTAAAGTCCTAATATACTTGCATTAAAGGAAACATACATACTGGGGGGTGGTAATGGCTTTAGTGTCACAGTGAAACTAACAGTTCCTGTTTTGCTCATTTTTTCCTGCAGTGTCAGTATCCTAGTTGGTGCCCCAAAAGCTAACACCAGCCAACCAGATGTCATAGAGGGCGGGTCTGTATTCCTCTGTCCCTGGAGCCGCAGCCAATCAAAGTGTAGCATTCTCGAGTTTGACAGTGAAGGTAAGTGCATTTATATAGGCAGAGCTTGTTTTAAAGAAGAAGTTGTTGGGAATCAATCCATAGCCCTGTTGTTTGAAGTCACCGAGTGCTGTTGGTAGGAAAAGAATGAGAAAATTTGATGCAACATAGACCGAATAATGAATGAACTGGTTTCCCTATGCCTGTTCAGTTAGTGTTGGCTACCGGTTCATTATTCAGTCCATGTTGCATGTGTGTATGCTTGTAACAGCTCTCAGTTCACCTCAAACAACAGGGCTATAGATTGATTCCCATTGAACTTTTCCTTTAAGTAAACATCAGTAGACAAGCTAAGCATAACAACATGCATGCTCATTATGATGCTGCATCTCTGTCTGTTTGCAGTTGTGATCTAGTGTTTACATCTACGAATCGTAATCCACATGAAGAAAAAAACCCTATAAATTCCTCCCCACTGTGGTGATCAAAGGCTGCTAAAGTCTGTGTTAAACAGGTGCTAGTTGTGTAATGAGGGCTTATGCATTAGAAGAAGTAACATCTTTGTGTGTGGCAATGTGTGTCTGTGTGTGTGTGTGTGTGTGTGTGTGTGTGTGTGTGTGTGTGTGCATGCTCGTGCGCACGTGCATATGTGTGTGTGTGTGTGTGTGTATGTGTGTGTGTGTGTGTGCGTGCGCGTGTGCACGCTCACTGATGGTTTTACATGTGTGTGCATGTGGAATGTGTTCTTTGCCCCTGGGGCCATGTTTGTGTGTGCAAGTCATGCATGTGTGTGTGTGTGTGTGAGAGAGTGTGTGTGTGTGTGTGTGAGAGTGGGTGTGTGTCTTGAGTGTGTGTGTGTGTGTGTCAGGAAGGAGGGGGGGGAGTATAAACTCTAGAGACCCCCCACCCCCAACACTCCGACTTGAGAGGGTTGATGTTGTTAATGGCACACAGATCCTTCAGAGAGAGAGAGCCAGAGTGGGAAAGATTAAGGGGGTGGGCATGTGTGTGTGTGTGTGTGTGTGTGTGTGTGTGTGTGTGTGTGTGTGTGTGTGCATGTGTGTGCGTGTGTTTGTGTGTGGGGGGGGGGCAGGTGTGTGTGTGTGTGTGTGTGTGTGTGTGTGTGTGTGTGTGTGTGTGTGTGTGTGTGTGGAGGAGTATGTCTGTGTTTACTTCAGTCTGGCTGGGTGACACCCTTAGCCTGCCCCATATTTATCCCTACCAGGAGACGCATTAGCCTAGCATGGCCTCACACACACACACACACACACACACACACACACCTTCTGCCTTAGTGCCCTAAATCACTACCAGGATAACTCATGAGTGCCCAGGATTGCTGGGAGTCCAGCCCACACATTTATTTTGACAGTTATTTTTCAAACTGACTGACGCAGCACAACGCTGTTTATTTGAGTGAAGTGTTTAAAGGTATCCGTGGAATTCCGAATTCCTGTTTTTTTTTTTTTTCTTCTTCTCCCCAGCGGTTTTCAGCCTTGAGGCCCTGTGGGAATGTTTCATCTGAGTTTATGTTCCAGATCGCTATCGCAAAGCTGCCCAAACACCCAAGATGCCTTACCTTAAGGTCCTCTAAGGCACAGCACTTTCCTGGATTAGAGCCGCTGTAGTTTGCATAGGGATCATATTGGGGATCCGCTTGGTGGGACATTGATGGAATATTTCACAGTTTGACATATATTTAGGCTTGCGCCGCACAGAATTGGGTCAGTGAGTGTATGTGTGTTTATGTGAATGAATGTGTGTATGTGTGACAGAGAGAGAGAGTATGTGATGTGTGTGTGTGTGTGTCTATGTGTGCATGTATGAGAGAGAGTGAGTATGTGGTGCGTGTATGTGTATGTGTGCATGTGTAAAAGAGAAAGTGAGTATGCGGTACATGTGTGCGTGTGTGTGTGTGTGAGAGAGAGAGAGAGAAAGAGTATGTGGTGTATGTGTATGTGTACATGTGTGAGAGAGAGTGAGTATGTGGTGTGTGTGTGTGTATGTATGTGTGTGTGCGTGTGTGTGTGTGTGTGTGTGTGTGTGTGTGTGTGTGTGTGTGTGTGGCTGAGCGTAGCCTCAGGGTTAGTAGCCCAGGACCTCTAGGGGATTGGGCCACTGTAATGAAGAGTAATCCTGTTTTATTGAAAACACTTCTGGCGGCAGACAGAAATGTACGTGTGCCTCTGCCCTGCCCCCCCTATGCTCCCCCCCCATGCCCCCTCTGCCCCCCCTCTGCCCCCCCTCTGCCCCCCCTGCCCCCTATGCCTGTGTAAGGGTGTGGGGCTGCCCTTGTGGCTTTGAAACTGTGTGTGTGTGTGTGCATGTGCGTTTGAACTCTGCTCATGTCTGACTTTGCTCTGTAAGCATAACCTACATCTCTCTCTCCCTCTCTGACTCCCTCTATCTCTCTCCCTCCCTCTTTCTCTCCCTCCCTCTCTCCCTCTTTTTCTCTTTCTCTCTCTCTCTTCCTCCCTCTCTCTCCTTCTCTCTCTCTCCTGCCTCTCTCTCTCTCCCTCCCTCTCCCTCTCTCTCTGTGCTCCCCTCTTCTTCTCCACAGAACCCCTCCCCCCATACTTTCACAGTTTAGATAACAGATTATGCCCTGGCCCTGCTGGCCAGAGGAGACCGCTGCTCCTCTCCTCATTCTCCTCATGGAGGGTGTGTGCGTGTGTGTGTGTGTGTGTGTGTGTGTGTGTGTGTGTGTGTGTGTGGATGTGTGTGTGTGTGGGGGGGGGGAGGGGGCAGTGCAGACTGCGGTGCTTATGCAGATGTGTGGCTTAGCTGCAGTTCAGCTGCCCATTTCTCCTAGCGAGGGAGCGAGGGATTGTTTTTGTGTTGTTTTTCTTATTCCCTTTCTTTTCTTTTCTATTTTTTTTTGAAGGGGAAGACTGGGGGGTAGGTGGGTGGGAGTGTGTGGGGGAGGTGTGGGTGGGGGGGTTGTATTTTTGGCTGGAAATGGCGAGTGGTGAAGGAGGCCAAAGTCTACACCAACCCACACCGCCCCCCCCCCACCCCCTCTTCTGCTCCCTCCCTGTGATCTCACTTCAGCCTGATCCACAGGAAGTGATAAGACGTGTGTGTTTCGGTTGCTCCGCTCCGGCCCCACACACAGCAGACACAGACACCCACTTCTGTACGCAGGGAAATATGCAGTTAAATACACACACAGATGCACATACACACACACACACACACACACACACAGCAGACACAGACACCCACTTCTGTACACATGGAAATATATAGTTAAATGCACACACAGACGCACACATACACAGACACACACACACTTACACACACACAGCAGACACAGACACCCACTCCTGTACGCATGGAAATATATAGTTAAATGCACACACAGACGCACACATACACAGACACACACACACACACACTTGCACACACACGACACACACACAGACTCGCACACACACACACACACTTGCACACACAGAGACATACACTCGCACACACACACACATGCACACACACTCACACACACACACACACACACAAACACTTGCATACCCACACACAGAGACATACACTTGCACACACACATACACACACACACACTTGGCACACACCAGACACACATGCACACACCCTCAGGCACACACACACACTCAAGGAAGAGAGAGGTAGGGAGAAAGTTACAAAGCCTCATTTTTTTCTCTGAGGTTAATAGGGCAGGGTTTAAGCAGTTTTCCTGTGTGTGTGCGTGCATGAGTGGTGTGTTTTTGAGTGTGTGTGTGTGTGTGTGCATGTGCAGTGTGTTTGTGAGTATGTGTGTGTGTGCATGTGTGGTGTGTGTGTGTGTGTGTGTGTGCGTACATTTATGTGTGCGCACATGTGCATTTTGGTCCACCTGTGTGTGAGTGTGTGTGTGTGTGTGTGTGTGTGTGTGTGTGTGTCATATGTAACCTCTCTCCACTGCATGACAGCCATACATCACATCTCCTGCAAGCCTGTTTCGGGGGTCAAAGGTCAATTAGAAACAGTGCAGGAACCCGGCAGCCCATTGTGTTATGGCAAGGACCCCTGAAAATAGCTAGAAAGAGAGACCTTGAGAGAGAGGGCTTGAAAAGATAGAGACGTTTATTGTTCTCTTTGTGTCCCACATGTCGTTTGGCTAACCTTGCACAGTTTTACTTTGCCCTGTCCTTAAACTGTCTGTGAAATGCTTAGCATGAGGAATTTATAATGGAGGCAAGTCTACTAATATGTTTCCCAGTGTTTGTGAAGGGTAGTCTGGGGAGCCTTTGTACTGCATCCCATGCTAAGAGTGAAGGGCACCAGTCCTTCTTTCAATCAGACTTACAGGAACGCAGAGTTCTAAACTATTGACATGCGATCATCCACTCTCTCGACAACAACAGAACTTACACACACACACACTCCCGGACACACACGCACACACATACACGTGCACTCATCATTCCATTTCCAATAACACAGAAGCTTGTTCCCTCTCTCTCTCACACACATAAATACATACACACACAAGCGTGCACACACACACATACTTTGATTGTCTCTTTATCTTCACCTCTCTTTCTCTCTCCCTCACACACAGACACTCATACACACACACACACACACACACACACACATACACAAACACACACATACTTTGATTGTCTCTTTACTGTCATCTTTTTCTCACAGACACACACACACACACACACACACACACACACAGACACACACACACACACACACACACACACACATACGCAAGAGACACCATGTAAACACATGAGCACATGCTATCTGGTTGTGTGTACTGTGATCTCTGGTTCAAAGGGAGAGAGGTTCCTCTTGGGGGAGTCTGAGTGGTTTGTAGGGACACACGTCATTTTGGACCGGCCAAAAATCTGCCCATACCCACCCCCCACCACCCACTCCCACTCCCCTTCCTCCCCTCCCTCCCTCTCCTTCTCCTCCTATAGCAGTCCCACTCTCCAAGCAAAGCAAGGAACAGATGTGTACACATGGCATCCCTATTCACTGTACTCACACACACACACGCACACACACACGCACAGACACACAGCGCTTTTACAAAGCCACGCGTTAATCAATATTTCCAAACAAGAAACTATGTCGGGAGCCATTCAACAAACACCAGCATGCCTCACCAGCCAGCGCTGTAAAAAAGCATTTATGTGGAAGATTTACGGCTCGAGAGCGAACTTAAATGGAAAGTTTGTACAGCGGGATATTAAAGTAATGCTTTGGCAGCGTAACGGGTCTCCGTAACGGGGAGCGCGAGTGCCCCTCTGCTTCTCCGGTCTGAGGCCCTTTACGGTTCTGATGGAAAAACCCTCTAAGGCCGACAGTTAGGGAAAGTTAGGGGAAAACCTTGCGCAGGGCCCATACTGGCAGTCTGGCAGAAGCCCCGTCAGAGGAGCGCTAGCCAAGCACGAGTCCGCAAATAACACGTGCGCCGTGCGGACATGTTTGATAGCCTGCTTGATTTTAGCACTAATACAGTAATAGTCAAGGCAGGATATAGCCTACTGTGCTACACAATGGCTTCCCCAGACCCTGATCATTTTAAAATTTGATTATTATTGTTATTGTTATTTTATTATTTCAATGTCGTGGCAAGACAGGGCTCAGCTGCACGTGTCGTGAAACTAACTGCAGCAGGATATTGAAAACGCAGCAGCAGCAGCACGTCTGGTTTTTGATCAGCCAAAAAGGACACATGTAACTCCTTCTGCTCGTGAATTTACATTGGCTTCCTGCTGCTGCTGGAGTTCGATTTAAATTCCTCACACCTCATACGCCTGTATGCAGAAGCGGAGAACCTCCGGCTTCAGAAAGTAAAAAAAAATCCTGCCAAATATTTTATCCCAAACACATCCTGAAGCAGCTGATGTTGATGAGTATACAAACCATCAGACAGGTTAGATTAGCTAATTTGTGAAATCACCTGCGTACAGTGCACAGGCAGTAGGAAATACATGGCAGGATGATTTTTACTCTCTGAAGCTCTCCGGATCTCCACCTCTGTCTGTGAGACGGTT
Organism: Setipinna tenuifilis; assembly: GCA_030347295.1. Lineage (NCBI taxonomy): Eukaryota > Metazoa > Chordata > Actinopteri > Clupeiformes > Engraulidae > Setipinna > Setipinna tenuifilis. Next base: position 27,697,892 of record CM059267.1, on the reverse strand, counting down.
ACTGGAGCGGCACCATCCTGCTTAATAAGATGCCTGTGGTTCTGGTTCTGGTTCTGGTCTGGTCCAATTCTCAGCCTCTTTGTTCCTCACATGAACCTCTGCTGTCTCTGCCTGCTCTCAGCCGGAACACTTCACAGTCTGAGTTTTATGTGGTGATGATAGATCAATGGTGGGATGAGCTCACTGATGCTGTTCATTCTGGCTTCTTGGTATCTGGGCGAAATAATGACTAATAATTTGTAAACTATATATATGTTTTAATTTTCCTGTCTAATAAATTACATTTGTAAAAAACAATGCACCATGATAGTAGTGTTATTAAAATTGTAATTGTTAGGTGGAGTAGTAATTGTGGTAATAGTTTTATTAGCTGAACATTCATTTGAATGAAGTTGGTTTGGATAAGCACAAACATCGGCACCTACTGTGTGTACTATTGCCATCAGTTGTAGTGCATTATAATGTCTTATGCAGGCTTGCAGTGTGGTGTGTAAATGTATGTATTTGAGCTTTATCCATGGACTTGGGTTTACTGCCAAGAAAGCATCACAAATCTAAGCAAAAAGAGCATTGTGTCTTTGGGATTAAATAATGTAATAGCGTACACATTTTACCTCTATAGGAGATCGGAGTTTCAACATCAACGACAAAGACCTCAAGGTGGAATTCAAATCACACCAGTGGTTTGGGGCGACAGTGCGCTCCCATGGAGACACCGTCCTGGTAAGTTGAGATCCGCTGGCCGAGGGCGGGTCATGTCTGGGGGTCACGGGAGGTCATCTGACCCCTGTCCCTGGATTTCCTCCTGGTATGTTCTCAATAGAACAACAAGGGTCCTGAACAAGGTAAACAGATGATGGGCATCAGGTTCTTCACATCGGAACCCTTTGTGTTCCATAAGGAGTTAGTTAGTTCATCTCATGTTAGCAGTTAGCAGTAAATGCAGTTAAAACTGAACAATGCAGGTTTGCAAGCACCCTGTACCTATGGCATCATTATGTAGTATCATAGTATCAGAGTATCATACTGAATAAAACATTCTGTGTTTCACAGGCCTGTGCACCATGGTACTATTATGGTACATGGTACATTACATTTCCATTTTCAGAGTTAGTTAATTCATCTCATGCTAGCGGTTAGCAGAATGCAGTGAAAACTGAACCATGCAGGTTTGCAAGCACCTTGTACCTATGGTATGGTATGAGTATCATACTGAGTAAAACATTCTCTGCTTCCCAGGCCTGTGCACCAAGGTACTATTGGAGAACAGAGCACGACATCCCATTTTCAGACGCCACAGGAACCTGCTACCTGTCTGTGAACAACTTTACCAAGATAGTTGAATACGCTCCCTGTCGAACAGGTAAGGAGTTTCAGTATTATCAGGTCTATCTTCCTCCCATCTCCTCTCCTTACCTTTCCCCTGGACCATTACAGTAAACCTCCCACTGTCACAGAAGGACATGGTAGTACTTATTATTATATTAACATTGTAGAATTATGTAAGTTATATAATTGTACTTATTATATAATTAAGATTGCATCACTGCGTCACGGCACAGCACACTCTGCACTTTACACTGTACTCACTAGTGCATCACATTATATTTTATCATTACGTTTTTATCCCTGTTTGTTGACTGTTTTTACCCCTGTTGCACTGAATGCAGAGTACTTTTGTAGTACTTCGTGTGTAGCACTTTTGGGTGTGCGTGTGTTTGTGTTGTGTGTTATGTATATGGGTGCGACTGATGGTTATTAGTTGCTATGCTATGAGGAATGTCACTTTATTTGTCTCTGTATGGAAGTACAGAGAACAATGCCAATAAGCATCTATTCTATTATGTGACCACCATACAGTAGTGTTATACAGTTCTTTTGAGTAGCCTACTTCTCGAGGTAATGATACAAGCAGCAACATTCTGAGCAAGGCTGCCAAGCAACAACCTGATATCCTCCTAATGTTCCGACTGAATGACTGTGACAATTTTCTGGCTGATTGCATTGAGCTGATAACAAATACTCTACCTAATATCAACGGGAAAGCGCCCAAACAACATCTGTTAGTAATGTTGCGCTGTAACCTTGATTAAAAACCTGCCCTGTTAACATCGCTTCAATTGTTAAAATATGTGTGGAAACACTCTATGTTGATCCAGAAAAGGTAATGTCCTGTACATGTACATGTGTTGGCAGTAAGAGGGGCTGTACACATACACATATGTTAAGCCTGGAAATGAGTCTTGAGACTGACATTGTTTTCTCCTGTGTGATCGCAGAGAGACACGGTCCTGCTGGCCAGGGTTACTGCCAAGGGGGATTCAGTGCAGACTTCACTCAGGTAAGCCCCAGATCGTCCAGACCGTCGGCTACTTTCACTCTATCATTATTCATAAAAGATGGCATGCCTTTGCTGCAAATTACTCCCATAAGGAATTAATAGTCTCAGATTTTAAAAAAAGAAACAGGCAAATACTTCAAGCGTATTTGATGTGAACATCAATGTGCTCCACGTTTTGTGTTTTGCAGGATGGAAAAGTTGTTCTTGGGGGACCTGGAAGTTTCTACTGGCAAGGTAAGGTCATGCAAATACAGTCAGTGACTTTTCCAAAACAGACAGGGAGAGCTGCATAGGCTTTACAGGACTGCTTGATTTATTGTATGTTAGGGTTATGGATAGACAAAAAGAGATAGAAATGTTTAAAGTGCACTTTAAGTGGGGGAATAAGTACTTTGCACCCTTAAACTTCCCACTTGCTGTACGACATGCAATGATCTCAACTGGTTGCGCAGAAAATATGAGTAGAGTTACACAGTGTGAGTAATGTTATTTTGGGTTTAAAAGTAATCCATTCAGTGTTTTAGATAGCTACTGGCAGATTTCTTTAATATCCTTTCAATAAGGACAATCACAATATTTCACTATATTTCCACCATGAAATGTTTTGTTGGTTCATTGTTTGGAACCACATGTTGGCCTCCCAGGATGTAAGTTTGGGATGAGGAACAGAGAAACCATTTTCTCCACGTTATTTATGTAGGACTGTGATTACTGCCAATATAGTCAAAAGGCAACAAGTGCAAGTAGGCTTGTTGATCACTTGATATGCAGTTACGTAATAGGTGTCAGGCGGCCCGAAGCCTGTAGTCACTGTGGCTTGTATCTTAGCCTTATGGGGCCACAGTGACATTCTGGAACCAAGACATTAATGTTTCGGATGGAAATAGCCAAAGCCACAACATTACACGAATATGAAAGCAAGTTCAAGGCTTTTTCCAATTCAGATAGGTCATTCCTCATGTTTTTGAATGTGAGTGGTGAAAGAAACATCTGAGAAACACCCTCTTTGTCCTGAAGATTTGAAATCTGAAGCTCATATTTTTCAACAATTCACCAACTGTTCAGGGAATTCAACATGGCTGTGCCCAATGCCTCGGGCTATTATGCACACGGAGAAAACAAAACAAAATGTTGTGACACTGCAAAGACTGTCAACCACAGCTATGTGAGAGGTTTTTATCCCATTTAATCCCATCTTCCCAAGACAAAACCGACCGTATCAAGTGAACACATAATAAAAATTGAAGAGCTTTTTGTAGCCATCCAAAATAACCACAGCAGTTGCGGTATTTAAAAGCCAATTGGACTAATATCCTTAGGTGATGTCATATTACATCTGTGAAATGGAATACAAGCACAGAAGCCCTTTGTCCAGTGAAGTCCACATTGGGCTGTTATCTATATTCTCTGTCTGAGGTGAATGTTTGCAATAAAGGTTTGTCAGGTTGGAAGCTTCCCTATCTCCCTGAGTAGTAGCTCACGCCTCAGGAATGTCTCTGGATGCAATTATTGAAAACTTGGTCTCTCTTCACCTTTAACCCCTGACCTTTGAACCCCCCCCCCCCCCACACACACACACATACACTCACTACCCAATCCCCCAGGTCAGCTGATCACAGCCACGACAGAGGAGATCGTGAAGGCCTTCTACCCCTCCTACTTCCTGCTGTCAGTTGACGGACAGGTGCAGACCAGACAGGTGCAGAGCAGCTACGACGACAGCTACCTCGGTGAGACACCCCAGCTGCAGGGGGGCTTTTTCTCATGGATAGGGACAGTGGTGCATTGAGGTGCACATCACGCACATCACAATTTTAGTGATGGGTGCAGGGACGAAAAGCCATATAAAAAATTAAGATCCGCACAGCGGAGCGCTGAATTTTTTTTATTATTCTTAAAGTAATATTTTGACCTCTTCCTCAGAAATTCTGAGGAAAGTCTGATGAAGAGCCTCAAGGGCTCGAAACGTTACTTTAATAATAATAAAAAAAACAATGGTAGCTTTCCAGTGTGCAGATCTTTTTATGTTTTTTTTTCTGAACTTTCATAGCAACCTGGATTCAGAAGCTACAATCTGGTAACCACATACTGAAAAGAAAAAAAGTCATTTCCAGTGGTTATTATGATCATACGGCATATCACAGCACACAATGCACACAGTCAAACCCAACCTCTGCATTTAACCCATCACACACAGGGGGCAGCCATGACAATGATGCCCTGGGACCAGTGCGTGAGGATGGTACCAAGTACCAACTCACCTTGTTCTAGCTGTGTACCTACCACAGGTGATTTCACTATTAATTCCTCTACCTGGTGGAACAGTTTTGCTAACTGAAATCAGCTCATATAGTGAATAGCTGGAACAAATATGTGGTACTGGATGGTGCTGGATTGTGGCTTTTCAAGCAAGGTTGCCCATCACTGGATAGAGATAGATGTATGTTATTTTAAATGGTGTGTTGGCAAATTATTTATTGTGCTCTTTTTCAGTTAGCGTGCTGTATATGTGTCTTATTTCTGCATTTTTCTAGGTTACTCTGTGGCTGTGGGAGAGTTCAGTGGAGATGATACAGAAGGTATAATGCCTGTGTTTGGCACATGCACACACACACACACAAGCACACATTTTTTGGCTCTACATGGTTTTGTTTACGTTGATTTAATGTATGTTTAGATTGAATGTTTAGTTTCATTATGTTAACATGCCCTCTTGTCTCTGTTTATCTCTCTCAGATTTTGTAACGGGCGTCCCCAAAGGAGTTATGCTCTACGGCTTAGTAAGGAGCCCTTACTGTCTTCCACCATGAAATGTTCTGTTGTCCTTTTGGGTAACACTTTATTTAAAGGTGTCTACATAACAGTGACATGGGCATGTTATAAACATTAATGACACCTCATTTATGTTCATGACTGTTGCTATTAAGTGTCATTTGTTTTTTTGTAATGTTAGGTTGATATTTTTTGGGATGCAGACATTGCAGAAAACGAAAGACACAAACATGCACAAAGTGTCATTAATGTTCATGGTATGTGTCATGTCATGTTTGTTAAGGGCTCATGTCACCCTTATGTATGCACCTTAAAATAAAGTGTTACCGTATTTTGTTTGTTTCAAACTTTGGATGCCTAAAATGGTTTGAAAGGAATAAAACGAAAAATGTCAGGCATGAAAAGAACGTGGGTTGTGGGCATGGGGGAGAGTTTAAAAGTACAATATAATATTAATGAGAAGTAATTTGTATTCTTTTATCTGACTCCAAACCAATATCTTCAGAAATGGCTGTCCCTTAAAAATGACCTCTTGTTTACTCTTAAGTGATAATTGTAACGTAATTAAATATGTGGCAATAGCAATAAAGTTATGGTTGTTGTGAATGTAACATGTTGACAGAACACTAACCGAAGTGCCCTGTGCTATGTTAGGTATCTCTACTAAATGGAACCAATCTAAAGTCCATGCTAAACTTCACCGGTGAACAGGTTAGTGGGTGATATGTTCCCTTTTTTCTTTGTGCAATGCAAGAATCTTCTAGAGGTGACCGATGTTCATTAAAAGTACCATTTACATTTAAACTGCTATTTGCATTTCATTTTATTTTGTATTTAAGTATTGGTAGTCTTCTAGGTTGTTCTGTTCAAAACAACTCTGGGGAGGAACAAGTAAGCAAGCTACAGTAGAGAAATCAGGAGTAAGCATTAGGTCTAAGCACTAAGTACTGAGTCTATGCAAGGACAAAACAGTACAATTTATAGGTTTGTAGTAAGTGAGAAGGTGCTTTTGGAAGAGTTGAGTCTTCAAGTATTTTCCTAAAAATACAGAGGGATGCCCCTGACCTGTTAGCATTTGGTCGCTCGTTCCAAGTAGCAACCGAAAGAAAAATGTTTCAAAAGCACTGGCCGCCTGCTCAGAATTCCATGTTGTCATTAAAAACAGTGTTTGCCAAGAGAACTCAGAGGATGTTCAATGTAAAACCGCTGCTGTGTTGTATACTTTATGGTAATGCTGATTTCCCTGGCAACCTCTCTGGAAATTGTCATGGCTTTACAAAGCATAAGGAATCATAGTAGAGGGGGATCTCAGAGGATAGATGCCTGCGATGTGTGCTGACCTTCTGCATGGGGTTTAATGCCTTCCAGATGGGCTCATACTTCGGTTATGCAGTGGCAACAACAGATATCAACAATGACGGGTGAGTAGGCGCAGATTTTGTGTGAATTGACAGGGAAGATGGGAGACAAGGTTCATGTCTGTTGGAGAATGTAAAATATGTGGGCACATATGTGTGAGTATTTGCATATGTGTGCATTTGTATTTCAGCTGAGACAGACACATAGAGTATAGGCAAACAACACAAATGGAGGTGAATGTCTGTAAAAAAAAGACCTCTGCCTTTACAGTATATTTCACTGGTCTTTCCACTGGGAAAAATCAATTTTACTGTTTACTACATCACTTCATTGTACAGATCTATTATTTCTGTGTTCAATATCTTCCTTTCTTCTTTTCTTCTCTCTATTCTACCTTTCATGTTTGTCCCTCTCACTGTCTCTCTCTCCCTCTCTCTCTCTCTCTCTCTCTCTCTCGCTCTTCCTCTCTCTATGTCTCTCTCTCCCTCTTTGTCTATCTTGCTCTCTCTCTCCCTCCTCATCTTTCCTCTTCTCCTCCTCCTCCTCCTCCTCCTCCTCCACTCAGGCTTGTGGATCTGCTGGTGGGAGCGCCTCTCTTCATGTTCCACTGGCCAGGAGGTCACCTGGAGGAGGTGGGCCGCGTCTACGTGTACCTGCAGACGGCCCCCCTGCTCTTCCGGCCCGCCCCCCACCTGAGCGGCACGCACACCTACGGCCGCTTCGGCGCCTCCTTCGCCCCCCTGGGGGACCTGGACCAGGACGGCTACAACGGTGAGCACTGACGCAGCACACACAGGCGACCACAGGCTGAGTTTAATCTCCTGCTATTTGGATTTGGTGCTTCTTAAACAAACAACTGAAATCAGCATTCACTGCTTATAGAATCACTTTTTATTGATTATATTAAATAGATGGATAGATTGGTTAATTGATTGATGAGTTTAATCTGCTGCCATTTGGATTTAGTACTTCTTAAACAATTTGTGGATCAAACAGCTGAAATCAGCATTCACGGTTTATAGAATCACTTTTATTGATTATATTAAATAAGATGGATGGATAGATGGATTGCTTGGTTGATTGATTGATTATCTGTTTTTATTATCAATGTTCGCCTTTTTGAAGCACTTTGGTCAAGCAGAGGTTGGTTTAAACTGTGTTATATAAGTAAACTGACCATGACCGTGGCTTTCATCTTTGTCCAGCATGACACTTTAGTTCTTTTATTTTCTCTTGTGTTCCACACTGTTCCACTGTCATTGTCCATTCACCACAACCCATTCTACATACCCATTCTAATGCGGAGTATTTGTTCCAGATGTAGCCATTGGTTGCCCCTTTGGTGGAGAGGAGGGGCAAGGCCTGGTCCTCATCTACAACGGACAGACGGCTGGACTGAGGGACACGCCCTCTCAGGTGCTGGCCGGCCAATGGGCCGCTGGTGTGCTTCCCACTGGGTTTGGTTTCTCCATCCAAGGAAACAAAGACCTGGATGGGAATGGCTACCCTGGTATGCATCTGCTTAGCTAACGCTAATCGCTTCCCCATCTAATGACCAGGCCTGCTGCTGAGTCACTCAGTCAGTCAGCCAGCCAGTGCTAAGCTTTTCCTCATCTGGAAGTCGGTGCTAAAAAAATCAAATGTACCTACAGTATCGAAAATCAAATGTACCCACAGTATTCAAGTCTCTCTGAAAATCAAATTTACCCAAAGTGTAACATACCCATCGTGTGTTTTCCAGCTATCAGTGTAAAAAATGTACAACTGGTAATCGGATATTTATATGAGTCTGTTTCTGTTTAGATCTCCTTGTTGGAGCCTTTGGAGTGGACAAGGCGATTCTCTACAGGTACTTAATAATTAAGTATCTCCTTTATTTGCATGTGTTGAAGCAGGACTAAGAATACTCCCTTGTATTGCACTGCTGACTCTTCACTGTTCTCTGTCTCCATCCAGGGCGAGACCTATTGTGAACACCTCTGCCACTTTGACAATACATCCCACCATGATAAACCCGGAGGAGAGGAACTGCATAGTCACCAATGAGAATGGGACCACCCCTGCATCCTGGTATGGCAGAAAGCCTTCTGCAGGATTCTCTTATTTTTAAGTGATGATGGTCATCGACATATGGATATGATTAGGGTTGTGCATCATAGTGATGATGAAGTTGGCAATATTGATTGTGATTATTTGTTAATGAATTACTACTATGATGTAGCTATGGTGATAATGATGATGATGATGATGATGATGATGATGATGATTACTATTATCATTGTTGTTATTATTACCAGTGGTAGTAGTATAATGTTCAACTATTCCAAGGCAAAAGACTTTTTCCACTTGCAGTGGAAATCTCTATTCACACATTCATCACTTAACTGTAAAGTTAAACACACACAATATACCCCAACACAGACGGGCTGTCAGGCTTGTAAATGGGGTTTTAAAATGGGATCTTAGCAGGCACTCTTCCCCCTTGAGATTGGGCAAGAGCTCCACACACACACACACACACACATAACATGCAGAGGAAATGCAGACTGAGAATGGCCAGTCATTAAATAACAGTCGGAAAATGTCAAAGAGCCTGCTTAACATATTCCAGCAACCTGTCCAAGTGTTGATGGAAACAAGAAACAAGGAGGTGGGGGCATTGGTTGGGTCGGTGGGGGGGTGGTGGGGTCGGTGAGGGGGACAGGGGGAGTGGGAGGGAGGGTTGGGTAGTAGGGCATTTTCTCTCTTTAATAGTCTTGTGAAATTCTTTCCTCCGCTGCAATTTGGCCAAAACAAAGTGAAATGTGGAATATTTTTGGATACTTCAAAGCGAGGGCTTCAACAATACTGGCTGCCATAACCACTGCCCTCAGCGAGGACTTTTTGTTGGTTTTCCTGAATGCTGTGTAAGGCACCGGAGCACAGGAGGGGTCGCAGACAAGCCCTCCCTCTGAACAGACAGACAAGCCCTCCCTCCTCAGGTAGAGCCAGTGCACTTCAAACAGACTGTGGTTTGTACCTCGCTGAGGATTGCTGAAGACAGGACATTGATGAGAATATCATATGCGGTGTGAGAGAGAGGGAATAGACAGAGAGATTTTTCTGGATGGAGGCGGGTAACATCCCACTCAGTTGTTCACATGAGCCATGTGGATTTGTTTTTGAAGGGCACTGAGTTCTGAACAGGGCTGTACCACTTAACACTGGGCCCTGCACACACACAGGCTGTGTGTGAAATATTCACTCTTTCCCTATATAAGTCACTGCATAAGTTGTGAGTTACATTGTTTTGTCACCTTCATAGTGCACTACACAGTGAACGAGCGAACATTTCGGATTCGACAACAGTCTCTGTGGGGCCCCTTTCTGTATTTTGTCATGCATCTGGCTTGCTTGGACCCCTATTGCCATTGGCACCCTGGGTAATCACTCCCACTTTTCCCCCCCACTTCGATGCCCAGTTGGCGTGAATGGTGCATGGCCCTTGCAAAGTTAGGCACGCTGGTGGATCTGCAGGCTTGGTGGTGTGTTTAGACTCTGGACTTCTAGAACAGTCGTTCTAGCGGTGGTTAGATTGTTCGGCAGAGCCATGGGGAGAGGGTGGAGGTCTTGGGGAGAGGGTGGAGGGTGGAGAGAGCCGACATTCGCAACGTATGAGGACACTGTTTGGCCTGCATGGACCAAACGTAATGACAAAGGCCTACGCCTTATTATTACACATGCACACCCACGCACACACACACACACACACACACACACATGCCCACACACACACACACACACACACACACTCTCTCTCACACACACACGCACACACATGCACACATGCATACAAAAGTGCACACACACACACACACACACACACACACACACACACACACACACACACACACACACACACACACACACAATAAAGCCTTCTCCAGTGTATTGCCCAATTTTTCAGAAATTCTGCAGTGAAGACTGTTCACCCCTTTCTTTCTCTCTCCCTCTGCCTGTGTCTCTGTCTCTGTCTTTCTCTTCTCTCTCTCTCCCTCTCTCTGTGTCTCTCTCTTTCTCTCTTTCTCTCTGTCTCTCTCTCTCCCCCTCTCTTGTGCGTCATCTGGCCTGTGGAGAGACAGTCAGTAGGGTGTGCCTCACAACATCAGTCATCACTCCAAAGGAGTGAAACTCTTTTTTCTGTTATCCGAATTCCTCAGTATCTCCTATAAGTGGTATAATGGCCAGCAGCAGTTCTTTCCTGAGTCTAAGGTTTCCTCATGGGTATTCGTGTCAGGATAAAAGCTGCTCTAATTAGCTTGTCTTTCTTCCCCGTTTGCTGTGAGAAGATTTAAAACGACATTTCATTTTGGGCTTAGCACCATCAAGATGCAAAGACTGCACGCACACAAGCACACAGAGTTTGTCTGTAGCCAAGCAAGATGGATTTGTGTGGTTGGCGAGTTTCTCATGCTGTCAGGCGCAAGCAAGCGAGGACATTTAACTTAGCGAGTGATGGGAAACAGATTGAATGCCTCAGATTCCTGCCCATGTTCCAAACGTATATAGCAGCCTATAGCATCGCCACAGAATTGCTGAGTTGCTTCTATGTATAATATACGCTTCCAAACCTAATGCAATATTTTTTTTGGAATGGTTGGACGGATGCAGATGCCAGATGGCAAACATGAAGCCAAACGAAATGGAATGGCTTTTCTTGGAAAACAGGAACAAGCACTATGGCCCTAAACATATGTACTAAGACCGATACGAACCTGAATAAACATGAGGGTGTAAATACACTGGAAACAAGTAACAAGAAAACAAAGCTAATTGGGAACAATCAAGATTAAATGAGGGCATGTGAGCAAAATGGTGGAAAATTAAACAAAGGCAGAAAGGGCATACCAAACATGGAGAGGGGTGGAGACCGAGCAATAAGGAACAGGAGCACATGATGGGGATAAACAAGGGAGCACATGGAAAAACAAAACACAAACATGAGCACATGGGAGACACAGGAAGTACACAAAGGGCAGACAGGAAATAAGGCAGGAAGGGACAGATGGATACAAAATAATAACACATGGAGAGTAGTAAACCTCTTGATAGAAGAGACCTGTGACTTTGTTTTGATAGGGGAATGAAACCATAAGACAATTCTATTAGACCTACTCTGAGGTAACCTTTCTGGAATAGTCACTAAACCACCTCCTTAAAATAACCAGAACAAACCAAGACATTACACATACATTTGCCATGTCTCACCATAGACTCTTGCGTTAGTAGTGGTGGTGATTGGGGGTTAAATGCTGAGGGTGTTGGTGGTGCTGGGGGATCCCAAGTAATCATGTGGTGTGTGCGTGACACTGGCAAGAGCCTTGGCGGACATCCGGACGTCAGCGCTCGTGCTCTGCAACCCGTGTGCCCACATGATCACACAATCCATCCGGTGCATCAAGAACATCTCCGAATGGCCCTGGGCACATGGCAAAGGTCCGGTCTGTTCAGTACCTACTGTAGCCAGTAAGCAAAGCATCACTGGGGAGTTCCTGACCTGTCGACTCAGGAAGCATGCAGATCTCGGCTGGCTCAGGACCAGATGTGTTACTGAGTTGCCTGCCTGTCTGTATTAGAGGTCTCAATCCTGGCCTCAGGAAGTTAAATACATAAATGGTATTTGCCACATATTTGACCCAACCATTTTCTAAACCAGTTGATTGCAACAAGCACACAAATCAAATCATCAAAAAGGTAGATTGGCTGATTAGTTAAACAACCTTTGTATAAGTGCACAGGCAAAAGCAATACATGGCAGCTCAGTACCTAAAAAGGAGGCACAGCCTCACTGTGGAGCTTCTAGCAAGATGACTGGGGTGGGAGCTGTGCGAATCTGAGCCTGATCTGGGCCGATTCAGGGCCCGACGTATGATGAACTTGGCTGCCTGTGTGTGGGATCTTTGTGGATGTCTTTATGAGTGTGGAGGTGACACAGCACTAGTCGTGTGTGTGTGTGTGTGTGTGTGTGTGTGTGTGTGTGTGTGTGTGTGTGTGTGTGTGTGTCGTTACGCAGACAGGAGAAAGAAAGACACTAATCAATGAGACCATCAGTAATGTTGGGGAGGGGTGTGGGGAGTTTGTGTGGTTTTGGAGATCCTGGAAAGAAATGCTAGTAAATCATGCTATTTCTCTCTCCCACCCTCCCTCATTTTTTCTCTTTCTTTCTTTCTTGCCTTTTTTCTGATTTAGTGTGAGTTTGAGTTTCTGTCTCTCTGCTGATGGAAAGCACCTTCCCGCTGATCTGGGTGAGTCTAATCAGCTATGAATGAGTGTGTGTGTGTGTGTGTGTGTGTGTGTGTGTGTGTGTGTGTGTGTGTGTGTGTGTGTGTGTGTGTGAGTGAGTCTGAGTGTGCTTGTGCATGTGTTAATGTGTGCACGTGCACACAAATGATTGTATGTACAATCTTTGCCAAAAATGTCACATAGTTTTCCTAACTCCAAGCAAGATAAAAGGTACGCTAACATGGAGACATTGGAGTGAGGTTTCATATTTTGCTTTCCTTTTAGAGAAGCATTGGTCATGCTCAGTGAGGTTCTGTAATAGGGAAATGAACTAAAGGGGAAAACATTTTGTTTTAAAAAGACATAGTTGGTTTAACCAAAATACATCTGTGTGAGTGTGTGTGAACATTAATGTGTGTGTTTGTGTACTTGTGTGTATTTCTGGGTGTGTGTATATGTGCGTTCGTGGCTTGGAGTGTGCCAAGCTTGTAAAAACACCCAGCCCAATGTCCTGGTCATCCCAGCAGTTCCTGTCATTTAAGTGTGACAACACTCTTGGGTTACTATTTATTTTACTGACCCTGTTACATGAATTAGGTACAGTGTAATAAAGTGTGTAACAGTGTGTACTTACACTGTACCATAGGGTTTAGGGTTAGGGTTAGTGTTGGGTATGTATGGTGTAAGTACATAATGTTACATGTTGTTATGTGTAATAAGGAATGGTAAAATAAAGTGTTACCCACTTTTATGTGTGCGTAAACATGTCAGCTAGGTCCATAGACTAGTCCAGGAGTGCACACAGAGTGAGTGGACATGATGTGCAGTGAAGGAAAAGTGTTTTATTGTTTCTAAGTGCTCTCTCCAACATTGGGCTGAACTATATCCATACAATACACAATGCGTATAGATGTAATTTTATTTTGGCTATTCTTATTTATTTTTGGCAACCAAAGGAAAGGAATGCCTGCCTGTTTTAAGAATGTGTGTGTGTGTGTGTGTGTGTGTGTGTGTGTGTGTGTGTGTGTGTGTGTGTGTGTGTGTATGTGTGTGTGTGTGTGTGTGTGTATGTGTGTGTGCATGTGCGTGTGTGTATCTATTTCTGTCTATGTATGTGTTTGCTAATGTGTGTGTGTATGTGTGTTCGTGTCTGCGCATGTGTGTGTTTGTGTATGGGCGTGTGTGTGTGTATGCGTGTGTTTGTGTGTGTGGTTCTGTGCTGGCGTGTGTGTGTGATGTGTATGTCTTCTGCAGCCTTTGTGGTGGAGCTCCAGCTGGACAGTGTGAAGCAGCAGCAGAGAGGCCTGGTGAGGAGGGCCCTCTTCCTGGACACACACCGGCCCAGCCACCTCCACAGACTCTCCCTGGCCAACGGAGGACGCATATGCCAAGAGAGCAAGATCTACCTGCGTGTCAGTACTACAGACACACACACACACACACACACACAGGCACTGAGCACACACACATACTTACACATAGACATACACATACACTCTCAGAAATAATGTGACAGTAGGGGTACAAATCTGTATATTAAGGTAAAATAAATAATAAAGGTTAATATTTGGACCTTAAAGTACTGATGTGTACTTCTTCAGCTTTGAAGAAGGTAAAAATAGTTGTAAAACAGCAATTAAAAGCTACAGTTATGTGCCTTTAAGGGTACTACCAGTGTGACAAACTTATACTCCTAAAAGTGCAATTCTGTGCCTTCTTTTATGACAGTGAGTGTACACATGTGTAGTACATATAAACTTTCTGCTGTACACACACACACACACACACACACACACACACACACACACACACACACACACACACACACACACACACACACACACAGACTAGACACTAAGTTTGAGACCTTATCTGACACTGCAGGGTGAGAAGGATTTCCGGGACAAGCTGACGCCCATAGTGATGTCCTTGAACTACTCCCTGGACCCCCGCGCTCCTGTGGACGCCCACGGCCTCCAGCCCATCCTCAACTACCAGACCAAGCAGCTTATCGAGCAGAAGGTACCAGACACCACACACACACACATACACCCCCCCCCCACCACCACCTAATACACACACACACACACACACACACATGCACACACACACACACACACATGCACACACACAAACACACACACCTCAGTTTCACTTTAGTCAACCTACACTAGTGACACTAGTGGCACTCACACACTGTGTTCCATTTTGCCTAATGTCCACTGTCTACTTAGTTCAAGTGTGCTTTCCACACTCAGAAGACAGTATGTAAACAGTACTTTAGTTTACAGTAGATAAAATTCATGAGGTAAGCATTGTTCCCAGGCAAATTCTGCCTTACCGGATATCGCGGCCACGGCATGTCAGAGCTCACCAACCACCAAAATAAAATCTACCAGGAAGAACAAAAAAAAGATGATGTCGTGTTGTTTCTCGTTTTTTCTCGTTGTGTCTCGTTTTTTTTCATCCCCTTTCCCTTTTTCTGCTACACATGGGGAATGCCCTCCATCATGAATCTGTCCTCTTATGGCAAAGATTCAGCAGTTTGAGACGCCTCGTATTCAGCTACATAATCAAGATGGTGGCCGCTGAGTGTGAAAAGTGTACACTCCAAATTCTGACCATTTTTGTATAGGCCCTCCAGGCACTTTGAGACTTTATTTCACCAGTTTTCAATTGAAACAGCACTGTCTACTCAGATCGGCCATGTTAAGTAGGTAAGTAGGCGATCTGGGACAGACTGATGGGCTACTGGTGAGGAGGCAGACCAGCAGCCAAAGGGTCATAGGTTCAATTCCCCACACGGACAGGTGGGTGGGGGAAGCAAATGACCAGTGCTCTTCTCTGTCCTCCCCCATGACGGAGGTGCCTTTGAGCAGGGCACTTAACCCGCCACTGCACTGCTCCATGGGTGTTGCATGGCTAACTGCCCACTGTTCTGGGTGTACACCTATATGCCACATGTGTTCAGTGGGTGGGTTAGATGCAAAGCACACATTTTTGTCATGGGGTTTCCTATGATGTCACTTTCTCTGAGTCACTTTCACTCCTTACAGAGTGTCTGTATGCCTACCCAAAAATAACCACCATGACGTCCTATTTCCAGAGGTGGACTAGGATCCTGGCTTGAGAAAGTAAAACCTCTGCCATGTATCCCTTCTGCCTGTGCACTAAGCACAGATGATTTGGTTGGTCTACCTACCTGTCTGATGATTTGTGTACTCATAAGGATCAGTTGATTTAAAAAAATGATTGGATGAAATGTATGGCAGATTTTCTTCACTTTCTGAAGCCTTCTCAACTCATCTTCACTTCTGTGGATTTTTATATTACACACTGTATTATAATATGTTATATTATATATTATAATATATTATATATATTTTATATATTATATATATTATGCTGTGATACCAACTTCTTTACTGTGGTGAGGCCGTGATGGGCAAGCTGTTCAGAGGGATTTGTATTGTACTAGAATGTTCTAATGTCCAGTGTGGCATTCCAATGTGAATATAAGTGTGTATGCATGTGTGTGTGTGTGTGTGTGCGTGTGTGTTGTGGGGGGTAGCGTTACGGTGCTGCACAAACACAGAGGGAGAAGTGACTGATAGTTTTGGGCGGGCCGCCCTGGTGCTTGGCTGCAGGAGAGCGCTGCCATCTGGGAAAGATTTGTTTATATATGTAAGCCATTGCTCTGTGTGCCTGCACTGCTAGAGTGTGTGAGAGCACGTGCTCGTGCATGTGTGTGACTGTGTGCTTGTGTGAGTGTTTGTGAATGAATATATGTGTGTGTGTGTGAGAGTGTGTGTGAGATAGAGAGAATAAGTGAGTGTGTGTGTGTGTGTGGGGGGGGGGTGAGTGTGTGTGGGTGTACATGTGTGTGAAAGTGTGTCTGTGTGTGCGAATGTATGGGTGCACTTGTGTGTGAGAGTGTGTGTGTGTGCGTGTGTGTCGGTGTACATGTGTGTGAGAGTGTGTCTCTGTGTGCATGTGTGTGGGTGTACGTGTGTGAGAGTGTGTCTGTCCGTGTGTGTGTGTACATGTGTGTGTGAGAGTGTGTGGGTGTTCCAGCTTACAGCTGTGGTTGTGAGTGTTTAGCTGAGGACATGAAGGCGGTGCTATCGTATGAAGCCGTAGAGGAGAGGAACTCTGTGTGTAACGTGATATCTGCCACATCCTCTAATGTGATTCATATTTACTCGCACTCTCACTTTTACCCCTCTGCTCTCTCTCTCTCTCTGTCTGTCTCTGTCTCTTTCTCTCTCTCTCTCTCTCTCTCTCTCTGTCTCTCTGTCTCTGTGTAACCCTCTCCTCTCCTTCTCCCTTTCTTTTTCTGTCTCTCTCTCTCCCACTGTCTCTGTCCTCTCCCTTTCTGTCTCTCTTTCACTGTTTTCCCCTCTCTCTCTCACTGTCTTTTTCTATCTGAGTCTCTCTGTGTCTGTCTCTCTCTCTCCCCCTTTCTTCTCCTTCTCCCTTTCTTTTTCTCTCTCTCTCTCCCTCTGCCTCTCTCTCTCTCTCACTCTCTCCTCTTCCTTTCTGTCTCTCCCTTTCTCTCTCTCGTTCACTCTTTTTTCCTTCCTCTGTCTCACTGCCTTGTGTTCTCTTTCATTCTGCTTCAGTAGTACACATCTATCGTTCTCTTTATACATTTCTTTCCACTCTGTTGTCTTGACAGTTTCCTTTTCTTTCATTTCTGAAAAACTATTCCCAGTGTTCTTCCCCCTCTTTGATCAATCCCTCACAGTGTCCATGCTGCTAGTGTTTCAAACGTACAAGTCGCCACATCTATCTCCGATTTGTTTCCCGCTAACAGATCAGTCATCCGGCTATGGCGGCCGCGTCCAGATAGGCAGCTCCTCGTGCGTTTGTTGTCGGGGGGATGACGGATCGCTGCGCCGAGCGGTTGTCATGGAAATGAATTGAGTGGTCAGGTCTCTGGCTCTGTCACCGCACCGGCTCTGGCCCGTCTCTGGCCCCGTTTCGCGGCACGCTTTTGCCGAGTAATGATTTCCATATGTGTCAGAGACCCAAGCACGCGCAACAATGGGCTCACAGTACACAACCCCAGAGTGAGCCAAAGAGTGAGGAGAGAGAAAGGGGGAGAGAGAAAGAGAGGGAGGGAGAGAGAGAGAGGGGGGGAGGGAGAGAGAGATGGAAAGGGAGAGAGAGAGAGAAACAGAGAAAGGGAGAGGGAGAGAGAGAGAAAGATAGATAGAGAGGGAGAGAGAGAGAAAGGGAGAGAGAGATAAAGGCAGAGGGGGGAGGAGGGTGAGAAACTAATTTATTCAGGATGTTTACAACTGTGAGATGTCATTCACTAATAGCTGTTCTTGCGAACTTTCCATAAATATTGCAGAGGGTTCACATATCTGTGCACTCGATATCTCTGTGGGATCCAGTGGAGATCTGGAGTTGATCTTTGAGCTGGAGTCATATGTTGATCCATGCCCCCATCTCCCTATGCCCCCCCCCATCTCCCCATGCCCCCATTTCCCCATGCCCCCATGCCCCCATCTCCGCATGCCCCCATCTACCCCATTGTAATGTCCCCTCACACAGGAGTGCACTCCCTTCCTCCTAAGTGAACTTGAAATCCCCATCCGTCAAACAGG
>CM059267.1:27614544-27674544 GCA_030347295.1 Setipinna tenuifilis | reverse complement strand
TGTGTGTCTCTATGTGTGTCTGTATGTGTGTGTGTGTCCCGTGTGTGTGTGTGAGAAACACAGACAGAGAGCACTATTGAATGTTTATAGTATGTTGAAGTGGCGGTATGGGTAGTCAGTGGGGGACGTTAGGCCTCCCTGGCGGTCAGCAGGCAGCCTGTTTGAGTAGGCCTGTAGGCCCGTAGGCCCGTAGGCTCGCTAGTGGGAGAGAAACTGAGTGTGAAATGATGGCTGCGTTTGACACACCGCGTGCAGAGGAGAGGAAAGCATAAATCTGGGGTGAAACGTTTAGAGTTCTTTTTTTTTTAGGTTGTATTTTTGTTTTTTTGTGTGTATGTAGGGGAATGGGTGTAAAAGACAGCCTTTCTGGTTGTTCAAGAAGTTAAGACAGAGAGCAAGAGAAAAAGAGAAAGAGAGAGAGAGTGTGTGTGTGTGTTTTTCATGTGTGTGCATTATTCTTGTGTGTGTGTGTGTGTGTGTGTGTGTGTGTGTGTGTGTGTGTGTGTGTGTGTGTGTGTGTGTGTGTGTGTGTGTGTGTGTGTGTGTTCACAATTTATGGTCACCCTGGGTTTTATAGGAGACTTTGCCTTCCTGACATCAATCAGCCCTCATATCTGCCCTCGCGAGCACTTAACGTAAAATAAAGCAAAGATGGAGGTGGGGAGGAACTAATCCCACAAGGAAACAAACAGTGAGGGGCCCCAGACAAGACCGAAAGAAACATCTCAACCAAAAGACAGGAGAACATTTAAGTCTAGCTTTTGGGCCTCAGACTGAAAGAAACATCTGAAACGAAAGACAGGAGAACATTTAAGTCTAGCTTTTGGATCGTAGCCTTAGTGGTCATTGTACCTACTGCCAGTGAAACGACTCTCTGTGAATGAAAAATACGTAACTACAACATTACAACATTACTACGACGTTACAAAGAGGCTGTAGTAACACATTACAAATTGGTCATTGCCATTCTGGTAACAGCAAACTAATAATAGGGGGTGTCTCTCAAGGGGTTAAGTTGTAGATAATAGTGTATCTCATCTGTTTTTTTTTTTTTTTAAATAAATGCCCTTATATGGTCCCGGAAGAATGTAAACATAGGGACAGAACTGAGTGTGAAGTGAGCTAGGACTGAAGGTCTTCTCGCTTGTGATTTATCGGCGAGGCTACACTCACCTCCATTCACAGTCTGTGCGCTGTGTCAGTGTTTCACAAGAGGGCTGCAGGTATGAAGGTATTTCCTGCATGTCTTACACCCATTCTTAGGTGGAGAAAACAGATGGCGCATATAGCCACACAGACAAGAGTGGCACATTCTTCTTGCTGGAGAGTTATTCAGCGGTTTTTCACAAGCACTGCTGATGCCTCCCTCCAGCTTCACAGCCTGCTAGTTTACCTTGGCCTGTAGTAGATGGGTGTATGTGTGTGTGTGTGTGTATTGTGCGTGTATGTGTGTGTGTGTGTGTGTGTGTGTGTGTGTGTGTGTGTACAAGGATACAAGGATACAAGGATGGTTTATTGTTGCATGAATAGACACAATGGGTTGAGTAGGACATGTAGTGAAATTGGTGATTGTTTGTCTAATTGTGTGTGTGTGTGGGAGATGGGTGTGTGTGTGTATGTATGTGTGTGTGTGTGTGTGTGTGTGCGCATGTGCGTGTGTGTGTGTGTGTGTGTGTGTGTGTGTGTGTGTGTGTGCACCCGTGTGGAAGATGTGTGTGTGTGTGTTTGTGTTTGACCACTGTGTTGTACATGGACATGGACATTGTTATTACTTCCTATGACAACATGAGCCCCAACCCAGTAACAACCAAGTCAACAGCTCAAAACAAGTCTGTAAAAGTATTATATGTAATCAGCCATCTTGACAAAAAATCACGGTGACACCCTTCTGTTCCCTACAGTACACTCTGGGCTGGGTACAGCACTATTTTCCAGATGACTCAGGCTATTTCACAGCCTGTGTTCTTACACAATATTATGTACCAGCAGCAATATTTGATGTGAAGGCAACTGCACAATAAATTTTCCCTCCGGGATTATTGGTCAAATTAATTTGCTCTCAGACAAACAGCTGTTCACTTGTCCTGTTTACTTGGGCTATGTGATTACATTTGTGGGCAATTTCATTTTCTTTTATTGGCCTTGGAGTGGTTTGGGTACAGTTCATGAGATTAAAATGTTTATGAAAATTTTGCAACCTCACAGACTGTTTTTCCTTCTCTCTCCTTCTCTGCCACCCCTCCCTTTCCCTCTCTTTCTTTCTCTTTATTTCCCTCTCTCTTTCTCTCTGTCTCTGTCACTCTCTCGTTCTTGCTCTCTCTTTCTTTCATTCTTTTCCTCTCTCACTCTATCCTTTCTTCTTTGTCTCTCTCATTCTCTCCCTCTCTCTTTCTTTCTCCTCTATGTCCTCCTATCTCTCTTTCTCTCTCTGTCTGTCTATGTGTGTGTGCAGGGATCGAGAGGAGGTGTACCTAGGGGATGAGAATGTCTTGACTCTCACGTTTAACGCTGTGAACGAGGGAGAGGGCGGGGCTTATGAGGCTGACCTCTATGTGCTCCTCCCACCAGAGGCAGACTACAGTGGCATTGCCAGAAACAACCAGGTAAGGAGTGTGTGTGTGTGTGTGTGTGTGTGTGTGTGCGTGTGTGTACGTGTGTGTGTGTGTGCATTTGTGTGTGTGTATTTGTGTGTGAGTGTGTGTGTGTCCGTGTGTGTGTGCGAGGTGTGTGTGTGTGGGTGTGTGTGTGTGTGTGTGTATTTTTGTGCGCGTACGTGTGCCAGCAGGCCAGCCTGTGGTTGTTTTCTGTGTATTTTGGATGGTCTATTCCATCCCCCCACACTCTCAGCTGCCAGCTTTTTATAAATATATCATATGATATCATTAAATAATTATCTCTTTCTCTTTGTGTGTGTGTGTGTGTGTGTGTGTGTGTGTGTGTGTGTGTGTGTGTGTGTGTGTGTGTGTGTGTGTGTGTGTGTGTGTTTCAGACACTATCTCAGCTGACCTGTAGCTACACCACGGTGAATGATACTCGTTTTGTTAGCTGTGATCTTGGCAACCCTATGAAGTCTGGAACAAGTGTAAGCATAACTAATCCTCTCTGTCTCTGACCCTGTCTGCCTTTCTCTCTCTCTGTCTCTCTCTCTGTTTCTCTCTCTCTGTCTCTCTCTCTCTCTGTGTCTCTCTCTCTCTCCCCTTTTCTCTCTTTTCCTCCTTTCTTTGTTTGTCTCACTGTCACTTTCTTAAACCCCCATAAAGACCTTCACATACACAAAACAAAAAATACAATAACTCTCTCTCTTTCTCTCTCCCTCTCTTACTTCCTGTCCTCCTGTTTACCTCCTCTACTGCGCACATTGCCCCAGATCTACCTAAATCTACCTTATGAAATTTAGTTAGTTTTACAGTTTGCCGTCACTGTGTCCTTCATGTCACTGCTTGGAAGTTTTACTTGTCTTCTTCCTCCTCCTCTTCCTCCTCCTCCTCCTCCTCTTCCTCTTCCTCCTCTCTGGGTCTTGTAGTTATGGGCCGGCCTCCGTTTCACAGTCCCCAGAGTCAAGGACACACAGAGAACCATTCAGTTTGAGCTGCAGATACGCAGGTATGTGTGCAACCCATTACCTTTCCAGCTCACACAGTACACTATGTCCTGCCACTGGACATTGTTAGTAAAGGTGGTGGTTGTCCAGAAAGGCACAGTGATATGTTTGAGAAATACATCAATCTAAAATTATTCATATTTGTTTGGTTAACATTGGATTTGGATAGTCCGCCCACAGACAGTTGACAGACGGTTTGTTGAAATTCAGTTTCATTTTGTTTATTGTTTATCATCACTTTCATCAAATCCCAACCCCTAACCTTAACCTTAACAAGACACAGAGTTTCAACATATGGTATATAAATAGTTTCAGCATCTAAAGACTATAGGACCATCTATAGAGCCATTCAAATAAAGTGTGACCATCCTTTGTATCATGTTTTTAAGCTTTCAAACATGTATGAATGGAAGACAATTAATAAATTGTCTTTTATCATACAAATTCCTATAAATGAATCAACAAGTTTTAAGCCTAAGTCTAATTTTAGTGTTGAATTGGAACAAACTTAAGTTAAGGTGAGAGAGATATAATGCCACTTAGATAAGATAAGATGGCCGCCTACAGTGTGAAGTCTATTAAGGGAAACACTGGACTTCCCCCTGCCCTTTGCGTCATAGCTACACATATAAGCTGTCTGTCTGTAGATGTTGAGATTGCTAGCTCTCACCTCTGACTGGGTTTGCAGTGTGAGAATGAGCAGAGCCCTGCTTTAAATTCTGCCTGCAGGAAATCTCTACTCAGCTCTGTGAAACTGAAATCTCACCCACAAAACTCTTTTTTTTTCCCCTCTTAACTATTGAGTTTTTTTTTTTCTTCCCCAAAATCTGCACAGTCCCGTCTAAGGCGGTGTATGTACGACCCAGTTGTCTGGGAACCCGGCTCTTAAAAAATAAACCACAGTAATATTATTTCTCAGCATATCATGCCATAATGTCTTGCCACTGACCTGGAGACCGCGGGCTTATTTTTGTGGCATGTGTCTGCGTGTGTTTTACAGTAAGAATGAGAACAACTCCCACAGTGAGGTCGTCGCCTACCCTCTTGAGGTAGCCGTCATGGCAGACGTCATTCTTCAGGGGTAAGAGACATCTATGTGTGTGTGTGTGTGTGTGTGTGTGTGTGTCTGTGTGTGTTTGAGTGTGATTTTGTGTGTGTGTGTGTGTATTGTGTACGCTGTATGTGTGTGTGTATGAAAGAGAGAGAGAATTTGAGAATGTAGTGGTGTGTGTATGTGTGCAGTCAGTGTTTTGTGTGTGTGTGTGTTTGTGTGTGTGTGTGTGTGTGTGTGTGTGTGTGTGTGTGTGTGTGTGTGTATGTGTGTGTGGGTGTTCAGCTGTCCATTCACTTACCTCTCCTCCTACACATATTACTAATTTAGTGTATTTTTCCTTTTACGCGTGGCCTGGTTTAATGTGTGTGTGTGTTTGCGTTGCAGTGTGTCTCGCCCGGATAAGCTTCTCTTTCCTCCGGCCGACTGGAGGCCGACCAACAGGTGGATAGAAGAGGACATCGGGCCCCAGATGCTGCACGTTTATGAGGTGTGGATGTGTGTGTGTGTGTGGATGTGTGTGTGTGTGTGAAAGAGAGAATTTGAGAATGTAGTGGTGTGTGTATGTGTGTGTGTGTGTGTGTGTGTGTGTGTGTGTGTGTGTGTGTGTTATTGTGCGTATGTGCGTGCGCGTGCATGTGGGTGTTTTCCTGTGTGTTGGTGTGTGTGTATGCGCGTGCGTGTGGTTGTTTTTCTCTGTGTGTGTATGCGCGTGCGTGTGGGTGTTTTGCTGTGTGATCATGTGTGTGTGTGTGTATGTGTGTGTGTATGCGGGTGCGTGTGGGTGTTTTGCTGTGTGCTGGTGTGTGTGTGGGCCTTGTGTTTGATGTGGGGGAGTGAGAAAGTGAGAGGGAGACTAAGGGCTTGAGGGCAGAACCAATAAGGCCATCCAAGTGATTCAGCACCAGAGCAGAACAAACTGCTATTAGTTCCTCTGAGTCCTCATCCTGGTCTGTTCACCCACCTACCCACACACACACACACACACACACACACACACACACACACACACACACTTCCCTGCTCTTCTATTCTTACTCTTTTTTCTCTCCCTGTTTCTTTCTTTCTTTCACTGTCTTTCCCTCTTTCTCTCTCCCCTCCGTTTACTGTCTTTCCCTCCCTCTTTTCTCTGTCTCTCCCTCTTGTTCTCCTTCTCTCCCTGTTTCTCCATTTCTCCCCCTACTTTCTGTCTCTCTCTCTTTCTCTCTCTTTTGTTTGCTCTCCTGATCTCTCTGTTTGTCCTTCTCTCTCTGTCTCCCTCTCCCTCTCTCTCTCTCTCTCTCTCTCCCTCTCTCTCTCTCTGTCCCTAGTTGGTAAATAATGGTCCGAGCACGCTGAGTGTGTCCACTCTGGAGCTGCGGTGTCCTCGTCAGGTGGAGGGTCATCGCCTGGTCTATCCTCTAGAGGTCAGCACTGAGGGCCCACTCAACTGCAGCACCAAAAACATCATCAACCCGCTCAGGGTCAAGGTGAGACACACACACACACACACACACACACACAATAACACACATACACACACACATACACACATGCGCACACACACACACACACAGCACACACACACACACACATGCACACACACACATGCAGGCGTAAATGAATGAGCACACATACTGTGCATGCACACACTCACACACCTACACATACACACACACACACACACACACACAATAATACACACACACATTTGCAGGCGTAAATGCGTGAGCACACATACTGTGCACGTGCACACACATGCACACACGCACCTAAACAGAAACATACTGTGCATGCACACACACACACACACACACACACACACACACTCACACACTAACCACCCACATTAGTGTGTGAGAGTTTATGTAATGTAAGGATATACCCCTGGCTGTCAAGTGTGAAAAATGAGTGGTGCTGTGTCTCCGGCTGTGCTATGCTCCGCAGCTCCAGCCCTCCCCCCCCTCGGAGCCCCCCTCCCTGGCGTCTGGCTCCTCACCCCCCCGCCAGAGCAGAGAGCTGCCCAGAGACCAGCTGTCACAGCTCAGCAACCTGGTAAGACACAAACCTCATCATTCTTGTGCCACCTCATCTTCTTGGTGGGGGGGTTGATGTGTGTGTGTGTGTGTGTGTGTGTGTGTGTGTGTGTGTGTGTGTCGGTGTGTCGGTGTGTGTGTATATGTTGCATGCGTGTCTGAAGACAGTGAGCATGTTGAGGACGCTGATGTAGGGTGTATGTGTGTGTGTGTGTTTGTGTGTGTGTGTGTGTGTGTGTCTGTCTGTCTGTGGTATGAGAGAATGTGTACGTAATGTATGGACACGCACACTTCATCTGTTTCATGTTACAAATGAATTGTTGCTCTATTGTTACTTACGCTTTGCCAACTTGTATAAATTTGACTAGAATTACGTTGAACTGGATTGAATTGAAATGAACTGAACTTGATTTAATCGAATTGACAGCCTGTCCTCCCCTCCCCTATCCTTCCTCTCCCCTCCTCCGTCCTCCACCCACTAACTTTCCCTCACCTTACCTCCCCTGCGAATCTCCATAACCAGCCAACCTTTCACCACCAGTGGTGACGTTCGTTGGTCCACACCGCACACCAGACCACATCACACCGTTGGTCCGCCGTCCACAAAGCCATGACATCTCTCTGCCAACATCTGCACAACCAGTGCAGCAGGCCACAAATTATCTCTCCCTGTTGAGACTATTAACCTTGCTCTTCTCCCCGGGAACGATTTGTCAAACATACACAGGCAGCAGAAGAATAACTGTCTCTCGCTCTCTCTTTCTCTCTCATACCCTCTCTCTTTCTCTCACTCTCTCTCTCTCTCTCTCTCACACATACACACTTTCTTACCCTCTCTCTCTCTCAACCTCTCAACCTCTCTCTCTCTTTCTCTCACCTGCTCTCTCTCTTTCTCTCACCCTTTCTCTCTCTTACCCCCCCCCTCTCACCTTCTCTATCTCTCTCTTGCTTTCTCTCTCTTGCTTTCTCTCTCTTACCCCCCCCCCCTCTCTTCTACTCTGTCTCTGTTCTGTCTTTTTTGTTGCTTTTCACTGCTCATCTGAGGCCCATATGAGCTCTCCAGGGAATGTTTACTCTTCTATCTGCATGCTTGTTTCTCTCTCTTTCACTCTTTCACTCTCTCATTCTCTCTCTCTCTCTCGCTCACTCTCTCTCTCTTATTCCCTCGTTCCTGCTGTCTTCTAGTCTTCCAGCTGTTCTCTCCAGCTTTCGGGATGGATAACTGTGAAGCCAAAGGGGCCTGTTTGCTCAGAAAACACTCAAACAAGGCCGATTGTGTGCCAGATGAAGACATTTGGAGTCGGTTAAGGAGCCAGTCAGAGAGGCTTTGGGCAGGCAGTATAGAGCGCGGGCCCGCCAGGCCTTGGCTTTCGGAATCCTCTGGAAAAAAAAACACGGAGATTCACGTTGTTCAGGCAGGCGAAATTCGCATTTCTCGGGCACGCGACCACACAAACGAACGAACGAACACATCAGTTTTCATTCAGGTTTGTTTTGTTCCCCCAGAAATAGCGACCGATAAAAAAAAAAACAGGGGCATCATTTTTCATTACTGGACAAACACACTTGTGAATCAATAACAGAGAAAAAGGATAAAGAGAGCGCTTCTCTGGTCCAACAGCTTTCCCACAAGTCTTGACACTCATCGTCTCCCTTCTCTCTCTTTCTCTCTCTCTCTCTCTGTATGTCTTCCCGGGGTCTGCGGTGCCCAGTCCTGTTGGACGGTGCAGTGCTGGAGGCTGCAGTGCAGCGTGGGGCTGCTGCCGAGAGGGAAGAGCGCCATCTTGAAAGTGAGGTCACGTGTCAGCGCAGAGACCTTCATAGAGGTGAGAGACCACACTCACTCACTCAGGAGACATCAGCACAGTAGGCCTAAGACCACAGTAGGCCTAAGACCGCAGTAGGCATCAGCACTGTGTAGAGAGGAACGGTTTGGGTTTGCATGTGGGAATTGGAAAAGCTACATATCTTTATGGAAGTAGATGCAGGAACATGATTACAATGGCAAAGCCGTATGTGTGTTCTCTGCTGCCCCCGTGTGGTCAGAGACTGCACTGCACCGGAATAAACATCCCTCCCCTTTATAGAGACATAAGCTACAGTATATTAGGCTCTTGTAGCTTAAGATGCTAATGACACCAAGGTCATGGTGATCATCGCTGGATACACTGCAAACACACATATTGATGAAAATGTATATCTAGACTCTACTGTTCATTGGATTGGATTAAAGTGCTTAGCCCCATACCACTGAGCATCTCTGAGAGCATATGATCTTGGGAGCTCAGCAGTGTCAGCTTAGCTTAGCCTTGGGATGGCAGAGTGCCTGGCAATATCAGGTTCTGTTAGCTAATGTACTAAGATGGGTGGTGAGCTGGCGTTGGCTTAAGCTGGGCTGCCAAATTGGAACACCAATAGGTTGTAAGTGTGATCCAAGGTGCTGCTGCCAAGTGTCTTTTCGATGTCGAAAAATAGTTAGATTGATTATTATTTTCTTCTTCAATTGTAAGAGGCTTTGAATAATAACATCTGCTAAATGCTGTGTATTAATAAGAGGCATTTGCTCAATTTATACTGTATGTGTAGTGGGCTAGTACTTTTTAAACTTGGCTGGCTAGAAGTGATGCTTGAGCCATGTTTTTTTATGGATGGTATTTTCTGGCCTTGCCCCTGCAGAGAGCCTACAAGCAGTACCTGCTGGAGTGCATGGCAGAGTACAGAGTGGAGAAGATGCCCTACTCAATATTACCCAAGAAGCACCCTAGTGGATCCACCAAGGTAAGGCTCTCTCTCTCTTTCCATCTTTGTCTCTGTCTCTGTCTCTCTCTCTTTCTCTCTGTGTGTGTTTCTCTTTGTCTCTGTTTCTCTTGCTCACTCTCTCTCAAATTCAAATTCAATAAAAAAATGCTTTATTGGCATGACTCTGCACCATATTACCAAAACATTAATAACCATAACAAAAGTAATAATGATTTAAAAAAGTGTATGGAAAGGCAAATGGGGGGAAAAAGAAACAACATAATAAACCAGGGTGGGAGGGGCATCTATAAGTTAATAATTGGAGTACATATACTTGATTACTCTCTTAAAATGTGGCAGGAGTTTATACATTCAGAAGCTATATAAATACTTGACAGTTTCATTCAATTCTCTCTGCTTTCAACTGTGTCTTTCTTTGATCGTTCCCATGCTGGATTAGGCTGGTTGGTATTTGCTGTACATGCTATGCATCTGCTCTATGATCCTGTCCTGTAGGTGGTGACCCCCGTAGTGTGGGGTAATCCAGAGAACCCGTACGCCGTGCCCCTGTGGATCATCATCCTGGCTATACTCGCAGGACTGCTGCTGCTCGCTCTGCTCATATACATTTTATACAAGGTCAGAACCTGCCTGGCTAGGGAGATAAAGATCAGACGAGAACATTAAAGAATAATGTGAGAACAAGGATGAAAAGTTAGCCATTTTGGCTTGTTACTTTACTAAGAAATCATTAATCAATCATTTATCAATAAAAAGTGATGATCAAAATCATCAATCATTAATCAATAAAAAGTGCTTTAGAGCTAAACAATTTTAAATTCTCTCTACAATACTGAGGCACTCAGTAAATGTGTTTTTTTTCATCATGTCATCATCTTTATGTCATGTCTCTCCAGCTTGGTTTCTTCAAGCGATCCGACCCCTATGGCACAGCCATGGAGAAGGCCCAACTCAAGCCCCAGGCTTCATCCGAGGCCTAGCCAAGACCACTGATCCCCATTGCCCTGGATTGCACTTCGAAACGGGACTCAACAGGAAGAAGAGGAATACAAACACCACGAGGGAACGCACTACAGCCCTGCGTGTGAAAACCTGTGTCCAATGAGCAGACTGCAACCAAAGTGGGACTGTACTAAGTGGGTCTACTGCATGGCAGTGAAGGCCCAGACTGAAGCCATCTTTAATCATGTGGGACAGGGGACTGCGTGTGACTTCTCACTAAACCCCATGCCACTGAATACAGCCATCAGCTGACGGTGGGTGGGGGTTGGGGTCAGTGACCTCATTTTATAGGATTGGACTGCTGCCGGACTTGAAGCCTCTCCCCCAAACAGCATTCACACAACCACAGCGGCACATCATAGTATTAGTTTACCGAAACCAAAGACAAGGAGGTTTATCTTCTGGCAGCCCCAGTGGAGGCACTGATTTCATTGTCACTGAGAAAGGCACGTGACTTTTAATGACCTGCCAGAGCTCGTCACAAGGAAATCACAAACAGAGCAGTATTATTTATATGAAGTGCTTCAATAGTTGTGTATGTTTATTTTCTCTCTCAATTACAGAGATCTTGGCTTCAGGAAAAACCCTGCCATGTGTTCGTCCATGCCTGTGCACTTAACACAAGTGATTTCATTAACTAGCTGGTCTACCTGTCTGATAATTTGTGTGCTCTTCAGAATCAAGTCGAAAGGTCAAAAAAAGGTCGGATCAAATATGTGGCAAAGTTTTTACTTTCTAAAGCCAGGATCTCTCACCTCTGCTCATTCATTTGTATCAGTAAAACTGGAAGTATGAACTGGCCAGTTGTTGCCTGTGGTGACCACATAGTAGTTTCACTTAGTCTACAGGCCGGTCTACGTAAGCTTTAAATGACAGTTGTTTTCCATCCGAGGTTAAGCCCTGACGACTTTGTTGAATCCCTAAAGTGCAGGCCTATAGCGTGTTGACTGGTCAAAAATGTATGCTATTGTAGTCATGAAGCCAAAGAAGAATCAAGTGACTGTATGTTTGGACAATCAGGAGGAAGCCAAGATGGCGGAGCGCGGAGCCTGCCTGCCGGACCACAGGGTTCACCGTCCCTACTTTCATCCCCTCCGCTAAGATAATCACACACAAACTGCTACGTAGCCTGTTTTTGGACATATGTGTTTTCATTATCTTGAATGTCCTGTAGCTTGCTGTGGAGGGTTCAGGGCTGGCAGAAGGGAAAAAAGTGCACACTATACTCTCTTCTTAGAGCTCTCTGTTCACAATACAAAATTCAGATTGTGCCTTTTGCCTTCTACACACACATACTGTAGGACTGATCTTTCACAAACCCAGTGGTGGTTCAGCGACATGTACGATCCACACATCCTGTCTGCGGTTAAAACGTTAGTTTCCAGTGGTGTGCTTTTCAGTTGCATAAGTTTGTCTGGGGAAAGACGGCAATGTTAATATTTGGTCCTGGTTGTCCTCAGGTCATGCAATACCCCATTGACTATGCACTTCTCATGCATTTTACATGAATCATTGTTTCACGAAATGGTTGAGTGTTTTGTGCTCTTCTCTCACATCAGCACGTCTCCACAAATACTTCAGTTTGGACTCTACTTGAATAGCCTACTACTTATGAGTACTGTATGTATTTAGTCTGCGTAAAGTATTAAAATACAAAATAAAAAAAGAGACCAGAACAAATCTTTATAGACCAGTTATAGTTAACACATGATGTGATTATAAAAACATGCATTATAGATAAGTTACCAGTACTTTAGAGCAGGGAACTGAGACGTGCAACAGACAGATAACGTCCATTTTGTCAATAAATTAAAAAAAAAATGGCCTTAATTTAGCAGATTTCTTGCCAGGAGAAGAGCCATACTGATGAATGTTTAGCAGCCCAGCCCTTTGAATTCCTCATCTTTAGTTCATTTAGTATGTATGGGTATGTATTTAACATTGAGGTCGACTCTGATGCAACTGCCAAATGTAATCATGTGTATTAGAGAATTCATCTGCCTTTGTTTTTTGGGTGCTGTTGTTGGAGTTGTACATTTTTCGCTACTGTAAGTGAGGAAAATATTTTAATATACATTGAAAATGTGTTGTTTTGTTGAAAATGTATAATTTTCCCATATTGGGAGAAAAGTGTGTTATTTTCTGTTGTATATACCTGTTGTGAAGAAAATAAAATGGCCACTTTTTACAGTACACTGTGGTATTACATGATTTGTATAGCACAAGTGTGTGTGTGTGTGTGTGTGTGTGTGTGTGTGTGTGTGTGTGTGTGTGTGTGTGTGTGTGTGTGTGTGTGTGTGTGTGTGTGTGTGTGTGTTTGCACATGCACCTTGGCGTCTCAAACTTAGGAACAGGATGTGGCATGCTCACCAGTGCAACTCACCACCAAAGACTCACTTCAGGCCCACAGTGCATAAACATAAATATCAGGCCCAAAGTAGACAAACAGGATGTGACTACCCAACCCAGGGTTGTCTGTGATTTAAAAAGAAAATGAAACTTAAAGGACCTTAATTAATAATGTGACCCTTTGGCAGTTGGTATGGATTTGTGATAAATTGACAGTTGGCTTGGTTCATCCATCCAGATGTTTAAATGCCACTTGTCGCTGAGCCACAGGAAGTTCATTACTCTTCCGAACCACAAGGCGTCGCTGTTTTGTGTTCAAAGTGTTATCTGGTGTTATCCTCGCATGCTCGTCCCTTTACGTTAGCTGTCGGTGGTAATTTTCGAGACTACCTTTGGTGCTTTGACTGTAA
This sequence comes from Setipinna tenuifilis, assembly GCA_030347295.1. Classification (NCBI taxonomy): domain Eukaryota; kingdom Metazoa; phylum Chordata; class Actinopteri; order Clupeiformes; family Engraulidae; genus Setipinna; species Setipinna tenuifilis. Next base: position 27,661,356 of record CM059267.1, on the reverse strand, counting down.
ACATGGAGAACAATACAGCTGCTTGCTGTCATTAACGCTCGATTAAGACACGACACATAAACTGTCGCTGTCTTGTTATGAGCTTCTAAGATACCAAACAAACGGGAATATTTGTGAACCGTTGTTTCGAGGATTATTTCGCAATTGAAGATAACGCGTGTGTTGAACGGAGGTGGAGCTGATGTTTCATAATAACTATTTTTAGAGTAGGTGATCCTTTATGTTTTATATTTTCAAGATTTAGTTACCGCGGCACTTGTTCAACTTCTGTCTTTCCTGGGATCCCGTTTTGGCGTGTGTGACTCCTCTTGCATCCAGCTTCCCGATGGCGATTAATAAAACATACATCAGCATAGCCTATGCCGCTTTTGGCATGGCTATGGGATTTTCCGCTTTTCTGGTGTGGAATGTTGCATATAAACAGCCTTGGACAGCGGCAATGGGTGGCTTATCAGGTAGGCTATGCCTTGTGTTACAAGTTAAATTTTGCCAGCTTTGTTGTTGTCTATTTTAAAAACCTAACTAGAATTTCAAGATCATGGTGATCTACTATTACTAAGGTGACTTAGTTCTTCAGAATTTGACATATCACCTCACATACGTGCCTGTCTTGTTTGCACTTCATGCAGTTTGTCAAATGTTGTTTCCACTATGAAAGTTTTTTATTTCTTTAGAAAGGGCTTCTGGGGTTAGATCTAGATAGTTTCCCAGTGCAACTACATATGTCTTGAAAAAAAACATTACACCTCAATACTGATACTGTGCCCCACGATGCCCAAAAATGTTGACATGAGGGGTTGTCTGTCGATCAGGCCTCCATTGTTCTTTATGCTATGTCAAGAATTTTTAAGCCCAAAACAATGTAGGATAACGTGGCTCACACGTAACACAGCCATTCCTTACCATTGTCATAAATCACTATGTCAAGGAAAGTCCCTATTCTGCTATAACATTGTGATTACATTGATGAGTAGCAGTCATGTGTAACAATCTGTTCATTTTGTAAAGGTATGTGTACTAGTCACGTTATAACGTTGGACCCATGCTCATAACGCAGACCATGTTCAGTCTGTGCTATAAAGTATGTATTCATTTCTATTATTCTGCCTTTTTGTGTTTGTTTTTTTTTAATTAAATCAGCTTGACAGGTATACAGTAGCCTAATGTGTGTAATCAACACCTGTACCCTGGAGCAAAGTTAGCCTAGATGGCCTTGGCCTGCAGTTAGCCTTTGAGCTCATTCATTAGCAGCACTCATAAGCCTGAGTGTAGCAGACTTGTGTTTCAGTGTCATTAGCCACTGGATGTAAATGTGGGGTATCATTACCTCTATGGCTTCCTTATCTCTCCAAAGGAAGCTAACGGCCATTGCATAAGCGAGTACATCATCCACCGGAGACCTTTGCTCTGCCTGGGTGAACTTTGAGATGGGCCTGTTTTTTTCTGCTGGCTCAGGACATGATGGCACTCGCAAGCAAAAGTACATTTCAGAGTCGAGTACTTTAATGAAAGTGAAAAAAGAAAGCGAGTCCTATTTGTTATTGTGACGCTGACAGGATGTGTGTGTGTGTGCGCACACATCTGTATGTGTGTGTGTGTGTGTGTGTGTGTGTGTGAAAGTAATTCCCATTTGTAATTGTGATCACACGGCACACCACAGTGCACACAATGAAATTCAACCTCTGCATTCAACCCATCATACATGTGAGCAGGGGGCAGCCATGACAACGGTGTCCGGGGAGCAGTGTGTGGGGATGGTGCCATGCTTAGGGCACCTCAGTCATGGGGGAGGATGGAGGATAGCGCTGCTCATTCACTCCCCCACCCACCTGTTGGTGTGGGGAATTGACCTGTGACCCTTTGGCTGCAAGACCCACTCCTTAACTGCTAGTCCATGACTGCCCTTTAATGGTCTTCCTGGCCTTTTTTCCATTGACTTGTTATTGTCTGCCATGTTTTTTGCCTGGAATTCCTAAGGTTTATAGTTAACGTAATTCCAGTTTCTGGTTTGACCTTAACATTGACCTGACCTGGGTGTGTGTGTGCGTGTGCCCGTGTGTGTGTGTGTGTGTGTGTGTGTGTGTGCGTGTGCGCAAGCCCGTGCGTGCGCATGCCCGTGTGTGTGTGTGGTGTGTGTGCGTGAATGTGTGTGTGTGCGCGCATGTGTGTGCGCGCGCATGTGGGTTTGTGTTTCTAATAACACTGGGGCTGTAAATCCCCTTCTCCTCATGACTAAGGGGTTTCCAGTGAACATCAGGAAACAGACAAATTGGGCTTTTGTTCAAGCGATACTCGCAAAAGAGGGAAATATGACGAGGAAGAAGGCAGGAAAGCAGAAGTGGCCTAACTGGTGTGACTAAGCAGGATAAGATTATATAGGAATGAGGAGACACATGACCGAGGGCGTGATTGGAGAAGGAATGACACAGCAAAACAAAACAAAGTGCCATGTCTGGCAGAATTTGCTTTGCTGAGTTGCTACATATATGCATAAACACACACACACACACACACACACACACACACACACACACACACACACACACACACACACACACACTCACACTCACACTCACACACTCAAACACACAGTCATTGATTCACACACACACACACACACACACACACACACACACACACACACACACACACACACACACACACACACACACACACACAGAGTCATAGACACGCAGACCCACTCACACACATACTTGCATACATATATACACAGTCCCTCTCTCACAGACACACACACCATGACAAACAGACAAGCAGAACAGGTTGTACATGAATGAACATCAGGACGTGGTGTTCTGGTTAGTGGCTTTCAGCAAAGGTCACTGTGGGATACTGTATGTTTGATTAAATGAAGTTTTAAATCCACCAAGTAAATGAGTTATTCTGATGTGTGTGCATCTCTCTCTCTCTCTGTGTGTGTGTTTGTGTGCGCCTCTCTCTCTCTTTGTGTGTGTGTGTGTGTGTGTGTGTGTGTGTGTGTGTGTGTGTGTGTGTGTGTGTGTGTGTGTCTGTCTGTCTGTCTGTCTGTCTGTCTGTCTGTCTGCCTGTCTGCATGTGTATGTGCGTGTGTGTGGGTGTCTGACTGGGTCTGGTTGTGTTTGTGTATGTGTGTCTGACTGGATCTGGGTGTGTATGTGTGTTTGTCTATGTGTATACCTGTGTGTGTTTTTATGTGCATGTGTTTGCCTGTGTGTGTGTGTGTGTGTGTGTGTCTGTCTGTCTGTCTACATGTGTATGTACATGGGTGTCTGACTGGGTCTGGGTGTTTGGTGTATGTGTGTTTGTCTGTGTGTGTGCCCGTGTGTGCCCGTGTGTGCCCGTGTGTGTGTGCGTGTGTGTGTGCCTGTGCCCGTGTGTGTGTGTGTGTGTGTGTGTGTGTGTGTGTGTGTGTGTGTGCCCCACAGGTGTGTTGGCGATGTGGGCGTTGGTGACCCACATCATGTACCTGCAGGACTACTGGCGCACCTGGCTGAAGGGCCTCAAGTTCTTCCTCTGCATCGGCCTCTTCTTCTGCACCCTCTCAGTCATCGCCTTCTTCACCTTCCTCTCCGTCGCCATCATACGGAAAGAATGTGAGCACCTCTCCTTCTGTCTTTCTCTCTCTCTCTCTCTCTCTCTCTATCTATCTCTGTCAAAGAAAGTGAGAAAGATAGGGGACCTTTCTCCCTTTCTGCACTTTCATTTTCTCTTTCCGTCTGTCTCTCCCTTTTCCCTGTTTGGTTCATTACATTACATTGTCAGTTATTATGTACTCTTATCTAGAGCCATTTCATGGTGAATTGACTGCATATTTATTGCCTTAAAAAGCATAAAGCATTTTTTATATTTCTATTAAAGCAGAACTATGCAGGAAGTTGGTACCAAAAGAAAAAAAAAGCTGAACATTACAGGAAATGCAGTGACAATATGTGTGTTTTGTTCTGTACCTGTCAAATTGATTTTCCTCAAGTTTCAGAAAGTATAGGCTGTATAAGTATATTGCTATAAATGTAGGAAGGAGAGAGAACTGCAAGTCACCCTGGATAAGAGCGTCAGCTAAGTGTAATGTACAGTAATCAAAGATTTTGTTCAGTTTTTACACTGGCACCCGTCACTCCGTAGACAAACTGGGTTACTGTCACATCTTGACTGGAGTGTGTGCCCAAGCGGTCTGCTCAGAGCCCTGCCCTGTAGTGTCCTTTTCCACAGCCTAACTGTGGTGCTGTTCTCAGCCTCATTTTGTGAACCAGCAGTCTGCCACAGTGTGCTTTCTGCTTAGGCCCACATAACACTGGCTTTCATTTTGTGTTTCTCTTGTGTTGTTCTCAGTGCAATACGGCAGATCGTTTTATTATATTTTTTTCTTCTGTGTTCATTAGTAAAAGTCCCAAGGCTGACTATGACTATGCAATGGGCAGATTATATTTTTATTAGTCACGTTGGTTTGCCAGTGCCTCCAGGAGCAGCTGTCTAAGGGGTCAGTGAGTTGGAGTTGAGCTGAGGTCACTTTGTTTGTAAACGGGGCTCCAAAACACGCCGCCTGGCCAAAACAATAAGTAAGTCATTCACACGCAGTTTCTTGGATCGACTTTAGCTTTTATTACGGGGCGCATCCGTCACAGAATCGTTTCACTGAGTTGTCTGGTGTTCCATTCATTTAATATCACTAATTAATTAATACCATTTTTTGTATTGCCAATGGGGGGAGTCTTATACCACGGCGTAGAGTCTCAGTCTCGTCCAGCACATCCCAGAGCCGTTCAGTAGGGGTCAGGTCAGGACTGTGGCAAATAATACACATGTGAGAATGATTTCTGCTGCTCCCCGCACCACTGGTGCACAATTTGAGCCTGATAAGTCCTGGCATTGTCATCTGGGGGAGTACGCCGTAACATCTGGGAAGAGAACCTCCATCGAACGTTCAGAGTGTTCAGTTAGTTAGCCGACCTCATCCTACTGCCACATACTGCCGTTTATAAAATCGTGGCAGAAGTCACCCAACCTCACCTGTTTGCTTACTTAAACCTAGCTGGGGGATTTTCTTTTAGTCAGATAGTGTGTGATGGCTCTTATTTCTAATTTTAACTGTTTATGCCCTAACGTAAGTAATGTACTTGAACTTTAGTGTGCTTTACAGATGTACTTAAAAAAAAACAAGTACATCTGTAACGGATACGCACAGTGGTAAAAAAGGGAGGGTAACCTGTATAATCTTTAATGTTAGCATCATAAAAAGCCGAGTTAGCGCTGCTATGTAATTTAAAGAGATGCATCGATACCATTTACGTGCGTTTGCTCTCCACTAGACTACTGGACCTAACTCAACCTGACATGCATTGTTTGGTGGGCTTTCTTTGAGATCGCAAAGATTAAACTAAACTTTGCATCTTTCTACTGTCCCAAAGAACCCCCCCCCCCCACACACACACACACACACACACACACTTTACCACCATAAGGCAGCTGGCTCTGAGTGTGACTGAGTGTAATATTTTCAGCCAGATCTTAATCAGCATGTCAGATTAGATAGATTTTCTGGTGATGCAGAAAGCCCTCCTTGTTCTTGCTTCCTTTTTCAAATTATTCACGGTTAGTGTAGTTGTTGTTCTCTGGCGGGATTACTGTCCAAGACATATAGGGTCTACTGTAGATCCTCTTCTGTTCAGCGCATTGTTTTTCTAAAGATGTGAAAATTTTAAAAAAGGTAAAAAATCTGGTCTAATTTTCTAATTCGGTTAGATCAGTAGAAGCTGTGAAAAATCTAATTGAATGTTTCTCTTGCTCTCACTTTCTCTCTCTCTCTCTCTCTCTCTCTCTCCTCTCTCTCTCTCTCTCTCTCTCTCTCTCTCTCCCCCCTCTCCCCCTCTCAAAAGTGCCTAATTGACATTGTTAAAAGATGTTTGAAAAACAAGAAGGAAGGAAATACAAGAAAGGAAGTCAACACAACAAATCCCATGAGGTCTATATTTAGAAGGACACAGACAGACATTTAATATATTATAATATGAGGTATTAAACAATAACCTGTCCTTCTGCTATTTAAACAGCTTTAGGGAAATTAACAGGTCACTAAACTAACTTCCCAAAATGCAGAATGGTGAAGAAATGCAGGCTGGTTATTCCCTGGGTATATTTTACATAGGTACAAATAATGGCCTCAAATGTAATAGAAATGGAAGTTATGGAAGTTACTTTTATGGACAAATTCAGTGTCATTACACACAATTTTGTCTGTTGAGCTATCTTCTGTTTTCTCACATACTGGTTTCAGTCTTTGTTTGTATTCTCAAAGCATAACATAACAACATTTGTTTGAATTTTAAGTGTATTTAATATGCAACTGAACTCTAAATATTGTATAAAACAGTATAATTAAAAAAACAAGTCTCTTACCTTATCAAAGCATAATACATATGAGGTTGAGTTTGGGGTTGAGCTTTATTTCACATAGATAGAATAAAATAAGATTTACATTTAATTAAAAGTTAGTGTTAGTTTCCTTTTTTTCATGATTTTGCCCCCCCCCCCCCCCTTCAGGCAACAGCTACTGTATAGTACAAACATAATTTTCTATTACATAATCCGGTCGCAAGGAGTTTCAGCTTCGAAAAAATAAGCACCCAAAGGAGCATGTGTTTGTGAAGTCAGTGAGCAGAGATGGCTGCAGCTCAGTCACCATGGAACCATAAAATTGCACAGAGAGTGCAGGCAGCCCTTAGCCGCTGTCGTTCATGTCCATGGTCTAGAATGCCACTGGAATTCAGTGGCGCTTTTGGCGCGCGGAGGGAAAAAACACACCACAAGGACACACTCACACAGCCGACCAACGAGGATGTTTTTGTTTTAGTGACACACAGTGCATCCTGAGGAGGCCGTTCGTCACTGTGGTGTGTGTGTGTGTGTGTGTGTGTGTGTGTGAGAGTGTGAGTGTGAGTGTGAGTGTGAGTGTGAGTGTGTGTGTGAGAGAGAGAGAGAGAGAGAGAGAGAGTGTGTGTGTGTGTGTGTGTGTGTGTGTGTGTGTGTGTGTGTGTGTGTGTGTGTGTGTGTGCCGTAATGTTAGCTGCAGAGGGGAACACTTGAGCCGTGATTAGAGTGCTGTTGCGTACCCTGACGGTGCAGTAACATTAGGAATTAATGTCGCAGGGCTTTTACATCGCCTCAGTTCTTCCTCTTTTGGTGAATCTGCTGCTCATTATTTAAACTGTATTGTGTGTGTGTTTTTCTGTGTGTGTGTTTTTTTCTGTGTGTGTGTGAGATTTTCTGTGTGTCTGTTTGTGTGTTTCATTCTGTTTGTTTGTGTGCGTGTGTATGTGCATGTGTGTGTGTGTTTGTCTGGGTGTGTGTGTTTATTTGTGTATGTGTGTGTGTGTGCACATGTGTTTGTTTGTGTGTTTGTGTATGCGTGTATTTATTTGTCTATGTGTGTGTGTGTGTGTGTGTGTGTCTCCTGCAGCCTTCACGGACCCTGCCAGCCTGTTCCTGTCGTGTGTGTGGAGCTTCATGAGTCTGAAGTGGGCCATCGTGCTCTCGCTCTCCGCCCACCGCTACCGCAAGGAGTTCGCCGACATCTCCATCCTCAGTGACTTTTAACCATGGCCCCCCACCACACACACACACACACACACACACACACACACACACACACACACACACCTTACAGATGCACACTATAACACACACCACTTTATATGCTCGTGTGTTCACAACCACATACACACACACACGATACACACACACACACGATACACACACACACACATGCTACACATGTGGACCTAGCTTCATAGTGAAATGACAACCAAGGAGCTGTGAAAGAGTGAATGGCACAGACAGGAGTGCAGTTGTGTGTATGACTCCGTCAACATGTTGAGAGAGAGAGTGAGAGAGCCCATTGAAATTCTCAACCGGTCTCTCTTTTTTTTCTTCTTTTTATCTTTCACATCCCCCCCCAAAGTCCCACTTTTGCTTTTCTCATTTTCTGTCCTTCTATTCGAAACATAGATGCTTACATGACCTTATTTTAAACGTCATCTCTAAATGTGCAATTGATGTATGTGTGTGATGTGACTTTTTTTTTGCTTTTCCTGCTTCTGCTATGAAACCTGTCCATGTGATATCTGCCACTTTTTTTTACAAAGCAACCTAACAAGCAAACGGAACACGTACACGTACACGCACGCACACACACACACACACACACACACACACAAACAGAATTATTTGACCACTGGCTTGTAATACACCATGTTTACCACAAGAGGGTGCTGCGTCACGTTGTTTGACTGCTAAAGTCTGGGTTCCATTTACATCCACACACACTTCTCCGTATGCAGCACACACACACACCATGTATGCTCCACGCATCCAGAGCTGTTACAGACTATTGTAGCCAAGGCAACAGAACAAGCAGACCTCACCCCCCGTGCTCCCCCCAGCCCCCCAGGAAGACGTGATTGCACTTTTTCGATGGCTGCTTGTGTCGCAAGCCCCCTTCGCTGGGCATCTCGATGAACATGGGTGTTGTGGAAGCCTGGATGTCTCTGAGGTGTGTCTGTGTGTGTGTGTGTGTGTGTGCGCGCGTGCGTGTGTGTGTGTGCGCAAGTGCAGCCATGACAAAACCCCCCAAGGCATTATTGTACACATGTGAAGCTTTTACCATTTTAATCCACATCTCTGTACAGATGTGCACTTACCAAATGACCATAGAGTAGCATGCTGATTTTTATTCACTTTTTATTTGTCTGCTCTTCTAATGCGGGGGGGGAGACTAAGCAATGTTGAAATTGCTCTGTCGGTCTCTCCCAGTTAGATTAAAGGATGATGGTGATGATTTTAGGATGAATATCGGAAAAGCTGTTTGTCAAAGAGCCTTTTTGTTTGTGTGTGTGTTGTTATTGTTGCTGAATGTGTTTGCGAGAGATTGTTAGAAAGGAAGACATGGAAGGGATTTTTTTTTCTTTTCTTTTTATTTATGTTTATGTAGCATTTTCATTATTGTTTGAAGCTGTTGTTGTTCAAAAGGGATCTTTGTCTCAGCGTTGACATCACAGAGGAAATGTGAAAGACTGTCTCGACATTGGCGACTGTGTGATGATGTCACACCACGGAGACAAGGGGGCAGCGATACGGGGTCATGACCTGAGCCCTGCTCGGTGGCCTCAGATAAACCCAACACAACACAACCAACCAACCAACCAAGTACGCTTGTCCTTTTTCATATCGTAACCATGACTGATTTTTTTTGTTTGTTTGTTTTTTTTGCCATTTGTCTTTTATTTGTGTTTATTTACCATTAAACGCCTTTGTAGTCGTATTTTAATGCATTTATAATAACTCTCTGTCTCACGGTCAGGTAAATATCCCAGTGCATCATGGTGTGCTGCCATGGCGACCGCCTGTTCCATGTGCCGTATGACATCTGTGTGTATGTACTGTCTGTGAGAGGCTCACTAATAAAAATGTACTTTTATGAGAGAAATCGGTGCGTGGAATTTTATATGAAGTCTCACCAAGCAAGTCTGACCTAACAAAAAATATTCCTTAGAGTCCTTTAAAAAAAAAATTGTAGTAATGTGTAGTGCTTTCCTTTGGTCTAAAAAAAAGTAAGTCAGGGTTTAAACTGGACTTTTATTATCTGCGTAAATTTGCTATACTTGCTATACTTTGTTTTTAATGTCTTTTGTTTAGTCATTTAGAGGTTTTATTTCGAGTAATTATTTTCCACCTTTGCCATCTCCTGTCACCCATGCCATTATGGCGCTCTGTAATCTGTAATCACGTGCATGCCTTTATTAGGCGTGACGTTTGCGTGTGCGTCCACTCTGCTCTGTGATCCATAGCCGGGTCTGGATCTCCCCACGCGTCGCCTGGGTTTACTTTAGTTTAGTTTGCTGCTCTGTTCCTCGTGAGTGGCACTGCTTGACTCTAGTAGTCTCTCCTTTCTCTTCCTCTACTCTCCCCTCTCTGAGGACCCATCTATAAGATCATGTAAGGCACAGGCCCAGAGTCACCACTGAAGTGAAGGCTATGTGATTTATATCATGTTGTTACAGAAAGTGACTACGGCATTATTTTGGGTAGTATTGGACATGAGGTTCACTGCATTTATGTAAGGATCTACTTTAATGTTCTGTGGGACATATTTTGCTGCAGTGTCGCACTGTGATTTATGCCGTTGCCGTTGTACTATGGCACCTCACTTATGATGCCCCTTGAGAACTTGAGGATATTCATTTAAAAAAAGGGACTCGTGAGCCACAACTTTCATTTATATTATAACATCATTTTGTTTCTCTTCCAGGTAAGCATGTCCCCTGTGACATTGTAGTACTATGATGTCAAAGTCACATGGTGAATAGTCTTAAGAATAATCTCAGGCCTTCTTTATACAAGCTCCAAATTTCCAAATTCAAGTGTTAAGGTTAAACAGCAAAAAAAAAAAACAGGAGAGAAAAACAGCTTATCTTTTCCACATGTTTCCCTCCATTACTCTGTGTATTAAACTCGTTCCCGTCTTTTGTAAAGGTTGGGACAAGAGAGCCTGTTAGAACAGCGCGCCCATGAGTCATGTGAAAGATGTGGAGGGAGATCTCAGACTCGGGGCCCATGGAGGCTGACTTTTTACCCATCATTTGCTCATTAAGGAGGGATTATTTAATGACTGCAAATTAAAGGTGGGCGTTCATTAGTGGTTTGATCAGGGGATCCTCGCGGGGAGGCGGCCATTTTGTGGTCACTTTAATCATCCTCCCTCGTTTTATTGCATAATTCTGGTTAATTATATCTCCTTTACTGCATTATGTTAGTGAGTTTACGGGCCCCGAATGTCGCCGGGTACCGTAGTAACTCCTCTGTTGTTGTGAGGTGTCCTTAGCAACAGCTTTGCTTGTTGCACAGATTATGCACATCCATAAGGAATGAGGATGAGGAAACTGAGGGCTCCATCACGGGATTTCAGCACTGCAGTGTTAAAGCTGACTTAGAAAAAGGCATTTAAGCTTTTTTTTTGCACTTAGGCCCACAGGTGTGTGTGTGTGTGTGTGTGTGTGTGTGTGTGTGTGTGTGTGTGTGTGTGTGTGTGTGAGAGAGAGAGAGAGAGAGAGAGTGAGTGAACGCATGCAGATGTGTTGAAGAACTTCCTAGTCTGAGAAGCTGCTGGCAGAGAGAGTCAGCAGCCTGGAGATCAAAGCAAGGACGCAGGAAGTCAGAAATCATCTATCATTCAAATATTTTTAGCATATCCCGCATTACATATGTAGAAAAATTGTGTTTGTGTGTGTGTGTATGTGCACACACACACACACACACATGTGTGTGTGTTGCCTCGCGGCCAGCCATGTGTGTGTTCTGTCCAGGACAGTAAACCTAATATTGCAGAAATCTTGAAAGCAGCACATTGTATTTATAAAAATGAGAAAAGAAAGGAACAGGAGATTCATTCAGCCTGGCAGATATTTTGGTTTATGTGAATTTACAGTTGAAAAAACAAATGAAACGGAAAAAAAAAAAGGAAAAGAAATAGCCAAGTGAATGAAAGAGAAAACATCTTGAAAGAGCGCAGGACCAGATGGGAGCTTTTGACATTAAAAAGAGCTCGCTGGCTCTTTCAGGGAAAGGCAGTTGCAAAATGATTTCCGAGGAACTTCCGCTGAGCGATGCTCAAAAAGCCACAGATATTTAAGCAATATCCATAGCAATTCACTGTTCTATTTACAAACTGAAACACATGTCCGAAGACCTCTTCCCTCTTTTCTTCCTCTCCCTTGCTCTCTCATTCTCTCTCACTCTCACTCTCTCTCTCTCGTGCTCTCATTCTCTTTTTTTTTCTTTCTTTCTCTCTCTCTCTACCCCCCCCCCACACCCTCTCTTCTACTGTTCCATGTTGTTTCCTTTTATTTTTTATTCCACCTCTTTTTTCCCTCTTTCCTTTAATGGCATCTGGAGTTGGGAAGGGTATAAACCCCTTCGCTTTGGCAACGCAGTAGACGTCTAGGCATCAGGTCTGATTATTGTGTTGTTCATTGCAAACCCCCCCCCCCAAACACACACACGCACACACACACACACACACTCACACACATCCACACAATCCACCACCCACCCCCACCACCCTCGCCCCCTCCAACCTAACCCCCCCACCCCACCACCCCCCACGCTCACTCCTTACTGTTCTTTTGGGATCAGAGAGAAGGGACCATCTGAATCAGTTTAGTAGAAAATCATTGATGTTGTGGCGCATAAATGGGTATTGGGTTTTGAAGTGGCTTGACTGGTGGAACTGGTAACAGATTCGAGACTTGTGCTTCGGTGTGCCTGTAAACATACCTTTGTTTCCATACATGCTCAGTCGGGTAACCCCCTTTTTTAAATCCAGCCCAGGTGTGAGGTTTTCGACGTATGGCACTGTTCTGAGACACCTTAATCTTGCCCATCCTCAGGGATGCTGTGAGATGCCTACAGCTAAAGGTGGATTGTGTGGTTGAAGTAATGAATCAGAAATGGAGGAAAGAATTAATAATAATTAATTTCTCTGTACCTCTGGATTTCTCTGGATCTGCACCACGAGAGTAACTCCCGAGAGCTTAACAGTGACAGACATAAGCTACAGTTTACAATTTTGTTGTGTTTGAACATCTAATAATATCACAGAAACATAAAGATATCCCTGGGACAGTCATAATCCAAGCCCTTCCTAGTCGTATGACCAAAGCAGGGCACTTCCAGCTTCCACTGCTGTGCATCCCTTAAAGCAGACCCCTCTCTGAGCAGCTCTGTTCAGTGTGCACCAGACAAAGGGTGGACGAATGGTCTTGTAAAGCGAAGGACAACAGAATGGGTACGTTTTAGGGTCTGTTTCCATGTATGTATGTATTCTATGTATTTTTCATACAGTAACATAGTAGCTTATACTGTATGCAAATGCCTATATTGTGAATGCATCTTTTTTTTACTTACCTTGATACTGCTTTGTCTAAGTGATTTTGTGCAAAGTGCATTTTTTTTCTGTGATCTATGTAAATTACTGCTGCTTTCTATCAGTGAACAAAAAGCGTATTGTTGGAACGCACCATCGATGCTTTGCAATCACATTTTTTTTTCATCCCTTTCTCTGCTCAAACAAAATGGATTTCTCAGCTGGTCGCCAGCTGACAAAATGTAAATCCGCTGTGACTTTCAAGGTTTTCTCGTGGAATGAGTGGAAGGCCATTCTGTTTCCAGGGGTGCACTGACACGTCAATGTTATTTCGTATTTTTTCATGTCGGCCCTTTTGTGTGCTGTTCTAAACAAGTTGAGTGGTTCTCAGGAGGCCTTGATACGGTTTTTTTTTTTTTTTTTGACGCATTTTCTGGCTTTTCAATTTTTCCTCCATTTCCTCCTTCATCACCAGTGTGTCTCTTTCTGTCAGTTCTAATCGAGGCGTTATTTAGACGAATAAAGATTAAAACAAGGTTTTCTTCGGCCTCTCTTTAGAAACCTCCGCATTCTGACACCATCTTGGGCAGCACACTGGACCTGCAGAACACAATGGCTCCAGGATGAGTTTCATCAACAAGTTTCGCTGCCTTTTGTGGCGTGCCATGGCCATTGTGTGTGTGTGTGTGTGTGTGTGTGTGTGTGTGTCTCCTCACAGAGAGTAGCCCTAGGACCTGAGTAATGTGTTTCAGGTCATTTAACACGCTTCATCTTTGCCCCGCATCATGGTCTCAGCACTGGCTTCATGTAAATGTATACATACACACACACACACACACACACACACACACACACACACACACACACACACACACACACACACACACACACATACACCTATATGCTGTTCCTCTCCTCTGTCCTATATATTCAAACACACACACACACATGCACACGCACATGCACACAAACACACACACACATTCTTTCTCTCCTCTGTCCTATTCATTCAACCACACACACACACTCCACACACACACACACACTCTTACTTAATCTCTGTCTCTCTCTCCCTCACCTATACATCCACACATGCAAACACACACACACACATACACACTGTCTCATCTCCCTCCCTCTCCCTCCCTCTCTCTCCTATACATGCAACCACATACACATATACACACATTATCTCTCTTTCTCTCTATCTCTCTCTCTCTCTCCTATACATGCAACCACAAACACATATACACACGTTCTCTACCTCTCTCTCTCTCTCGATCTCTCCCTCTCTCTCCTATATATGCAACCACACACACATATACACACTTTCTCTTTCTCTCTCTCTCTCTCTCTCTCTCTCTCTCTCTCTCTCTCTCTCTCTCTCTCTCTCCCTCTTTCTCTCCCTCAGTAATCAGAGCCAGCTCAGGATATTGCCACTCTTACAGATGAAAGCGGCCGCGTCCGAGGCAAGCTGTAAATATTATGATAAATTAGGGCCTAATATGGGGGAGATAAGACACAGGCCGACTACAATAACACAGGTTAGCACGCATCGCACAAAGGGACAGCCGCACCACAGAGGGCCTCGACAGCAAGAGTATCACCCCCCCTCACAACATTAAATATCTCTGGGCATGTTCCATTGTCTTTCCTGCACTGGTCAAACACTCACACACACACACACACACACATAAACACACACACTGTTACTTACACAATAGCAGAGCAAAACAAGGTATGCAACTCTCTTTCTCTCCCTTTCTCTTTGCCTGTATCTCTCTCTCTCTCTCTCTCTCTCTCTCTTCTGTCTTTCTCCTTATGCTCTTCCTGTAGTGACTCATCTTTATTTGGGTTTGTTGGCGTAACCATGACGATCTCATCTTTGATCTCGCCGAGGCCAGCGCTCCTCCTCGCTCCGCCAGGGTGATGGCCACATTTCGGTGAGCGGCACGGGCCATTTCCTCCTGGGGTGTCCGGCACGTCTGTGGTACATCTCGGAAATGGATAGACGGGAAAAAAAAGCCTATTGTCCCCTGCATCGAGGAAAAAAAAAAAGAAGCTCTTGATCACACACAAACACATGCAAACGCACACACACACACACATGCACATGCACACACACGCACACACACACACACACACACACGCACCAATATATACACCCATACGCATACGCACACACACACAAACACACGTTTCCCATTTCATCCCCCCCCCCCACCCCCACCCCCACTGCCCCAAAGCAGGTTGGTCTGACAGCTTCGGTACCTTTGGAGTGTTTGGTGTGCGGGAGCAGCCATGTCTGGTATTTCTCCGTCGTTAAGTGGCCCCGGTGCCCCGGCCGCTGGCCCTGTGGAGCGGGGAGCCTGCGAGTGCCGTACCCCCCTGGGTGAATCCTCCACAGGAAGCCCAGCGCCGGGGGTTAGCGGGGTGGGGGTTGTGGGGGTGGGGTGGGGGGTGACGTGGGGTGGTTGGGCTGGAGGAGGAGGAGGAGGGGTGAGAGGGTATGGGGGTAAAGGGTGGGGTGTTGGGGAGGTTGGAAATGGCTCCCAGATGTCTGCCGATCCCTGTGTGTTTATGTGTGCTTGCAGGGTGCATGCGTGTGTGTAGAGAGAGAGAGAGAGAGCAAAAGAGAGAGAGAGAGAAAATGCATGTGTGTCTGTTTGAGAAAGAGAGAGAGAGAGAGAGAGAGAGAGAGAGAGGGAAAAATGCATGTGTATGTGTGTTTGAGAGAGACAGAGAAAATGCATGTGTGTTTGAGAGAGAGAGAGAGGGAGAATGAGAGAGAAAATGCATGTGTATGTGTGTTTGAGAGAGACAGAAAATGCATGTGTGTTTGAGAGAGAGAGAGAGAGAGAGAGGGAGAATGAGAGAGAAAATGCATGTGTATGTGTGTTTGAGAGAGAGAGAGAGGGTATTCGTGGCCTAGGAATAGTTGAATTACCTAGAATGACGGGATGTAGAAAGTGTGTTTGTGTGTCTGAAAGAGAATGTTTGTGTGTGTGTGTGTGTGTGTGTGTGTGTGTGTATGCGCGCACACACTCATATGTCAGAGGCAATGGCATATTTATGCACACGTTGATCCTGGAAGCTTGCAGGCACTTGTACTTGTGCTTGTCTGCCATGTTTGTGTGTAGGTGTCAGACACAATGCAGCGGCATGATCAAGCCCAGCTCTCTCTCTCTCTCTCGGGGCTCATCACCCAGCATGCCTCTGCTCTCCTCAGCCCAGCTCAGACTCAGCTCAGAGTCACTGGACATACGCAAGAGCATTCAATTTTATATAAACGTATACACACACAGACACAGACACAGACACAGACACAGATACACACACACACACACATACACACACACACACACACACACACACACACACACACACACACACAGACTGAAAATACAGACGTATATAAACTTATACACACACACACACATACACATAGACTGCAAATAGAGACCTATATAAATGTACACACACACACACACCTTAGTCAACACTGGACTTGAAATTAGTTTTGTTGTTTATTTCTCATCGTTTTATTTTAGTATTTCTAATTAAAGAGCACCTCGGATCAAGCTTTTAAATGTAAATGCTAAATAAATAAATCGGACTTGACTTCACTTGACTTGATTTACACACTTCTCCACGGCTATACTGCTGCAGTCAAGCCACAGGGATCTTTTTTTCCCCTCTCTCTCTTGGAAGCGATTCAGCTCACATTTGGTCTCTTTGCCACAGGTAGAGAGCCTCTCAGTCCATGCAGCTTAAGTGCTGGGCACTTAAGCCCGCTGTGAGAGTTCCACATGTACGCTGCCCAGGGGAAAAGGCATCGGCTCTAACACACTTTAGTCTTCTTTTTTACTGCAACTGCAGTACTTTAGCATTGATTACATGTAGCTTTAATGTATATTCATATTAAAGTTTGATATTATTTTTTTTGTTTAAACCCATTTCAGGTTCAGTAGTACCTATGCAATAACAAATGTATGTGTTTGTATCAGTTATAGTAGTCTCTTTCTATCTTTACCCTGTCTACAACAGCTGTATCTTATCCGCCACATCTGAACTAAACATGAAGACACAGGACATTTGTAATAAAGAAAAACAATCTGTGATTAAGCTGCACAGTACGAGGATGTATCTGTGTGTTTTGTGTCCAACACTGGACATAAAACACTTACACATGTGTTGGTGTTTGCATGTCCAGTGTCGACTGTAGACTGTGTATGCCTGTGTGCGCGTGTTGGTGTTTGCATCCCCAGTGTCAACTGTGGACTGACTGAGTGTGTATTAGTGTTTCCATGTCTAGTATGGATTGTATTTTGTCTAAGTGTGCTTTGATGTTTGCATTTCAAGTGCATTGCATTGCTGTTTGCATGTCCGCTGTCAACTGTGGGCTGTGTATTTGTTGGTGTTTGCATGTCCAGTATCGATTGTAGACTGTGTGAGTGCTTGTTGGTGTTTGCATGACTAAAGTTGAGTGGAGTGCCTTTGTGTTAGCACGTTTAGTGTGGATTATATGCATTGGTGTTTGCTTGTCCAATGTCAACTAATAGTGTGCTGGTCATTGCATTTCTAGTGACAGCTGTAGTGCATTGGATGTTTGCATTTGTCGAAGTGTCGAATGCATTGTGATGGTGTTTGTGTGTCCAGAATAGATTTCAATACGTTGGTGTCTTCATGTCCAGGGTCAAGTGGACTGGTGCATTGGTGTTGGTGTTTGAGTGTACAATGACGGCTCCAGTGCATTGGTGTTTGCATGTCCAGTGTTAACTGCAGTTTGTCAGTGTTTTTGTGTCCAGTACATGCATGCTGTGTGTTGGTGTGTGTTCAGTGTCAACTACAGTGTGTTAGTATTTTTGTGTCCAGCATGTGCACGCTATGTGCTGGTGTTTGCATGGTGAGTGTCACCTATAGTGTGTTAGTGTTTGCATGTCTGTTGTCCACAGCAGTGTGTTGTCTGTTGGTGTTTTCATTTCCAGTGTTCAATGCAACCTGGAGGTGTTGGTGTTTTTTGTCCAATGTCGGCTACAGTGTTTTAGTGTTTGCATGTTCAGTGTCAAACACGGTGCATTGATGTTCTCATGATGTCCAGTGTCGTTAGTAATGTACTAGTAAACTCTGAGCCACTTCTACACAAAGACTGGATCACAGGAACAACTGGAGCACACAGAGTCCTTATTTTAACTTTTTAAATAGTTCCAACCGACAGCAACAGTAATGTGTTAGTGTTTGCCTGCCTGGCTGTCCCATGTTGATTGTAGTATGTGGTGTGTTGGCGTTTTCATGTCCAGTGTCCACCACAGCCAGAGTGTGCTGACGTGGGCCGTTTGTGTGTCCGGCAGCAGCTGCATTAATGATGGTCAGTGGATGGCCGTGAGGAGCCGAGTCGAGTCAGGGACCTGGAGTGTTTAGTGAAACATGATGTCACGAATCTGACGAGGAAATGAAATGTGCTACATCAATCAGCCTTGGAGGAGCCAGATCAAACGCTTCTCCACACTCCTCACATCTGGAGCTGTTTCTACCGCCTCTCTCTCTCCCTCTCTCTCTCCCTCTCTCTCTCTCCCTCTCCCCCCTTCCCTCCGTTCCTCTCCCTCTTTCCCTTTTTGTTTCTCTCTCCATTTCTGCCCTTTCCTTTCTTCTTTTCATTTCACCCTCCCCATTCTCTCTCTCTCTCTCATTCTTTTTTCTCTTTCTTTTGTATGTGAGGGGGAGCTCCATGTTGTTTCTGTTAGCTGTTCTTTCATTTTATCTCTCTTTTATTTTTTTTTCTTCTTTGAATCTTTCATTTTTGTTTCCATGATGGTGGCACTATGGCATGCTTCTTTGAGGTGAAGTCTGCCAAGTAAGACTATCAGTGTGTGCATGTGCGTGTGTGTGCGTGTGTGTGTGTGTGTGTGCGTGTGTGCGTGTGTGTGTGAAAAAGGTGTGTGATACTGATGCATATGTATGTTGTTGTGCTTGTTGAATGTGTTTACTCTGAAAGGAATGTATACAAACATGTTACATCTGAGGTGACACTGTCAGTGTACATGGTAGTTACACCACTGCACCTCAGCACACTTTTCTTAGACTTTTCTCCTGATGTCTAAGTGTGTGTGTGTGCATGCGTGTGTGTGTGTGTGTGTGTGAGAGTGTGTGTGTTTTCACACAGGGAGGAGAGTCATCAGTAATGTGATCCTCTTACTCACCTTTCATGACCTGAGAAAGTGCCAACGTGGGAACGAGTATTCCTCCTCTTCCACGCCTCCAGGCGCAGATAATAAACAGTATTTATTTTAAGCAGCTTTGGCTGTGTGTGTGTGCGTGTGTGTGTGTGTGTGTGTGTGGCATTCGCCCCTCCCTCATTTCCTTCCTCCTGTAGGGTAAGAGGTCAGGGGTCATGACATGACACAGAGGAACCAAAACATCTTCATTATCATCATCATCATCATCATCCTCATCATCATCATCATCTTAATCTGTTTCATTAACATATAGTCTGCATTGCTCTGTTTCCTTTTTTCATTACTTGCACTTAGGTGCAGTGGAGTGAACCCATGTGGTATATGCAAAAATACTGAACGAAATAATCATGCGTCTACTTACCTGTCTTTCTAGTGTTAAATAGATGGGTTTATTCCTCAACATGAAGAGATGCACTAATTACTCTCAAGCCACTCCAGTGCTTCTAATGCCTCACAGCCTCACAGACCTGTTTCTGATCGCAGACTATTTTCACTCTCAAAGTAGGACGAAGCAAAGCCCATTTCTTTTATGTATAATTTGAGATGTTCAAACCAGTAGCCGGTTCTGGTCAGGTGGGGTGGTGATTTTATTGCAGCAGTATAGATCAGTGTTGTGCAACACTATTGAGTAGCGACATTGTGGATAACACTTTTAATGTTTTTGTTGCAAATGTTCATTTATTTCTGATACGTTTATTTATTATTTATTTATTTTACATTATTACATTACACTTAACAGATGCTTTTACCCAGATCGACTTACAATGGAGGAAAACAATCACGCTCAGGCAACGTAAGAGATTACAGAGTAAGAACAGGGAGATAAGCTGAGTGCACATGTAGGTGTTGATTAGGTGGTTAGTGAGTTAGTTTTGTAGTCTTCTACTTTTGAAGTCACTTTGGAACAAACCTATCAAAAACTATGACTAACAGAAATAGAATTAGAGCTGTATATACATATATATGTTACATATATATTTATTCTTTTTCATCGCAGTGAATGTCACTTCAGCGTGGTGCATTTAGCTGTTAGTTGTTGCATATTCCCTGTCGTCTGCTTGTCCTTATTTGTTCCATGGTGGTGTCTGATTTGCGTGTCTCTCGTCCTCAGTCATCCCCCCCAGGGACTCACTCCAGTGAATCACTCCACACTCCTGGGCCCTGGATGGATCTGGAGCGCCCCTGCTCCACTCCACTCCACTCCGCTCCTCTCCGCTCCACTCCACTCCGCTCTGCACTGCTCCACTCTGTGAGATACATTTCGATTTCATCATCCATCCCGCCGCAAACACGCCCACTGACCGCAGATTTGCGTTCCGTTGCCGCATTTCTGGGCAGAGGAGTGGTCGCAGTAAATGCGTCATGAGCAGAGCTGTGCATATTTGATTGAGCGTTTACAGTGAATCAGCGACTCGGCGGACTTAGCAGTGCCGTGAGCAATGCTAGGTGTATGTGAAAGGACTGTGCGATTATCAGTGAGACAGACGATCATTACAGCATCCCCACACACATCATACTGGCAACAGACTCAGACTCAGACTGAGACTCGTGCTCTCAGACCTACGCAGGGAAACTCCACTATTTATAGGCCATGGATACGGACATGTGCCATGCATTCTCTCTCTCTCTCTCTCTCTCTGTATTTCTCTTTTCTCTCTCTCTTTCTCTCCTTCCTTTCTCTCTTTCTTTCTTTCTCCTTTCCCTCTCTCTCTGTCTGTCTATATCTCTCTCTCTCTCACACAAACACACACACACACATACAAAAACTAGGACTACAGGATTGAGAACACCAAGACAGAATCTCTCAATTCTTGATGTTTGGCACATAGACACCCCTTTAAGTAGAGTGACCTAATATCAAACGCCAAACTATAGGGTCCACAGATCCTTTAATATCGTGTAATAATATGTGTGTGGTGGCCCCTGAGCCCCCAGACCGCCGGAGGGGGGGGGGTCGGGGGGGCGGGTGGCTGTGGGGGGAGAGGCGAGAGAGATAAGCAACACAGGAATAGCCGAGCGGCATGGGAGAAATCTGGAACTTATAAAGTCCTGACAACTTCTGTATACTTTCTGCCGTGCCGCACCTGATTGGCTAACACTCTTTGGCGGACACCCCTCCCGCCGCCAGCCAATGGGAGCCCACTTGCCGAGTCACTCCTTTGGACCTAAGCCCCCGCCCTTGTGACTCCTCTGGCCAATGAGAGAGGACTACGGCAGCCGGAGTATAAAGGCGCTGGTGATGCAGGCCAGGTTTGTTTTGCCCTCCATTTGCGACTCTGAGCCCGTAAGGAAGGACTTCTGCGAGGAGAGACACACGGAGCAAGCACACAGACCTGGGAACAGCTGCTGTGAGCATCCCCCGTTCCTCCATCCCATGCCACATCCACCTCAACTGCTTAATCAGAGACCTTCAGGGAAAGCTGCTTGCATTTAAGTGCACCGCAAAACCTGCTTGAAAGTGTGTTATTAGCAGACTTGGAGAAAACAGAAGGGAGCCAGCCGAGGAAAACCAGAGAGAAAGAGAAAGAGAGAGGAGAACAGGAGAGAGGAAGAAAGAGAGAGGGGGCAAGAGCACGGAGAGAGAGAGAGAGAGAGAGAGAGAGAGAGAGAGAGAGAGAGAGCGACGGAGCGCCGAGGAGCGATGCGAGAGGAGGTGTCCTGTGCTGATTCGCCCGAGGGGGGCATGGGGGCCAGCGAGGAGGAGCTGGAGCGGGCCTCCAAGAAGTGCCCGTCCAACGGCCTGGGGGGCCGCAAACGGCTGCCCTCGCCCAAGAAGGCCTGCGTGGGGGGCAACGGGGGCGTACGTGGCTCTGGGGGCGGGGGTGACGACAGGGCCTCATCCAGCCCAACCACCCTGGTGCCCAGCAGCGCCAAGCGGCCGAAGAAGAGCCCCTCATCATCGACATCATCATCATCAGCGGCGGCCATTGCACCGCCGACCATGGGCTCAGTCTCCATAGCGACGGTGATCGCCGGGGGCGGCGGTGGCCCTCCGGGGCCCGAGGTCCCTCTGGAGGACCTGCACACGCAGCGCATCATCGCCAACGTGCGCGAGCGCCAACGCACGCAGTCGCTCAACGACGCCTTCGCCTCCCTGCGCAAGATCATCCCCACGCTGCCCTCGGACAAGCTGAGCAAGATCCAGATCCTCAAGCTGGCCTCGCGCTACATTGACTTCCTCTACCAGGTGCTGCAGAGCGACGAGATGGACGCCAAGCTGGCCAGCTGCAACTACCTGGCCCACGAGAGGCTCAGCTACGCCTTCTCGGTCTGGAGGATGGAGGGCGCCTGGTCTATGTCTGCAGGGCACTAACCACTTTTACTAAAAAAACCTTCCCTTCTCCTCCCCAACCCCCACCACTACCACCAAAAAAACTTCCCTACTTCCCTACTTCTTCTCACCCCCACCCCACCCCCGATCCACTACCCCCAAAAGCCTAACCTTTTCCTCCCTCGTCTCAGTAACATAACCTCGTCCAGTGTTTGAACTTGACATATTTTTGCCTGAAACCTCAAATCTCTGAGCGCTGTTTTTCTGTAGAGAGGTGTGTCACGGTAGGCCGTGCCATTGGCTGTAACTCAGGCCTCCAGGGGAACTAATCCATCTTTAAGACGTATTTTAGGGCTGTGTAAAAAAATCTCATTTATTTTAATCACCCCTCTATCCCCCCACCCTCTACCCTCCACCCTCCACCCCTCTCCACCCTTCCAGTTCTTAAGTGTCTTTAGCCTTACTCAAGGGCCCTGTCCTCTGTCCAAGAGCCATGCGTAACCCCGCCTGAGCTAACCCTGTCTGATGCGTCTCTCGCCCTCTGCATCGTTCCAACGCACAAATCCCAGGCTCCTTGCCCTTCTCCCTCTGTCCTCTGTCCTCTGTCCTCCTGCCTCTGTCCTCTGTCCTCCTGCAGTCTGCCTCTCCATCCCTCCCTCCATAGCCCCGCGGGTCCTCCTGCCTCCAGCTACTCTGAGCACACCATGCTGCACACAGGCAGGTACGTACCTCATGCTCTTCTCCAGATAGGTGGGAGAGGAAGAGACAGTGGTGGCAACAGAGAGAGACACTAGAAGACAGACAGAGAGAGAAGCTATTTCAAAAGAAAAACTATCTACATGCTTTTAATGAAATGCTCTTTTGTTACAGTTTTTAAGGGTATTACAAATCTTTGCGAAATTAACACGTAAATTTATGTTTTTCCTTAAATGTACATGTCAGTGAGAAGAAATGCATTAATTTCAGTAGTGTTTATTAAATCGTTCTGTTTTATTGTACTGAATCAATGTGGAATATATAAAACAAATGACTGTAAATAGAAACTATTTCAAATTCTCAGCGACACATTAAGCTAATCTTTGGCCTACTTAATGCTAGAAAACAATTCAACGATAAATAACATTAGCACCCAATGCTATTCGTAGGACATTTTATTCACAATCACATTGTAGATGCAAATTTAGACCACCTTTGTGAACCTGAATTTATCAGTACTTATATTTATATTAGTCTGTCAAGGCAGTTAGCAAGCAGACAGCTTCTGTTTTTTCCCTCACGAAAGTAACAAAAACGAAAAACTATTATGTTAAATACACACAACGGCCATAAGTTAGGTAACACATATTTTATAAACATATACTATATTATTATGTTATTATATGTTATTTACATTTCTCCAGAGTGTATTATAAGAAAATAAAAGTGTTTGTGTGGGACATTAATAAATTTTAGTCTAGTGAATTGAGCCTGGTCCAGACATGTCAGATGTGTGAGATAAGCGAGTGGGTCCAGTCTGGGCAGATCAGAGCGGCCTATCAGGGTCAGTGTCACTCACACAGTGCCTGCTGGGCCCAGACAAGCAGGAACCACTAGATTAAAACCAGTTGTGCACCATTAGGTGTATGTCTCTATGTGTTTAGAGAAAAGAAGATGGAAATTCTGTGTGTGTGTGGGTATGCGTGTGTGTGTGCATGTGTGTGTGTGTGTGCGTGTGTGTGTGTGTGCGTGTGCTTGTGTGTGTGTGTGTGCGTGTGTGTGTGTGTGTGTGTGTGTGTGTGTGTGTGTTAATGAGAGAGTTTGTGCATTTGAACATAAATAATGAAATTGTATCGCATGTCTTGTTTATCTGTATGCAAGTGAATGGGTGTGTGTATATGTGTGTGTGTGTGTGTGTGTGTGTGTGTGTGTGACTGAGGAAAAGCTTTTGTGTATGCGTGCATGTGTACCATAGTTTCCCCTTTGCGTTCAATAGAGTGTCGTAAACCAACCGTTTGAAAAAGCTGTTAAAAAACAAAGCACTTGGAACATGAGTCAAGCATGTGTGAATTACAGAAGAATGCTGTGTGCAAAAAAAATAATTTCTCACACTTTAATTTCTGCTCTTTAGTGGTTTGGTGTTTGTAAGAACAAGCTGAGGAAATATTTTGTTGTGTTCTTTTGGAATAGTGTTGATTTTTAATCAGCTCCACTGAATACCTTTGCACATACGCTTTTTATGAAGCACATTTTCCAGTGCACTGCTACAGGCTCTGTAAAAAGGAAGACTGATTTTGTTTTTATCTAAACAGATTTCTAGGATCTATCTGTAAAAAAATACTGTTGTAAATATTAAGAGATATTTAGGAATTAGTTTTTTAAAACTCTTCCTGTTGTTTTTGTTTACTGACCTACTATTGTTCTCTGATAATTGTTCAGGACATCTGGAACAAAAATCCCCTCTGCACAGACCTGCCCCAACAGACCTTCACGTCCACCTGATTCCCACCTCCAACATCTCGATCTCCCTCTCTCGCTCTCCATCCTCATCCCTCGTCCAATCCCTGGCCTTCGGACGAACGTCTGTGTCTGGACAGGGCCGACAGTCTGACCCATTTTGGCGGGATATCTCTGGACCACGCAGACGACTGTCACTCTGCCCCTGACTGACTGTCTCTTGTGCTCTTCTTCCCTGTGGACATACAGTACCAAGACCCCATTTAAAACAAGCTGTGCTCTTTTGGCTTATGGGTGTGGTGGAAACCTAGGCGCTATTGGCCCGGTCCTAAGGGTTATCACTGGACAAGAACCAAAATCATGAATCATGAAAGACCCTCAAAAAATTTTGGGCTGACAAAAAAAAAAAAAAAATACAGATGTGATGGCAAAATGGTGGCCTGCAGGTTTGGTTGCCAGTGGTAACAACAGTAGGTGTTGGTTGCATGCTGTTCCTGACACCACTTCAAAGAAGACTGATTTTTCTGTCACACCTAGTGAATGTTGAAAGATGTTTATAAGCTAAAAAAAAGGGGGGGGAAAGCGACTTATTCTAGGTGTTTCTGTGATGGAACATCACTTTCAATGACAGACTTTGCTGTGCTGTATTTGCTAAACCAGTTTGTAGCGTTAGTATATTTTGTGTATGCTCCAAAAACTGAGTGTGCAATGTATGTATGTATGTGTGTGTGTGTGTGTGTGTGTGTGTGTGTACGTGTGTGTGTGTGTGTGTGTGTGTGTGTGTTATTATGGCAAAGACGCTCTGGAATTTGCATGCAGTTTTCTGCATATTTTTTTTTTACGCCATTTGTTTGAAAGAACTTTGCTAATCAAAGGCTCACTATACCCCAGCATTCATGGCTAACGTTTCTGAATGAGCCGAGGGATTGTTAGCGTTATACATTCATCTTTCAACCATATGTCGTGAATATAAGACTTCAAAACGCAGAAGTTTAAAGGATGTCAAAGCGTTCCTAGAACAGTGAATATGTGTCTGAGAGAGTATGTGATGTATTTGTTTATGACTATGATAAAGGCAAAAAAAGAATGCTCACACAACTTCAGGGACAAACATGGGTTTCTTTTTAATGAGGAAAATTAGTAGAAAACAGTATAAAATGTATAGTCATTCTTACCTGTACAAATACATTGGATACATCCAATAACATGAAAAAAAGTTAAAAGATATCATTCTTTTGTCTCAGAAAGCTATTTTTCAATGCATAATTTTCCAGTTTTTCTTTTTTTCATTAAGGCTACCTTTACACAGGTTTGTCAGCTTTGATTTGAGGCACATGGTGGTGCTTTTGGTCTCCTTGAGCTATCTACAATTCTAACCAAGATCAAAAGAAGAGCATTCCAATCTTAAGATCGAGAGACACAGTTCAGACATGACACACACACACACACACAGACACACACACACACACACTCTCTCTCTGCCTCTCTCTCTCGTACACACACTCTCTCTCACACACACACACACACACAGATGAGATAGTCTGGGCAAACAAGACTGGGTTTTTCTTTAACGACATGTGCAGCATGTCAACATGACCAACCTATACTTCATGAACAAACAATAAAAACAAACGAAAAATATACTATACATAAGACAAAGGGAAAAAAACACAACATACAGTATGCACAAGGGCATCTTTACCACAACGAAGGAAAGTGCTACTATTATATTTTTTTTTTCATTTGTCGCTAATCAGGGAATTCTACTCTTCAAATGGAGATTCCATGGACATCTGGTCCAGTGAGCTGTCTCTTAGTGCGGCTGACCACTCACTAATCAACTAGGAATAGGCGAAAAATAGACTCTTTTTCTTTATTCTGTATTTTTTTTTTTATTGTAAGGCTGCGCTGGGCACATACTTTTTTTTTTTTATTCTATTTGTGAAGCAAATATAAAACATTTACTCAGTCTTAGACTAATCTAATAAGACATTCATTGCCAGGGTTCCTGAAAAGCACCAATGAAGTAATGTGCTGCACAGCCAGCTACAAGACCATATGGGACGGGACGCGAGAGAGAGAGCTTCCAGTGCACATGATGATCGCACCTTTTCATGACAGTCATACTGAAGAGGCTCATAGAGACACTACATGATCACCACAAATTTTTACGACAAAAAAAAAAAAACTTTTTTCGAGATATTTTTAAAAAAATCATATGATCAGTTTGGGGTGGGGTGGTGGAATGGTTGGGGGGTTGCATGCTATGTTCCTGCTAGGAATAGGAATGTAACTTGAGCATCAGCTACACCAGAGCACGGAGATCAATGCAAACAAAATGTGTGCGACGTCAAGTTACATTCAGGTGCTCAGATCTGGGCTCAGGACAGGCCTCAGTGGGCCCGAAGAGATTCGATTATGGGGGGGCGAAAAGCCGGGGGAAGGTGAGGCGAGGTTCAGGGTTAATTCCATCGCTGTGTTCCTGGAATTCAAACATAGGGGGAACGGAGCCCCGTCAGACCCCCCCCCCTCTCCCTCTTTTATGATTCCAGAAGAACCTCCGATACACACTCATAACGGTTCCAGATGATACCTTGGCCCCGGCAAACTCTCTCTCTCTTTCTTTCTTTCTTTCTTTTTATTTCGCTCTCTCTCTCGCTCTGTCACTGATGCTGCCGACTGACCATGGGTTCGAGAGCGAACGCAACCAGGCCATCGCGTGGTGTCGTCATCGACTCCACGAAGGCAAGGACAGAGTTAAAAGCCGAGGACATGCCCGAGGACACCAAAACATCTAAGCGATGAGATGTCAAACAAGGCCACTGGAGAACGTCAAGCGACTGTCACCGAGGCGATGACAGCAAAATGAGGGACTTGTCAAACAGCTACAGTGTCCCAGGAGCTGTCCTGCGTCGGAGGACTATGTCATTAAGGCCTCGAGGTCTATATATGCTTTACGACGGGAGCTGGACTAGCACTGGACCCGACACTTAGGCTAAGCACACACCAAACTACATGCAGACAGAAACCCAACAGTATCAAAAATCACTCATTGGTCCACAAAGTGAAACTCTATATAAATATATACTTTAAAACAACCTTCAGTAACACACTCATAGGCTGTGAGGCTCCCGTAGCTCACCGGTCTTATAGAAAATATATATATTTATATATATAGTGAAGGAATGCAGCCTAAAGTAAGTACATACTGTAACATAGTAGGCATATATGTCCACAGGTTAAAACACTGGTCTTCATGGGTGAAATACACAACATAAAAACAAGATTTGTTTAAATGAGGAACAAATTGTACAAAGACAAATATGGCAGGATTTTTTTTTTTTGCTACAGTTCAATGTTTTGTTAAGACAACTGGAGTGCATTTTCGTCAGTGGGCAGAATCCTATGAAGTCCAGCATGTCACTGTAAGGCAAGGCTCTCAAGCCAGTCTCAGTTTTAATTTTTTTTTTCTGCTTGCCTGTTTCGTGCTGTACTTAACTGAACTCAAAATTCAAAATCACTGGCAGTGGAGTTATAATGAATTGAAAAAAAAGAGTTAGAGGTCTCTTGTTTTTGTGGAATAATTTCTTAAGACGGCCGCATGTTTTGGTTTTTGAGGAAAAAAAAAGGAATGACTTAAAGGCATAGCTTAAACTAACAACTCAGTACGAACAGGAACATCTATTTTTGTTTACTTCCTGAATGCTTTCTGGAAAATTCCTTCATAAACTCCACCTAATAAAAAATGCTTCATGTCTTACATCAGGGTTAACGCCACAAAACAACCCCAGGACAGTATAACAGAACTTCAACACAGTGCTCAATTAATTGGTTTCACTTTTAAAAAAAAAAAGAAAAGAAAAAAAAGAAAAACACCTTTTCTTCACTTCACAGTGAGGAAAGCACTGCGTGTGGCATCGGGAATCCAGCATACTGGCACCTCCTTCTTTGGTTTACTTCGAAACTGGTCATGCCACTTTAATACTTCTTCTAACCTTGACAGTGCCCTTAATGGTCAGAATTACAAGCGTTACAGGCCAAACCGCTCGTAGCCAGTCCACCCATCTCTTCTTCTACCACTACCACTCTTGTCAGTGGGCGTGATCTGTCAGACCAAGACAGGTGTGAAACGCCCGACAGTGGAACGTCTGTTGTGCCAAAATGGCATCACCTAAAAACCCCAATGGTATGCTGCGGTCGTCCTATAATCAAGTAGACACGGATTACAGCCTAAGTATATATATATATATCGACCTACATGACAGTTTGAAGACTATCAGTATCAAGGAGAGAATGCTGTAGGAGTGAACAGGAGCTGCTGGCTGCAGGAGGAGCAGTCGAAAAGAGAACTCAAGAGAACTCTGAAGATTTACTTCACGATTATTCATTCATTCATTCAACGCTTAAACTTGAATGTCCCCATGTCATTTGGTTTGATTTTGAGAAAAAAAACAAAAAAAACAAAAAAAAAAGCAGAAGAATCCCAAGTTGCTGATTCACTCCTGTTTGTCGTTGCTGGTGTCTTAAAGCTTATAAGGCGGATAGCAGAAGCACAGCAAGTTCACCGCAGCTCTCCCTCCAGAAGGATCCCCTGATAGGGAGAGTGAAAGGCATCAGTAGATGGGGGGGCATCCTGGGGGGGGGGGGCGATTGGAGAGGGGCTGGGGTAGTAGGGGGTTTGGTTGGTTGGGTTGGGGGGATGTCGTAGACAGCTGCCTCCTACATGGAGTGGTCAGGGTCGTGTCCCATGTACTCATGGTGAGCAGAACTGAAAAACAAGAAAAAAGGGAGGAGAAAGAGAAAGAGAGAACGAAAGAGAGAGAGAAAAACAGAGAGAGAGAGAGAGAGAGAGCAAGGGGAGAGAAAATAAAGCTTAATTCTTTTTCATTTATTTCGAGAATACGCAGCAGCAAAGCAACCATCTCCATACATGCTGGCAGGATATCAAACGTTGAGTGCACTTGGAACGGGCTGAAAGGAGAGACAAACGGCCCGGCGCAGGACGATGAAACGGGGGCAAATGGAACCCAGAACCAGAACCAGCGCCGGAGCGGGCCGAGGGGGGAAGAGCCTGCCCAGCGGCCGCCCGGGAACTGGTTCTTACGTCCATCTGCCCACACTAGTCCGCGCTTTGTTTTTTTTGTTTTTTTTGTTTTTATTTTTCTTTTTTCTTAAAAACAGGCCGGTTTGCGGCGAGCATTTATTTCTGGTGTCTCTCCGTCCGGTGTCTCTGTGGGGTCCGGGTCATTTCGGTTCGGTGCTCACCTGCTCTTGACGCTGTGGACGCCCACGGAGAGAGAGGCGATGGCCGAGACGGCGTCGCTGGTGGAGTCTCGGCGCTGGGCCTGCATGTAGGACATGTCCACCGTATGGGCCAGCGCGTTCACCGAGCGCCAGTACTGCCCTGAGAGACACACGGACACACACACAGGGGAGAGAGAGAGCACACACCACTCAGACACTACTCCATTCTCACTATCTTCTGCTCCTTAACATATTAAAAAGTGTCCTAGCTGTACATGATAAAATAAATTACAGATGCAAAGAAACAGATGTAAAAGATGTAAACGACAGAGGTAACTAAATACACGTAATGTAGTACTCCTCTTTTCAGAAACATCGCTAAATAAATTTAAAACAGAGCTGATTAGAATGAAATGCTGGAAGATTAACTGTAACGATTATATAACTGCAGATACTGTATGTCACACAACTATGCATTCATATATATTACAAACGATCATTGTATTGACAGAGCTAATAGTATATGTGCATGTGTGTATGTATATGCATGTGCCTGGGAGGGGAATACATTCACATTCACATACACCAAATCTTTGTGTGCACAAGAACACATGTGCAAGTGAACGCACACACAAACACACACACACACACACACACACACACACACACACACACACACATACACACACATGTGTATACGTGTGTGTGTTCCGATGTATGTGGGAGTGTTTCCCTCGCCCACTGCGTTCGATTCGCGTCTGCCCTAAATGAAGGGCTTAACATTTTTGCGGCTTTGCAAATATTTGTAATTAATTGAACGGCACTGCGCTGACATTTGTGCGCAATCAGGAGGAGGATGTTGGGGAGGTCGTGTGCCAGAGGACGGTTTGAAGTTAATTAGACCCAGGAGAGTCGGAGGGGTAGGGGGTGCAGATTATGGAAGGGTGGGAGACGACAGCCTGACTGAGTGAGTGAGAGAAAAATTGCGAGAGAGAAAAAGAGAGCCGAGCGAAAAAGAGCGGGAGAGGGAGAGGGAGAGGTGCCAAGATGGAGGGACTCAGGCGGGGGGAGTGTAGAGTGTAGAATGGGGAACATCAGTGCAGGAGAAGTGGGAGCATCAGGGCAGGGAAGCAGAGCAGAGGGGCGATCAAGCTGTGCAACATGGCCGTGTGGTTACTAAAGAGCTGAGAGACCCACGGGGCTGCGGTGGGAAGCGACGCATGATGACCAGGGAAGGGTATGCCTTAACTGCCTAACTGGTTAAGGAAGCAGGGTAGGGTATGGGTTAATCGTCTCTGACTAGGTAATACTACTACTACTACTAATAATAATAATAATAATAATAATAAGGCAAGGGTACGCCTTAACTGTCTAACTGGTTAAGGGAGCAGGTAGCTCTCTGACTGGGTAAAGATGCGGGTTAATCGTCTCTGACTAGGTAATAATAATAATAATAGTAATAATAATAATAATAATAATAATCATCATCATCATCATCACCATCATCATCATCTTTACTTGTATATAGCACATTTCATACAAAGGATGTAGCTCAATGTGCTTCAACAGTTTGGCAAAGGAACACAGGACAGTGATACACATAGCTAGCTTTGTTATAGTTAAGTAGCGTCAGAGAAATCTGCCAGGGCGCTGTGGAGCGCTCCACTAATGTCCTCCGTGGTTTCCAGGGGAGCTCAATTGCCTGGCTGGTAGAGGGAAAGTCTCTGAGAGTTTGAAAAGGGGAGTCCCTCTGTCGGTTTGGTAAGATGACTGAGCAAGGGTGCGGAAAAGCCATCTGCCTGTACAGGTTAATGTGGAGTTTTAGTCTAGGTGGCAAGCATCGCTTGACAGAATATTATGTAAAAGAGACAACATTTCTGTTTGCTAGAGCTTGTCACATACATCAAAACCTTGGAAACGGCACAGATGTCATCACATACTCTGACTGGACAGCAACTCAAAGTTCTGCATTCTGGAGTGTTGCTTTCATCACACGTGACAGACATCTAGTTTGGAAGGCTTTGAAAAAGTTTTCAATTTTCTAAAGACATTTTCTGTCGCTGACACAATTCTATGAAAGCCTCTGACGCCTTACGACAACTTTTTTTTTTTTTGGTTGACAATAAGTTGGCCTCCAGGTGTATGATTGGGTAAGGATGTGGGTGGGTGACTGGTGGCCTGGCGGTTAACGTAACGGACTTGTGTGGAGTATGGGGGCATGTGAAGGGGTATAGGGGCATGTGGCAAGTTGAGGGGGCACGTGAAGGGGTGAGAGAGCATGTGAAGGGGTGAGGATGTAGGGTAAAGGTGCATGTGATGGGGTAAGAGTGTGGGGGGTAAGGGGGGGGCAGTTGACGGGGTAACGGGGGCATGTGAGGGGGTGCGGGTGTGGGGTAGCCGTCAGACACTCACTGTGGACCTGGAGGACACGCTGCAGGGAGCGCACGCCGTTAGCACAGGGCCTCTGCTGCAGCACCTCCTGAGACAGGGACTCCACCTGGGGACACAAGAGCACACAAAGACTTACAACCCCAACACACACATATGCACACATTCACATATGCATACCCACACACAGACACAGATACACACACACTTTGTCTCACCCATGCAAACATACACACTCTACGCAAAGACACACACACACACACACACACACACACACACACACATTTTCTCTCACCTATGCAAACATACACACACACTCTCTCTGTCTCTCTCTCACACACACACAATCAAATACACAAACGGACACACACACTTTGATATGCACATACACACATATGCACACATACACACACACATATACTGACACATCACAAAGGCACATGTGTGTGCAGGCGTGCAGCCGGTCACATTAGCGTCACTGCTTTGACAGCCACAGACACATACATGCACACTCTCACACTGTCAAATTACTCACATCACACACACACACAGCACACATCCTCTTCACGGCTAAAGAATACAGCAGGAGACGCCTGCCAATAGCCATATGAACCCAGCAGACGTGCCAATATCACTCACGAACATCAGCCTCTGCTGACGGGACAGACCACGCTTGAACTTTTCACACCAGGAGCATCAAATATTTGTCTGTTTTTGTGTCTGTGTGG
Organism: Setipinna tenuifilis; assembly: GCA_030347295.1. Taxonomy (NCBI): domain Eukaryota; kingdom Metazoa; phylum Chordata; class Actinopteri; order Clupeiformes; family Engraulidae; genus Setipinna; species Setipinna tenuifilis. Next base: position 27,628,143 of record CM059267.1, on the reverse strand, counting down.
TGCGTGTAAGTATGTGTGTGTGTGTAAGAAAGACAGAGAGACACAGAGAGAGAGAGAAAAAGAAAAATGTGTGCTTGAGAGAATGTTTGTGTGTGCATGTGTGTATGAGAGTGAAAGAGTGAAAGAACTTGTGTGAGTGAATGTTTGCTTGCACGTGTTTATGTAAAGGTGTGTTGCTGCATATGTGAGCTATTTGCGTATTTGTGAGTGTTTATGTATGTATGTGTGAGTGAGTGAGTGTGTGTTTATGTATGTATGTATGTATGAGTGAGTGTGAGAGAGTATGTGTGTCTGTCTGTGTATATGTATGTGCTTGTGTGTGTGTGTGTGGGCATGTGTGTGTGTGTACATGTGTGTGTGTGCGTGTGTTTGTGTTTATACATTTGTGTGTGCATGTGTCTATGCATGCGTGCATGCGTGTTTGTCTGTGTGTGTGTGTGTGCGTGTGTGTGGATGCCTCAGCATGTGTGTGGGTGTGAGTGGTGGCGGCACTGACACGTGCGTGTGGCTCTGACCTCGTTGCCGAGCAGGGTGCTGACGCAGGCCTCAGATGCGTCGCAGATGGCCGTGAGGTCGTGACCGCCCTCCAGCGCCAGCACCACGCGACCCCCCGCCAGCTCCATCAACTTCCGGGTCAGGAAGCCAAAGCCTGAGGAGCAGGTGGAGGCAGAGGTTAACCACAGTAGCAAAAACACAGTTCGGAATATCTGCATTTTCCTATGCATGTACGGACCTATGTACTTCATCTTTCTGGAAAATGATGTTGTCTGTTGATCGTTGTTGTTTTGCTACTACTCAAGATGGCTGCTGGATCAAGCATGAGCCTCGTGTCAGCTGTCTGAGTAGGACTCTTGTGGGATTTTCTTGTGACCATGTAATTAGATTAATAAATCTGGATAAAGACTACGGTCTCACCCCAGACATTTTGGGATTGTTGCTCGTAACTTGCCCACAGTGGAGAGAATAACATGTTTTGTTTTTCTCCTACCTGAAGTGTGCTTAGAAAGTTTTTGTTTATAACTACAGATTATAGTAGCAAGGGACAGGTCAATGTCACACATCTGTTCATCAAAACTACATGACTACGGTTAATTTAATTTAATCCCTCTGATTACATTCACAATTATGTCTCTTAAGAGCAGTAGTCCTCCAAACCCCATGAAGAAGTAATTGCAAACATCTGATCATTCATGTTTCATAGTTTTGTGATAAGTGTAGTGACAACATGTTTGCTTAGCTTATCTGTGTAATGGTGAGACCCCTTTGAGTAAGTAAGGTCGCTGTAATTAACGGGGGGGGGGGGGGAGGTGTCAGGGTTCGGGGACAGCGCATCTCCCTATTAGCGCCGTAAATCGCGACTGATTGGAACGGCGTGCGGCGAAAAAACACGCCGTATTCACACGAATCTGGCCACCGTTCAGACAGCTTGCGTTCGCCTTCGGAGACGCGCCAACGATTTGTCTCCTCGCATGAAATTCCATTTCAGGGAAAATTGCAGGAGAGAGCGAGAGTGTTCTCTGAACCCACTGAAGTGCCAGATTAAAAAGAACAGAACAGAACAGGGTCGGGGGAGAGAGAGAGGGGAAGAGAGGGGAAGAAAGGAAAAGAAAGGGAGAAAACAGTATGTGCAGAAACAGATGCACTTTATGTAATTAAAGATGATAATCTGCTACATACCAAACAGTACTACACTAGCTGACACATAGCTCATGAACTAGCTCTGAGACTGCTTAGACACAACACATAGCTCATACACACACATGTAGCTGACCTTGAATATACACTAGCTCTTGCTTACAGACATCACAGTGATTGGCTATATATTTCACTATCCACAAAAGCTGACAATAGTGGCCTTTTGCGTGCATAAGATGTAGTTGTCACCCAGGCTGGAACGCTAGCCACAGACATAGCTCAGTGGGACATAGTGATTTGCTAGTGTAAGCAGTTGTGTGGAGGGGAACCACTGCATGGTGGCACCCTGCTGAGAGTGGCTAGAACAGGCCTGGAGCTCCCTGTGATGCAGTGGGGCGGTGAGGGGGGTGGGTGAGAGTGGGGGTGGGGTACAGTGTGTGTTTGAAGTAGTGTGGTGAGAGCGGAGGGGAGGGGGGAGGGGGGAGGGGGGAGGGGGAGGGGCGCTTACATTTGGCCGACACTCGGTAGCCCCCCAGGGCAGCTGTGTGTCCCTCCACAGCGTCGAAGCCCGACGACACCAGCACCACGTCGGGAGAGAACTCGTGGGCAATGGGCATCACCACCGTCCTGCAAGGAGACAAAGACATGAGGCCTGTGTTAACATGGGACATGAGGCCTGTGTTAGCATAGGACATAAAGCCTGTGTTAGCATGGGACATGAGGCCTGTGTTACCCATATAGACACATGGAGGGAGAGGGTTACAGTTGTTGCACTTACTGGACTTACTTCAGCTTCTATGCACACCTCAGAGAGATATATAATTGTTTGCAGTGTGTCTTACAATAATGGTACGATTCATGTTTTTGTTTTACAAGAGCAGTGTGTAACCATAGATGGACAGCTCAAGATTGTAAAGTAAAAGTCTTACCAAGTCCTATCAATATATAATCTTCTTGGGTACTTAAACAGGTGATTTGTCTATGAGATTATCTACATGGCTGAGGAGTTGTGCAAATTACAATCAGCTGCTTTAGTAAATGGGTGGAAAACAAACTGTAAGACTTGTACTGTCTGAAGCCAAGGTGTCTAACTCTAGCTGGGTTTCCGTTAAACCTGTTCCCATCCCTTAGACCACGTACATTCATGATCATTCGGCAAAAGATGATGCACACCAGTGGCCATGTTTATATAAAAACAATAGGAGGGCTTGTGCAAATTCCTAGTGCTTCCAGGTAGGATTTCTTATTCAAGGCATCAAAATGGGCATTAAAAAATTTCAGACTGAACCGCGCTTTAGAGTCTGTGAGAAAGTCGAGGTGAATATGTCACAGCAGGGCCATCATCCTGCACACTAAGCAGCTGATCCCACCATAAGCGTCACATGAACACATGAATGTCAGTCATTTTAATTATCATTTGCAGGGTGGTCCACTGAGATCTGCTGAAGAGGCTTTAATGGTAAGTGCTTACAGCGTCTGCCTATCAATCGTCTATCAGCAGCCCTTCTGCACCATGTCCACACGAGGGGAAGCGGCCCTGATATACGACTGAGTGCCATGGTGGCTACAGGCTTCATTTCACTCACTCAGGGCTGAGCTGGGGCTGGGGTTGGGGCTGGGGATGCTGTGCGTGTGTGTGTGTGTGTGTGTGTGTGTGTGTGTGTGTGTGTGTGTGTGTGTGCCCGCATGGCTGACAGGGGAATTTCCCATAAGCAGAGCCATTTTCATGTCTCACACACACACACACACACACACACTCACACTCACACTCACACTCACACTCACACACACACACTCACACACACACACTCACACACATACACACTCACACACACAGTTGTAGTCAGCACTGTCTGAAGAGGACAAGATTAGCGGCAGTAGCGGCAGCTAGCAGGTCAACTTCACTGAACCACCTGGTTGCAGCATAAAAGCTGAACTTCCAGTGTGTGTGTGTGTGTGTGTGTGTGTGTGTGTGTGTGTGTGTGTGTGTAAAACTGGGTTTTCATCCTTCCTCACTTGAAAACAGTTGAGATTTGCATTAACCTTCTCATTTGAAATCTAAAACAGCCGGCATCTCAAAGTGCATGTCATTGCCGCATTCGTACGAACGCACACAACTGAGCCGAATAAGTTGAATGGAAACCCTATCAGTGACTTGCAGGTAGCACTGTAAACTTGCTGTAAAAAGCTGATGGACTTGCCAACAAATCACTGTAGACTGTGATGTGCCACTCAGGCTAAAATGAAGCCTAGCTTGATGGGGAAAAAAACGCAATAACAAACAGAGAAACATAGTCTACATCCCCCCTCAGCCAACAAGCTTAGCTCCCCGAGAACTGAGGTATGTGTTTCCGAGTAGTAATACAGCCCACTCATAGCCGTGGCAAACACACAGCTCTACAGGCAAAGGAGCACAAATTAAGCATCGAGGATTGTGCTTTCCAACGTGGCAGTTACCAAAAAAAAAAAAAAAAAAACCAGCGGAGGTCAGCTAAATCAGTTTAAATTGGGGAATCTTAGTGTTTGTGCAATAATACACCGATGTAAATGCAGAGATTTTTCGGGGGGCACCGTGTCAAGCTACCACATCCTGTATCAATGTACGCCCCATTAAGGTATGGCTGCATAGCTGGCGCTGGTGTTGGGGCTGGCGTCTCCAGTGCTTCTGTAGTCCCAGGGTGACCCTTAAAAGCCAGAGATGTTTCAGAGCGAGCTCTCCAAAGTATAATAATTCCAACCAATGATTTTGATGAGCAGGGTGAAGTTTTAATTCTTTCTCTCTCTCTCTCTCCTTTCATCCTCCCCTTTCCCACTCTCTCACTCACTGTCTCTCTCTCTCTCTCTCTCTCTCTCTTCCCCCCTCTGTGTCTCTGTCAGTCCCTACCCATCTCCTTCTCTCTCTCTCTCTCTCTCTCTCTCTCTCTTTCTTTCTCCCGTTCTGTTTCTCTCTCCCGCGCGCACTCTCTCTCTCTCTCTCTCTGTAGCTCAGACTTCAAAGCGTCTCCCGGCGTCTGGTTCCCATTTTCAGCTCGTCTCTCTTCGCACGTCACTGACGGACGCCATCTGGGATCCATTTGCCTTCATTACGCTGCCTCTTGTGTTCGCCGAGCGAGTGAGCGCACCGACCCAGCGCACCCACCCCCAGCACCACCACCAGCACCACCCAAACCTACCCCCCTCACACACACACACACACACACACATCACACACACACACACACACACACTCACTCTCTCATACCTATCCCTGCCCCCACTGTGCAGACCCTGCGGCCAACCACCCCCCCCCACACACACACACACACACACCCCACCCCCCCACTCAGACTCTGCCTCATATACCTCCCGTCTATACAATTTACCCCAACGCACACCAACCCCCCCCCCCCACACACACACACACACATTGCCACATCCCCAACCACCCACACCACACCAGCCTGCCCCCAACCGACAGCACCCACTCCACCACCATAATGCCCCCCCACCGAAGCTCCCTGTACCCCCTCTCACTGTGAACCCCACCAAGGCAGGGTTGGGGGTTGGGGGTTGGTGGGTAGGAGCCTGACCACCACCACACACACTCACACTCATACACCTCGGCCCAGCCTGCTCAGAGGACACCGACTCTGCCGCTCGTTTCTTATGCGCATATTTTCACACATGCGTTCACACTGAGATGGAGCTGGAGCTGGAGCAGAGTGTGTGTAATCCTACATCACCACACATCAGATGCAGGAACGCAGGAGCAACAGTAGGCATGCTGAGCCCAGCCCAGTCTAGCCCACCTCAGCCCAGTCTAGCCCAGCCCACCCCAACCTAGCTCTGCCCTTGCTTACTGTAGTGTGTGTGCTAATCAGTAGCTTATGGCACGAGGGTAGGCCACTGTGTGCATAAGCTGCCATACATACACATGTATGCGTATGTTTTATGATCACCGCACTGCCGTCCCGGAGCTGTAAGTCTGGGTTAGGGGTAGTAAGCTGGCTGCTGGCTGGTGTGGAGCTTTGCTTTTGTACAGCTGAAGGCTTAAAGAGACGCTGCTTGTTTTAGCCACACGCAGACCATAGTCACCATCTCACTATGCGCTCTGCACTGGGGAGGCGTTCGTACCCATTCTAGTAGAGGGGATCCAACCGATACACTTTGTGCCGATGCAGTTGTAGGAAACATAAACGAAAAAAAAAACAGGTTAAAAACTCTGAAATCTCCTGTGCACAGCCTAAGGTCCCAGGTGCTGATAATATGCAGCAGAAGTATCAAGCCATGTGAAAATAATCTTCTTCGAATAGTCTTTGAATGTATTTTAAGTATTTTAAGTACAAGTAAGTATGTACTTGTCGGTACTCAGAAAGATGGGCAAGTACACTGTGTGGCAGCTTGTACTGGTGGTGATATGGGCACATCCGCTGTCTGTGGCACTGTTTACATTCATATTGCAGGACTGGGCAGAGTGGCAAACCCAAACCAAAAGAATGTGTGTGTATGTGTGTGTGGGTGTGTGCGTGGGTGTTTGTGTGTGTGTGCGTGTATGTGTGTGAGTACGTGTGTGTATGTGCAAGCATGCGTGTATGTTTGTGTGTGTGTGTGTGTGTGTGTCCATGCATATGTTTCATCCCCTCAATGATTTAATGTTTGACTTTTTGAAATACAGCAGTCATGCATGCCTGCGTGCTTATGTGTGTGTGTGTGTGTGTATGTGTGTGTGTGTACAGTGTGTGTGTGTGTCTGTCTGTCTATGTGTGTGTACAGTGTGTGTGAAGTGGATTGTCGGCACTCTGGGCTGCGCTTTGACAGCGGGCCCACCCAGTGTGTGTGTGTGTGTGTGTGTGTGTGCGTCTCCGTCTCTGCTGAGGGGACCTCACATGGTGCTTTAACAGGGCTGGGTCCGGGCCAGCGCCCCACAGCACAGCAGCCCACCAGAACCCCCCCAGAACCCCCCCCCACCGCTACACACAGGAAGTGGCTTCATGACCTCATTGCCTGGGAGGCTTCTGTGTGCGTTTACATACATGTGCATGTGTGTGTGTGTGTATGTGTGTGTGTGTGTGTGTATGTTTGTGTGTGTGTTCATGTGTTTGTGCATGTGTGTGTGCTTATTTGTGTGTGTGTGTGTTTGTTTGTTTGTGTGTTCATGTGTGTTCTCTTGTGTTCTCATGTGTTTGTGCATTTCTGCATTTGTGTGTGTGTGAGTGTGTGCATGTGTGTGTGTTTGTTTGTTTGTTTGTGTGTGCTCTCATGTGTTTGTGCATGTGTGCATTTGTGTGTGTGTGAGTGTGTGTGCATGTGTGTGCGTGTGTGTTTGTGCATGTGTGTGTATGTGTGTGTGTGTTTGTGCGCATGTCTATCAGTGTATTTGCACAAGCAAGTTGATGAAAAGCAGACATATACACAAATTACAGGCTTTATCAATGCAGGAAATGCAAGTGTCTGTGTGCTGCAGTACTGACAGCATCTCACCGTCAGCCCCAGATGGATAGTGACAGATCCAGTTTAGGAGTCTATCTCTATCAGTCTGTGTTTGTTTATGTCTGTATCTATATACACATTTACAGCTATTTATCTATATTTCTACTACAGTTTAGGAGTGCAAATCTATGAGTCTATGTTTATATATATTTATATAGATACACATCTACATCTATGTATCTATATTTCTAAGGATCTATCTATAATAATACTGAAAGGAAGTGAGATAGAGACTGCAGGCTGTGGACAGGTGTGGTAATGGGTTACCTGAAGGCTGCCAGGTACTCGGCGTCGCCCATGGGGGGGTTGAGTCCTCCGGTCCAGGCCACGTTCACATTGAAGCCCTCTCCGGCTCCCATCCCCACCTGTTACAGGTAGAGAGGCCCAAAGGGCAAAGGTGACAGATGTAAAAGACTGTCCGGCTCAAGACAGTTTGATAACTAGCGTCATAGGCTGTTCCCAAAGGGTTTCCAGGTTTAACCAATGACTGTACACAAGATGGACACAATAGCCCCCTTCAGTTGATGTTTTGAGGGGTATTAAGGCGTCTGTAATGTATACGGTCTCTGGTTTTACCATTTCCAGCTAAGTGAAATGTAGAGGAAGTACTTTGGGAACACAAAAGAAGGTTCAGGCATTGTTTTTGTTATTAGCGTTGAAAGGGTCTATAATGAATGCGATCCAGGACACAGCGAGTGGACACACACACCCACACACACGGTCACGCGGATGGACGAGAAGAAAGCACGCCCCTCGCATGCACTCTCACACTACATTTCACGCTTGCATAAACGTGACTGCACATGCACGCACTTACAAATAAGACACACACACACACACACACACACACACACACATACACACACACACTTGCACACACTCCATGGCAGGCACACAAACACTGCACTGTGTGTGTGTCTAAAAAACGCTGATGATTTTCAGTATGTTTTGATGCGACGCAACAGCGATGCAGCTGTTGTTGTTGTGGATCTGGGTTTGCCCCATCTTCACCCCCGGTGACTGCGTCCTGCCTGACAGGCGCTCACTAGCGCGCTAAGAGCATAATTGTTCAATTTTGTGTGACTCACTTAGGAGAATTTGTGGGGATGCATCTCCACTTAACTTTGAAATTAAAAACAGCTGCTGATTGATACAGTATCGACTTCCAGTCAAAGACTCAATGACTTTATTTATAAGTAAAGTAAGTCTTCTGCTCCAGTCTTCCAAATCTCCAGATTACAAACACACACACACACACACACACACACACACACACACACACACACATGCGAGAGAATGTACTAATTAATTCCTCAATCCTATCAACCTATCAATCATTGCTATTAAAAGGGAGTTGAGGAGTGACATATTAAGGGGAGTTATTTTACACTTGTCTTTAGCTGGGTGCTACATAGAGGTGCTAGAGTCTTTTGCTCTTTGGTCTTGTGCTTTGGCCATGTTGAGAATTCTTACTTTTCTGGTCAGCATGGGTTGGTGCTCATTCCTGTGGTTTTGTGTGGGTGCGTGTGTGTGTGTGTGTGTGTGTGTGCGTGTGTTTGTGTCTGTGTGTGTGTGTGTGTGTGTTTGTGTCTGTGTGTGTGTGTGTGTGTTTGTGTGTGTGTGTGTGTGTGTGTTTGTATGTGTGTGTAAGTGTGCATGACAGAGAGAGCGAGAGAGAGCTAGAAAGACAGAGCGTGAGAGAGAGAGGGGGCTAGAGAGACAGGGTGAGATAGAGGAAGAAAGAGAGAAAGAATCAGAGACTAATTGTGTTCCTGGTCTGGCTGGAGAAGAGAAGAGTCCGGCAGAAATACCCTTCCACCCTGGGGCCTGGGGCTGTTTCACACACTTGTTTTCGAATGACTTAGAGGCTGCATCAGCTGCAACACATCACCAAGCACGCACACAGTGTCTTTCCAATGTTACAGAACTGACACACATACACACACACACACACACACACACACACCTCCTCTGGGGCACCGCTGCCAGGAAAGAAGGTGCGGTCGTCGTAGCGATGGAGGGAGATGTAGAGGACGTTGGGGTCGCTGTAGAAGATCTCCTGGGTGCCGTTACCATGGTGAACATCCTGTGGGAGAGGCAGGCAGCCATCTTACATTTTATTACCTCTCTCAGTCATACGGAGATGGGCTAGTGTTTGACACTGCTCCCAGCATGGGTTTCGGGTGGGGGTGAGATGGGTGGGGGTGGGGGTGTATGTGTACAAACATAATCTTGGGCATAGAGGAAATCATACACAGGCTGTGTGTGTGCATCTGTGTACGTGTGCTGGCTGTCTATATAAATCTGTTTACAGGGATTAAAGCAAAAAAAAATCCTGAGCCTGAACTTTGTCGACACAGGCAAGAAACTAATATATATATTTATTTATATATGTATATATATATATATATATATATATGTGTGTGTGTGTGTGTGTGTGTGTGTGCACGTGTTTTGGATTGTGTGTTTATTTTCAAGCCATACCAGGGGGTTTGTGGGGGCATGGGATCAGAGATTGCATGAATGGAAAATTAAATTTGACTTTTGAAAATCCAATACCAAAAACGGCCAGAAGATGACAAAAGTGCATATACTATATCTACCGCCTGTATGTACCACATTTCTTTTGATATCCAGTTTTGGTGCTCAGCGTTGTCCTTAACAAGTAATAAATTAACCTACAGTCACAAGGTGAACTGTTACAAAGGTAGATGAAATTCAGTATGGCATTTAGAGAGCATTAAAAGTTTTAATAATTGAAATAATTTAGAACTTTGTCCATGTTGTTATTGGTGGCCTCGTCCACGTTCAATGAAAACATGTTGTTTTTCAATTTGTTGGACAGCTGCCGCTTGAACTCCGGTGTAATGCCGTGCGTATTAAAATAGCTGGCCAGCTGATTTGACATTGACATTCTACTGAGAGCCGCTTTGTCTCCCGCAACCTTTTTGCATAGGTCGACCAGGGGTTGAGCAAGGGTGAATGACAGGTCGTGTTCTGCGAGGAAAGCACACACCCTTATTTTTAATTCGCACACTCGGTCAGTTATTGATGTTGGCACAGCAGCTGTTGCCGTAGCTCCCGGCAAGCGTGTGGTGTGTGGGACCGCACGGACAGCAGCTTGATGGCCAAGGTCTAATTCGTGTATACGTAGCACCTTTTTGCCACTGGATCCGTAAATTATCTTCCTGGAACATAGCGTGCAGTAGCAAGCGCCTGGTATGCCCAACTTCTTGCACCAATTTCTAAATGGCTTGCCATCTCGCCCAGTATCCTCCAGCCATGCCCAGCGCCATTTATTTTTAACACCTTTCTCTAGGGTCGTCACATCTGCCCCAGAGTTCACGAACTGCATTTTGCCCACGCCACCATGCAATTCCGTTTTCTCTCTCTCTCCCTCGCCCTTCTCTCCAAACACAAAAGTTCATTTATTTTATTTTTTTTACTTTTTACCCTCTCTCCGTTGAATGGAGCCGTAACGGCGCGAGGTGACTTTCCGTGTCGATCTTCAGCACTGCACCGCATCGAAGCAAGGAAGAAATGAGAGGAGGGGGTAAAGGCTTTCCTTAGACCCGCCCCATTCTTCTTCTGATTGGCTAATACTGTCAGTTTCAGAGCGCTCCTTTACTACCATTGGCTGACAAACACAAGAGGGATTTCGACGGTCATTTTTTTTTTTTTTAATTGCCGTCAATTTATTTTCGATTTATTATTTTTTTAAATCCACGGGCAATCACTACAAGCCGGAAATCCGGCATGGGGCCGGAGAACTTTAATCCCTGTGTTTATTAGTGTGTGTGTTAGTGTGTGTATGTGTATCTGTGTGTTCATGTGTGTGTGTGTTGGTGTGTGTGTGTGTGTGTGTGTGTGTGTGTGTGTGTGTGTGTGTGCACATGTCTGTTGGTGTGTTTGTGTTTGTGTGTGCATTCCCTTACCCAGTCAACAATCAGAATTTTGCTGACATTTAGTCTTTGCTGGAGCTGCTTTGCTGCTATTGCCACAGAGTTGAAAAAACAAAACCCCCTGAGGAACAAAGAGAGAGAGAGAGAGATGGATAGAGAGACAGAGAGAGAGAGAGAGAGAGAGACAGGGAGAAAAGGAGAGGGAGAGAGGCAGAGAGAAACAAAGAGAGAGGTCTGGTTATCTGACGTGTTAAGTGTGCATGAGGTAAGGGCAGATGCCAAAGACTGATAAACTGATGACTGTACAAACAGATTGTGGCCAGAACAGCAGTGGCTGTGGCTGTGTGTGTGTGTGTGTGTGTGTGTGTATACATGCATGCCTGTGTGTGTATATGTGCATTCATGCGTGCGTGTGTTTTTTTCTGTGTGTGTGTGTGTGTGTGTGTGTGTGTGTGTGTGAGTGTGCATGCATGCCTGTGTGTGTGTGTGTGTGTGTGTGTGTGTGTGTGCTCCCAAAATGAAAAACAGTGGAGTCAGCAATCTGCATAAACCTTAAAAACCTGAGGGAGGCTACGCCGACATAAATCAAATAGATCACAACATACACTCTATCCAAGTCCTTCACAAAACACACACACGTATGCACACACACACACACACACACACACACACACACACACACACCACCCAAGTCTATCCAAGTCTATCACAAAACACACGTGCACGCACACACGCATGCACACACACACACCACCCACGTTAGTCCAAGTCCATCACTAAACACTTATGCACACGCACACACACACACACACACACACACACACACACACACCACCCAAGTCTGTCCAAGTCCATCACAAAACACATACGCACACGCACACGCACGCACACGCACACACACACACACACACACACACACACACACACACACAATCCAACTCTATCCAAGTCCATCACAAAACACACATGCACACACAGGCATGCAGGCACCCAAACACACACACGCATGCACCCACCACCCAAATTTGTCCAAGCCCATCACAACACACACACACACACACACACACGCACACACACACACGCATAAATGCACACACCACCCAAATCCAACAGACCTGACACTAACGATAAATCAAATCCACAGCATCCAAAATCTCCCCCAGCCTCCTACAGAACATCGCTGAGAAATATGTTCATAGCTCTTTACCATGCCATTTCTCCCTCTCTCCCATCAGTCTCTCTTCACTTACACACACACACACACACACCACCCAAGTTTATCCAAGTCTATCACAAAACACACATGCGCGCACGCATACACACACCCACACACACACACACACACACACACACACACACAGTGCTCAAAAACATCCAATTCATCCCATTCCATCTCCCGCTCTGAGCCATAAATCAGAGCAGTGTGCTGGCTGCAGAGCGCTGTGTACTGTAGTGGAGCAGGCGTGAGTGATGGCGTAAGAATGGCAGTGCACTATGCACTATCCCAACAGCAAGATAACCTGTGTGCCCCCACAGCAAATAACCTCTGTGCCCCCACACCACATAACCTGTGTGCTCCCACATCACATAACCTGTGTGCCCCCATAGCATATAACCTGTGTGCCCTTACACCACATAACCTTTGAGCCCCCACACCACATAATCTGTGTGCCCCCATAGAACCACAGCTGAGGATCAGAGCAGTGCCAGCTCACTCACTCACACTAGACCTAGCAGCCTGTTGGCCAAGTGCCAGGGGAATATGTGCAATCTGACTTCATTTGGGTGTGTATGTGTGTGTGTGTGTGTGTGTGTGTGTGTGTGTGTGTGTGTGTGTGTGTGTGTGTGTGTGTGTGTGAAAGTGAGGAAGAAAGACAGAGAAAATGTGTGTGTGTGAAAAAGTTTGTGAAAGAGTTTGTGTGTGTGTGTGTGTGTGTGTGCGCAGTGCACACGTGTGTGTACTCACATGGGTTCCGAGTGAGTGGCATGGTGTCCAGGAGGCCTCACCACAGCAAACCCATTCTGTGGAAAAACCAGAACAAAAGTCACTCAGTTGCTGTTGTTGTTGCTGTTGCTCATCATTATCATTCCTCTTTCTGCCCCCGCTATGTCTCTAAGAGCTCTCCCTGGCCCTCAGAGTTCCTCTTTTTTATATCCCCACACAACAAAAACAGCTCTCTGCCTCTCTGGTCTCTGGCTCTCTGGCTCTCACACAGCCACACAAACACATGAGGTCCACGCCGAGGCTGCTGTACTCGTTTGTCAATGGCACCCTCTCTGCAGGTGGTCTGATTTTGGTGGAGGGATTGCATGGGATGACATGATAATAGATTTTGATGGTACGATTATTTTGTAAGAAATAAGTCATGATTATATGATTATTATTACGATTACTATGCAATAATAAACTTTTGCAAAAAAAAGTACCACAAATCACAGGAACAATGCAAGGGTTTCTCATGTTTGCTATTTATTGAAATGTAAACGTAGAAATAAGATATTTTTCAATTTGAAAGAAACCACTGACAACACTGCTATTCTTGGAATTAACCAAAAAAAAATCTGACGCACTGGTGATTTGAGTGGCTTTTTT